>ONZH01003181.1:35000-495472 GCA_900303285.1 Rhinella marina
TTTCTGTACTGATCCTGGAGGTGGACTGGGTGCAGGTGACCCCTGTTCTCCGGCACAACTGAGGAGGACATATAGGTGAAGAAGTGTTATGGGTATATGTACCCCTCTATCCTTAGTGGATACAAACTGTTACATTGTAGCAAAACTAACTGTACAACACTGTTACGTATTCCTGTACGTTTCCAGTATTAGAACCTGAAGAAAGGATGTAGCAGAGCTGAATTTTTGCTAAATATGGGGTAGCCCGGACACGTTATCAAATTCCATTTCATTTGCGTCATTTAGGTTTACTCCATCTGTTTACAGCCACACCAAATCCAACAGCACTAGATAGAGAAGGCTCGAGCATTAGTCCTCCAGTGCCATCGGTTGGCGATAGTATTGTATGCCATACTTGTGGAACCGTTTTGGGGGTGAAATGCGGCATCTTATTCCACACCCATCTCATTCACACGCCCTTTTCAGACCAGGTGCCGATAAATTCTCCAAATCTAAAAGCGCCAAACTCCACTCCAAATCATGCGGCATCTTGGAGCAATTTCCGCCTGGGACCTGACCAGCTGAGTTTGTACAATTTGCAACTTTTTAGCGTTTTGCTCCTCCCTCGTCATTGCAAAAGCGCCCATTGAGGGGTCTAAAAAGCCGGTCTTAATAAATGTGCCCCAAAATCGATAAAACTATGGCTGCATTGCATTTTTTTTCCAATTCCCCCATTTGAATTTTCTTCCAGCTTCATTGTATGTAATATAAAATTGTGCCATTAGAAAGTATAACTATAACTGTAACTGCAGAAAACAAGTCCTTATACGGCTATTTGGACAGAAAAATAGTAAAGTTATGGCTCCTGGAAGGCAGGAAGTAAAAAAATGAAAATGAAAAATGAGTCAGTTCTTATGGGGCTGAAGGTCTTATCCAACTGCCTCAACTGCCCAACCCCAAAATATGATAACACATATACGGTATTCACCACTTAATCCCCCATCAACACCAGTGCCGACGCTCTAGTCCTCACCTCCCGTTTCTGTTTACGGGCTGCAGTAGTAACATAGCAGCCTGTAAACCCCTTTATGCTAACTAGAGATGAGCGAATCATCCAAAATTCACTTCACCAAATGTTCGTCGAATTCAAAAGATTCGTACCTCATACAAATCTATTCGGTGAAGCTGCGCACAAATCATTCGTTATTCTGTCGTGTTTTGCGAACATTCGCGCACCAATAACGAACGTACAGTTGTTAAAGGTACGCAACTTATGTGAACACGTACGCATGAGCGTACAAATTGCATATGAAAATGATGGGCTTTGCTGGAGCGGAATGGTGGAGCAGGAGGAACGCTCCGAGTCTGACCCCTGGCTACATATGGATACTGTATCAGCAGATGACAGCAGATCATCCGGCTGAGACTGAGATGAGCGTGCCATCCACTCTACTGCCTCATCCACTTTCTCCTCCACTACAATTTTGCACCTTGGTGGGTTAGCCTGGTGGAACACCGGCCAAGTATTGCGAATACTACAAGTACAGTCATGGCCAAAAGTTTTGAGAATGACACAAATCTTCTATTTTCACATGATCTGCTGCCCTCTGGTTTTATGTGTGTTTGTCAGATGTTTTTATCACATACAGAAATATAATTACAATCATATTATGAGTAACAAAAGCTTATATTGACAGTTAGAATGAGTTAATGCAGCAAGTCAATATTTGCAGTGTTGACCCTTCTTCTTCAGGACCTCTGCAATTCTCCCTGGCATGCTCTCAATCAACTTCTGGACCAAATCCTGACTGATAGCAGTTAGAGATGAGCGAGTAGTATTCGACCGAGCCGGTATTCGATCGAATACTACGCTATTCGTCATACTCGATTTCGATCGAGTATAACGGCGATGACGCACTTTAAATTTGTTTCCCCTCCCACCTTCCCTAGCGCTTTTTTTTACACCAATCACTATGCAGGGGGGGTATGACAGGTCCTCGGAGCACGCTGGCATCGCGAGAACGGCGTCTACATGCATTGGCTGGAAAAACCATGTGACCTCGAATCATAAAAACTCAGCTCTTCCTGCTCATTCGCATATGCTGCATGAACGTAGTCAGGGACAGAGGCCCGAGCAGGGAGAGGCAGGCTTTAGCTGTATGAAAGTCAGGCAGGACCCCAAAAGTATATAACAGAAGCTCAGAATATCGCATTTACCACCATATATACCGGCTACCAGCGGACAGGAGAGTGATTGACAGCCCTTATCAGGGCTACTATACTGCACAGTATATAGCTTATTCTAACTATATACACTCTGCACAGAACGGCTGCTTTATTGAGGGATAGCTGCTGGAGTAGGGACAGAGAGAGGCATTAGTGGTGTATTAGCACCTATATACAAAACTATATTTGGCACTACTGTTGTGCGTTCTGTGTGCCAACAAAACCCTGTTATATACCTGGTGTGTATACGCACCATTTGACCTTCTGGCAGTATACGGCTGTATACGCCAAGTATTTTTCTAAAAAATAAAGTATATTTGGCACCACTGTTGTGCGTTCTGTGTGCCAGCAAAACCCTGTTAATATACCTGGTGCGTATAGGCATCTATTGACCTTCTGGCAGTATACGGCTGTATAGCCAAGTGTTCTCCTAAAAAATAAAGTATATTTGGCACCACTGTTGTGCGTTCTGTTTGCGACAGGCTGACGCTAATCAAAATGAACAGCAAGTGGATTGACCCGGACTTTGCTTCTACAACAGTGGAAACCAGCCAAAAGTGAAGTGCCATCTGTATGAAGTGCCATTTCCTCCTCCACCTCCTCCTCCTCCTCCTTAACCGCCGTAGAATTGCTCCATTAAAAAAAAAAAAAAAAAGAAAAAATTATTATGGCTCACCTCTTGGGCCTTAATACAATTTTTAAGAGGTCTCAGCTCTTGGGTCTCACCTCTTGGGCCTTAATACAATTTTTAAGAGGTCTCACCTCTTGGGCCTTAATACAATTTTTAAGAGGTCTCAGCTCTTGGGCCTTAATACAATTTTTAAGAGGTCTCACCTCTTGGGCCTTAATACAATTTTTAAGAGGTCTCAGCTCTTGGGCCTTAATACAATTTTTAAGAGGTCTCAGCTCTTGGGCCTCCACACAATTTTTAAGAGGTCTCACCTCTTGGGCCTCCACATAATTTTTTCGAGGGCTCACCTCAAGGGCCTCCATATAATTTTTTCAAGGTCTCACCTCAAGCTAACTTTGCGCACTCATTAAAATATCTTCACAACAAGGACCTAAGAGCCCTCGATGGGAGAGCTTTGTGTGGGGGCCTGTTATCGGGAAGAGATGCGGCCCTGCGGGCTCTAGCCTGCCTTCTCCATGAGCCTCTGGCCAGCCCACGGCCTCTTCCTGCCTTTTGCGGTCCTACGCATCCCTCAACATCCCCACTGCTTTACCTGCTAGACATGACACTGGGCCAGGTCGGGTCACTGACTTCGTCATACTCAACCACCTCCTCTTACACTGCCTCACTTTGCTCCTCCTCCGGCCCACCCGACATACCAACAGCCTCCCTTGCTGGCAACTGTGTCTCATCATCGTCCCTAATCATTTTACACTTTAGTGCCCGTTCCACACCACCATCAGCTAGAGATGGAGCTTGCTCCAGTGTTTGGGCATCAGAACAAACAAAATCCTCAGATAGCTCCTGCGATTCTTGCAGGACTGGCGAGGAGTCAAAATCAGGTAAGGGACCTGAGAAGAGCTCCTGGGAGTGGGCATGGGTGGGAACACTCGGTTGATAACATTGGGCAGGGTGGGAGGAAGGAGGGTCAGAGTGAGGTCCCTGCAGTTTCTGCAGGCTATCGACGAGACTGGACTTTGTGGACTTGACTGGGTGGTGGACAGATTTAACAAATCTAGAAGGAGAAGTAGGGGTTTGCCGAGCTGTCTGTAAGGGTTGCGGAAATCCTGACAGAACCAAGGCCCAAAACTTGGGTGGGGGTAGCAGGTTTGCCCGTCCCCGCCTCCACAACATTCACCCAGTGTGCTGTCAGGGAGATGTAGCATCCCCGGCCTCAAACGCTTGTCCAAGTGTTGGTGGTCAAATAGCCTTTTGCAGTAACCGTGTTACTCGGGCGTGGATGATGTTTTGGGACATGTGCCTGGGCAAGGCAGGGATGGCACAGAGGGAAAAATAGTGATGGCTAGGGACAGGATACTGATGGATGGCAGCCCCCATCAGGTTGCAGAAAGCTTTCATTTCTACAAGCCTAAATGGCAACATCTCAAGCGCCAACAATTTGGGCATTTTAAGGCTTCTGCATGTGTTTGAGTTGTTTTTACATTTTAAAGAAGACATGTCTGACCACATCTCACACACACAATGACAATTAGGGGTGGGGTCTATTTGCTTTCCCCCTTGCCTATGCCATCTGTGGTTGTCATAGGCAACGTGATTTTAAGGGGTGCAGAATTTTTTCTTCTTTTTTGTACAGTTTGGCTTGGGGTCCATGGCAATGTAGAGGAAAGAAGGTTTCCTTGTATTGTCTCACTTTACATAGAACTTATATTGTGTTTGGAGTGTATTGTTGAGAGGCTGTGATAGTGGCGTAATAGTGCGACTTGGGCGCGTTATATGCACCCCATGCTTCCCCTGCTGTCCCAGTTGCATTCCAGCAGTGTTGGCATCATTTTCTGAGGTTTCAGGGTGGACTTGGTGACCTCCAAGTGGTCGAATTGAGATTTCCAAGTGGCGAGCATTTTTTTCCCATAGACTATAATGGGATTAGATATTCGGTCGAATAGTCGAATAATGCGGTCTATTCGAATCGAAATTCGAACTTTCGAATATTTCACTACTCGCTCATCTCTAATAGCAGTCCATTCTTGCACAATCAATGCTTGCATTTTGTCAGAATTTGTAGGTTTTTGTTTGTCCACCCGTCTCTTGATGATTGACCACAAGTTCTCAATGGGATTAAGATCTGGGGAGTTTCCAGGCCATGGACCCAAAATCTCTATGTTTTGTTTCCTGAGCCATTTAGTTATCACCTTTGCTTTATGGCAAGGTGCTCCATCATGCTGGAAAAGGCATTGTTGATCGCCAAACTGCTCTTGGACGGTTGGGAGAAGTTGCTCTCGGAGGACATTCTGGTACCATTCTTTATTCATGGCTGTGTTTTTAGACAAGACTGTGAGAGAGCCTATTCCCTTGGCTGAGAAGCAGCCCCACACATGAATGGTTTCAGGATGCTTTACAGTTGGCATGAGACAAGACTGGTGGTAGCGCTCACCTCGTCTTCAACAATGGAACCTCTCTCTTTGAAGTTCTTGATGATGCGATAGATTGTTGACTGAGGTGCAATCTTTCTAGCTGCGATACTCTTCCCTGTTAGGCCATTTTTGTGCAGTGCAATGATGACTGCACGTGTTTCTTTAGAGATAACCATGGTTAACAGAAGAGAAACAATGATGCCAAGCACCAGCCTCCTTTTAAAGTGTCCAATGGTGTCATTCTTACTTAATCATGACAGATTGATCTCCAGCCCTGTCCTCATCAACACCCACACCTGTGTTAATGGAGCAATCACTGAAACGATGTTAGCTGGTCCTTTTAAGGCAGGGCTGCAATGATGTTGAAATGTGTTTTGGGGGATAAAGTTCATTTTCTAGGCAAATATTGACTTTGCAAGTAATTGCTGTTAAGCTGATCACTCTTTATAACATTCTGGAGTATATGCAAATTACCATTATAAAAACTGAAGCAGTAGACTTTGTAAAAATTAATATTTGTATCATTCTCAAAACTTTTGGCCATGACTGTAGAAACTCCGGCTACAGGTCCTTTGCCACTGCTGCCCTGTGCCACCTTCTCCTTTTTTTTGGAGCTCGAGGTCTGGCTGGAACTGGACCCTTTGCTTATCCATTCCAGACATTTTCACTTGACTGTGGTCCTGCAGCTGGTCTTTGTCTTTGTCCCTGTCTCTCTCCCTGCCTGATTAATATTACTAGCCCTGCACTGACCCTGCACTTGCCCTGCAGTATCCCTGATATGTGTAATATGGATTCCCAGAACAATTACACCCTAATTTTAACAAAACAGTTCTCTATCAGAACTTCACACACAGTGCTTCTGCTCGTCTCAGCAGTCGCAGCACAACTGATGCGTCACTGGCTTACTGAGCCTGTGAGCCTATTGGAGCAAGCCCTTCCTACTAGATCAGGTGACCACTTTCTTCCCGGGCTTTTTGCCGCACGAATGACAAACTAACAGTTTGCTAATTAACTGAATTTGTACGCATCAGCGTATAAAGTAACTTTTACGTAGCATTAGCGTACAATTTATCGGACAAGTACGTAGCGAATGCGTAGAAAGCTTTAAGAACATTTTCGAATCTAACGGAGCGACTCTCAAAAAATCCGGATTCGCTTCGCAGCGGAAAATTTCCAAGATTCGTATCGAATTTACGAAGCGGCGAATAGATTTGCTCATCTCTAATGCTAACCCTTAGCAGATCTCTTTGTCCTTTAGTTACAACATGGAAGACCTACTGAGTCAACTAATTGTCCAACTAGAGAGGTCAAGTAATTCAGCACTATGTGGCATAAAAGAGGACATGGGCTCAATAACCAGTTCTTCGGGGGCAGTTTGCCAAAATAACACTGAGGCCTGATATCTTGAACATCAACAGAAAACATAAGATTCCTTAGGCTATGTGACAACACATCCCTCAGAATATGTAGCAAACAATGGAATATTTTCTGTACAGAGATGGACTGTCCCTCAGACGTAACTTTTGCAGTAGATAACATTGTCTTCAGTGTCAGCTCGTGCACACAAGACAAACACCAGCCATTCATTATTTCAGGTCTTGGCCGTGGTCGTAGCCTTCACTTTGTATCTATCAGGCAGCTGTACGAACTACTGTGCATGCTTTTAATGGCAACATAACTCCAGAGATAAATTTCCCTCTGCAAATTCCTCAGCTTGATAAATTTTCTTCTATCCAATGTGAAAAAGTCACCAGGTTCTCGAATTATCCAGATTTAGAGACGCGGGAGCAGATGAGACTGTGACTTGTCAACTGTTCCAGCAGAAGTTCAGCGTGTGGTGGAACATTTCTGAATAATTTCAAGTTCTTTCCCCTAGAGAGTGTCTGACCTTCCTGTTACCTACAGCATGAAGGTTCTCCTTAGCTAAATGAGGGTACGCTTTTCTTTCGACTGTTTTGTGGATAGTATGTGAAAACCAGGGGAACGGAGATATATGACCTTTAATGTTAATGCTCCTGGAGAGATCTGGGGCCCAAATCCAGGTGTTTCTCCTGCAAAACTTAACATACACAAATTGTAAATAATAGACGACGTGTATTACAGGCTGTTTTTTCTATGTTGCTGCTCATATTACTCAAATCTTCCAGAGCTGATAAAGGGCAATACTAGTACTAGTAGGTGAGGATCAAGATTTGGTAAGAGCTTCATTAATCTTCAAATCAGGATGTTGCATCCTAAAGGTACCCACACATACAATCAGAGGAAAGTTGGCAAAACTCACCACCTTCTTTGGAACTGGCCAAACATCTTATCTTCCCAGAACAGAGATCGGACATGTTAAATGTTAACACCTCATCCTTTTGGTCACTGTTGAGGAAAGCTGCCAACAATGGTATCTGAAAGCTGCATGCTCCCCTCTCTCCATCCAGGATACATGCATAGTCAGCCTTCTACGTATATGTATGCTGGAGTCGAGAAGCATCAGATGACAGTTATTGAAGGTGTATGGACATTTGAAAGGTTCCAATAAATATTAGTCTAAAGTTGATCGAAATAGATGACTTCAACCGATGTATGGAATTTAACACCAGGTGATCATTTTAGCCAATGGATGACGGGTCACCATCATCTGCAGAAAAAAAAGTTAGTAATGTATTAAATTTTTGTCTGGTAGTCACTAGTCCATGAGAGATCTTTCCATGAAATAATGTTTCTAGAAAGATTGTGCATCCCCCACGTCATTGAACATGTACAGTATGATTGTCAATTAGAGATGAGCGAATCTATTCGCCGCTTTGTAGATTCGATACGAATCTTGAAAATTTTTTACACCGAAGTGAATCCGAATATTTTCAGATTCGCTTCTGAATATTCTTCTGAAATTTTTGTACGCTAACGCTATGTACGCATCTGATAATTTGTACGCTAATGCTACGCATCTGATAATTTGTACGCTAATGCGTACATATTCAGTTAAGTAGCGTACTTTTACTGTATATCCGTTCTTTGTGCGGGCCTAGACAATAATACGCTAAAGCTTCGTACGCACTTTGTACACTCAGGCGTAAGTATTCGCGGGAATGTTTGCAGAACACGACAGAATAACGAAGGATTTGTACGCAGCTTCGACCGAATAGCTTCGTATTAGGTACAAATCTTTTAAAAATTCGATGAACATTCGGCGAAGCGAATTTTGGATGATTCGCTCATCTCTACTATCAATGAAGAAATCCTATTCCACTCCATTGATTAGAGATCCACCATTGGACCTAAATGTCATGTATGGTATTGAGCAACGTGCAAACTTTACTAACCACTCTGTCTACCCTTTGTAATATTAGAATTGAAATTTAGATGGCAAAACTAACAGTTCCCTGAAATAGTTGCACAGAGACTCCAAGCAAACAGTCCAACTTGATCACGTGGCCACAAGTTGAAGACCATCTAGAACAGGGATCAGCAACCTCCGGCACTCCAGATGTTCTGAACTACAACTCCCAGAATGGTCCATTCACTTCCATGGGAGTTGTGAGAACAGCCGAGCACATTTGTAGTTTCACAGCAGCTGGAGTGCCGAAGGTTGCTGATCCCTGATCTAGAAGAACCCAGGTGGTCCAAAATATGAATTGAGTGGTGCAATTAGTAATGTACTGTATCTTATTGACCAATGTCCTGTTATGTGGAGGGTGGCACAGTGAAATTAAATATACCTTTAAAAATACAATGATCTCGTAGTACTACCCCCACCTCACCTTGAAATATGCAAATGTAATAAACATTACTTTAACTAGGGTTTGGAAGGCATGGACAAGTTGAGTCCTCTTGAGTGAAAGATGTTTGGTTTGTGGGTACTCATAGCTTTTTTCTAACCCATACAACTCCAACTATATACCATTCAGCATTGTCAAGAGGGGTGCTGGTGAGGAACTGGGCTAGTCCTCTCCTGTAGAGATAGCACTGGCATGGTGTCTTCTTGCCTCATCTCAGAAGGTTCAATGAAGTCACTGGGAGACTAGCAACATACGGGTCTCTCCAATCACCACGGGCCATGTAAAGGGCCCGATGATGGCCCAATGGTCATACTCAGCACAGATGGGCAGCATTAGTTTGACCAGAAAATGTCTGCGTCAAGTTACATACATCAAAATATGTTGCAATGGCATTAGCTGGCACCTCACTGCATGGTTTTGGATGCTCACTGTAATCTTAGGGATGTCAGTGACAAGCCGTTGTCATTTCTTCTTGTAAGGAGTTAAGTCTGAATACCCTGGAATCCTTTATTTTACTAAATATGAGTCTGACCAGATTGAGACTTTGCAAGGTGTTGTAACAAGCCAAGATCGCCACCTACTGGACAATACCAGATTTTCTAAACAGAATTTCCAATGTTGAATTTCTTCTAAATATCTTGGTTTATGGGAAAGCTGGAGCAGAGCGGTGACTTTGTCCGGAGTTTATTCTTAGCACTGACCAGCACCCCTTACAAAATAGTCCTCTGGGAATGACCATTGTATTGTGCACTTGATGCACCTGTGCACTAGTGAAGCCACTGGACATCTATGATTTTGCAGTGTTATTTTCTGTGCTGCTAAGATGCCTTTATTTTACAGGGACTGTGCCTTTTTTTGTTAATGTTATGGTTTGCACTGTACAGTGGTTGGAGATGTCTGTGATCATGTGTGCGGACACAAGAGCGTTGCACCAAACGTGTACCCTGAGTTTGGGTGGAGACAGACTATATAATGTGTTAGTTGTTGCGTCTTGTGGTCAAGTTGTACAGTGTACATTCGGTATGCAGAGAGCCTCTCAGGTGTGAAACAAGAGCGCATGAGAACGATATTGTAGCTGAAAACCAGAGTTTTGTGGAGAGGAGCTTGGCTATGCTATTACTCATCACTACAAGGGTAGAGGCCTGCTAAGTATTTGAGGATCACTTCCAGTGCCTTGTGCCTGTCAGACTGCTGCTGGTACTTAGGTCTACTTGGATGGTCCTCTGGGACCAATGAGAAGTAGGCCCTGTGTGGCTGTAGACCAACTTCAATATGTTCCTGTACCAAGGAGGGTGGCAACCAAACTTTCACAGCCTGAGAGTAAAATGCAGAGACTTCAATAGGCTGTAGAGACCCTGTGAGAACTTACCATGAGTTGCTCAATGAGATGCCACCATGATTATGCCACCAAGCTGTATGTCCAATACAGACTGCAATCACCATGTTATATGAAAATATTAGTAACCCTCAAGAAATGTGCACAATTGTAACTACAAAAATCAAGCTCAGTGCAGCTGCTGTTGTTGCCTCAACTGGAGTTGCAATGACCCATGATAGGAAAAGGAGAGGACAGGAGGGATGGTGGTGATGAGGATAGGAGTGGTAGAAGTCATGATGGCAGTCCTCACTCTGGTGCTCCCTGGGCAGTAATGGGAGGGGCTCACCCAAGTTTGGGGTCTCCTGTTTGCTAGTAGGAGGGGTGTCTTTGGCAGGGTTCCCTCAGAGTACTGGGAAGTAGTAACATTGGGACTGTGTGGGGTTTTAGTCAACAGTGACAGCAGATTTGGGGGTAACAAGTCCACTGCACTTTACTGTAAAAAAAAATTTCAGAAGTCACTTCACAGTCACTTGCAGATCAGATCAGTCTCCAGATTACACGCATAGTTTCCCAAAGCTGTATATGGGAGCCTAGGCCATCTCTTTCCCAGTTAATCCAAGCAAACTTCCCAAACCAGCCAAGGAGTGTTAAGTCTCTTTCACCATGAATTCTCACTTTTAATCTAGCATTACAGTGCCCAGCTGCGGGGTGTAGTCATTAACAGATGGCCAGTCTGTCTTAGCAATGTGATAGGGTACCTAATGCTTTTCCCCAACTAAGTGCAGTGAAGTCCACAGCCTACATTCATGAGTTACCTTCACTGATGTTTTTGTCCATTCACTTTCCCATTTGTGGCCCTCAACCCTCAGTAAAGTTCAATGCTTTCCTTTTCATAGATGCCAGCACTGGTTTTCAGCTGTTATTTGTCTAGTACATCTCTCAGGGTTGGAGTATCCCTGTTGATTGTTTCTCTCTGTAAACCAGCTTGTGTCTATTACAATACTGGTGGGCACATTGACTACCTTTGCAGAGAGTTCACATATGTAGAGATGAGCAAAGTTTAGAAAATTTCAATTCAGCAGCTTTGTCGAAGTTCAACAAGAATTTGTTTGATTTGTTCCAAATGAATTCATCATTAATTGCTATAAATCTGGGATACCCAGCCCAATCTGCCTAATCATATTCTACCCATACTGCCTTTAAAACTGAGGCACAGTAACTGTATCACTAACAGAACGGTTTAACTATGCACAGTGATGCACACGGCGATACACTCTCCCTGAAGTCTCCCTTTACTCTCCCTATAGTCTCCCTGTAATCTCCATCTCCAATATTGTTCTTGAAAACTGTTTTCAGCAACAGTGTCTGTAGCGCATGACCGTTAATAGGAATGCTCATGCTCTTGGACACGCTCAGCTCACAGGACAATTGTGGAGACCGTGTGGGATGAGGCTTTTATAGGGCTGTGACATCACAGGGGATGGCTACCTGCGGAGTGGCTGGCTGCACGGCATTATGGGTGATATCATGTTCCTGGGTTTGTCTCCTTTACACCTACTTTCACTTTCTAATTCACACAGCCTCCATTTTAGTTAAAATGATTCATTACCACAAAGTGCAAGGAAATTCGGATTTGTTTCGAATCTAAGTTTTCCTAAACTTCGGGCCGAATTCCACTTCGAATGCTTTGCTCAAGGCTATTTATATGACTTATTTCACTGCACCCGTGAATTGTTCCAAGTCATACAGATGCATTAATCCCTGGTTGCTTTCATTACCAGCCCTTTAATAAAACAGCATTTAAAAAGCTCCTTGTTTTATCTTGATTCTGCTCGAGTTGTAACATTAATACCGAGAGCAGCGAAATTTCACCGGACTCGATGATTGACGTCGTCAAAACAAAAACCTTCACTCGCTTTTCACAGTTTCCATTTCAAATGCTGAGAACATAAATGGACGATGTGTTAAAATGTTCTGTCCCTGCCCTCAGATCCGTCACCTTGATTAGACCATATAGAAAATGTAGAAAATGTTATTGCAATATTTGGCCGTGTTACCTCGCGATTGAAGTTCCTGCGGTTCCGGTCAGAGATAAATTCACTGTATGAAGCCAGTGATTCTGGTTTAAGCAAACTCATTTTCTGGTTCAAGCAAGGAATAAGGAAAAGTTGTTTCAAGATGTTTGGGCGATCAGATAGATCAGAGAGATTGATTCTCTTTTCGAGTGTATCGACAACAGAGTCTCAGAGCCAGCCAGGTACAGGAGCTGCTGGTGGCACCTTAAAGGGGTATTCCCATCTCATAAATGTAGTTTGTATAGTTAGATATAGCCATACCAATATTATTACTAATAGAATGTATTTATATAAAATGGACCGTTTAGAGGATTTCCCTATTTGTATATCCATTGTCCCACACACATCAGTCAGGCCGTTGCCCCTGGTTACAGCCACCATGGTCATGTAGTAGTGGTGGCCGGCTTGCTCTTGTTCAAACCCACTCTGAGGTAACTGCTGTATTGTGACCACACATTACATGAGCATGCGGAGACACATCTTAGGGTTGTAGCATTTTTGTCTGCGCTTCCAAAACGCAGAGAAACGGATCAATTCATTTCTATGGAGCGGGATCCGTTTATAAAGTCGCCATTTTGGACGAATCCTGACCATTGCGTTTTGGACTGGTAAAATCCAAAATGCTGATGTGAAAGTACCCTAAGATGTGTCTGCGCATGCTCATGCAATGTGCGTTCACAATACAGCAGTTACTTTAGAGCGGATTTGAACAAGAGCAAGCCGGCCACCACTACCAGCGGCGTAGCTATAGGGGGTGCAGAGGTAGCAGTCGCTACCGGGCCCAGGAGCCTGAGGGGGCCCAAAGACCCTTGTGCCGCATAGGAAGACACACAGAGCACTAAGGGAAGGGGGGCCCAAGCTGAACTCTTGTACCAGGGCCCATGAGCCTTTAGCTACGCCCTTGTCCACTACTACATAGCCACTGTGATCGTAACCAGGGGCAACGGCCTGACTGATGTGTGACAATGGATATACAAATAGGAAAATCTTCTAAACGGTACATTTTATATAAATACATTCTATTAGTAATAATATTGGTATGGCTATATCTAACTATACAAACTACATTTGTGAGATGGGAATACCCTTTTAAGCTTAAAAAGAGCCAAGAGTAAATAAGTCACATCCCCCAGAACAATCACATCTCTGTGACAGACTTCTTCAGAAAAGGCCACCTGGTTTATGCAGAACCATTGTCCTCAATTTAATCAAGAGTTGCCAACACTATTCAAGTATTTTATATCCTGGTTGGTTCTGTGAGCCATATAAACAGTGCTCTAAATGTATTTTCAAGTTGCATGTCACCCAGAGACCGATTGGCCATAAACCCTACAGGAAAATTTCCTGGTGGATCGATGCCTAGGAGGGCCACCCAAGTCTTCCTCATGGCCATCAGCCGACTTCATAATGATCTGATTCTCTCTTACGCACCTGGCCAGCAGCCGCAGGTGCCCTCCTGAATTCAACTGTATTGAAGTCCTCAGGACAGCGATACAGTTGAATACTGTGCAGAAGGTGGCAGTATTGTGTGCTGCACTGTGATATTTGGTTTAGCTTGGGCAGTAGCTTGCTTCTACTATGGTATCGCTGGCCCTGGCTACTTTTGCCATCAACGCAAGCCCTATCAAGGTCAGCTAATAAGGGGAGGATAGTAGAAATCAGAGAAAGAAGGCCCAGAGGGGAAGTGTTGCAAAAGAGCTGTTCCAAAAATGACTGTTGTTTAAAAACCAAGTGTCCATTAACCCCTTCACCCCCAGCGCCGTACATGTACGGCGCTGGGGCGATGCGGGCACATGGCGCCCGCTCGCGAGTGCGGCGGGCGTCATGGCCGGCAAGTCTCTGCTGTTTCTAACAGCAGAGACTTGCCGCTACCTTCTACATCGGCGGCGTCTTCCGGGTTGACTAGATGCCGTGATCACACGTGATCACGGCATCTAGTTGCGGCTAAACCCGGAAGCGTTCGCTTCCGGGTGGTGTACAGACACCCCGTGTGGCCAATCGGGGTGTCTGTACACCATATGAAAACTGTAATCCTCGCTGGTGAGGATTACAGTTTTCAAAGTGCAATTCTTATTCTGGCCACTAGATGGCAGGCCAGGATAAGAAATGAGCAATTCATGGCTTTCTGAGTCTATAAAACCCAGAATTGCTCATAAAGAAAAAAAAAAAAAGCCACAATATATAAGCCCATATTTGAGCTTTCTAGTAGTAAAAAAAAAAAATTAAAAAAAAAGTTAAAAAATATATAAAAAATAAAAAAGATGTAAAAGTTCAAATCACCCCCCTTTCCGTATAAGTAAAAAATAAATACCTAAATAACAATAAATATAGACATCATGGGTATCATCGTGACCGAAAACGCCCGTACTTTTAAAATATAAAAAAAAAATTCCAATACAGCGAATTGTGTGGCGGAAAAAAGCGTCCAAATGGCGATTTGCCGTTTTTTGTCGCTTTTTTTTTCTAAAAAAAATTAAATAAAAAGTGATCAAAAAGTCATACACACCCCAGAATGGTATCAATAAAAACTTCAGATCGTCCCGCAAAAAATGAGCCCCCATACAGCTCTGTACACATAAATACCAAAAAGTTATAGGGGTCAAGATTTGACAAGGAAAAAAAAAAAAAAAAGGGCAACTTTCTAATTATTTTATCACTATGAAAACGCAGGAAAAACTATACATATTAGGTATTGCCGGATTCGTACTGACCAGTAGAATGAAAGTAATGGATCAGTTTTAATGCACATCGAACGCTGTAAATAAGAAACCCGTAGAACTGTAGCGGAATAGCGTTTTCTTTGCAATTTCACCCAGTTTGGAATTTTTTTCCCGCTTCCCACTACACCGTATGCAATATTAAATGGTGGCGTTGGAAAGTACAACTTGTCCCGCAAAAAACAAGCCCTCATACAGCTATGTGAACAGAAAAATAAAAGAGTTATGGCTGTTTGAAGGCAGGGAGCGCAAAACGAAAATGCAGAACCGAAAAAAGCTCCGGGGGTGAAGGGGTTAAACCATCTATGACAAAAGTGAGGCTGAAAAGTGCAGGACAACATTTGGCCCACGTTTGGTCTGGATATTTATATATTATTGAATGCCATTAGGGAAGGAAAACTGGGCCCCAAAAAGAATGATGGATGTTACCTAGTCTTTTCACATCCAGCTTTTGGTAGGTGCCCTAAAATGTGAACTTGGAAGATATGATTTCATTGTCACATATTGTTACAGTAAAGTGCATTCCGAAAGTCTTCAGACCCTTTAAATTTTTCCACATGTTGCAACCTGGTGCTAAATTTTTTTCCCATGAATCTGCACTCAATCCCCCTTAATGAGAAAGTGAAAACTGAATTTTAGAAATATTAGCAAATTTATTAAAAATCAGAAACTAAAATTTGCATGGACGTAAGTATTCAGACCCATTGATATGACACTTGAAATTTAACTCTGAGGGCTTCCCATGTCTCTTGCTCATCTTTGAAATGTTTCTACATGTTGATTAGAAGTCATCTGTGATGAATTCAGTTGATTGAACATGATTTATAAAGACACCCCATGTTTTTGTCTCACTGTTAATTGGTGCATATCAGAGCAAAAGCCAATCCATGAGGAGGAAAGAATTGCCTGTAAAGCTCAGAAACAAAATTGCATGGAATCACAGATCTGCAAAAGGGTATAAACAATTCTTCTGTACTGAAAGTTGCCAAGAGCACAGTGGCTTCCATAATTCTTAAAGGGAATCTGTCACCAGGATAATCGCTACTGAAGTAAAACCGTAGCCTAATAGCACTTAGTACCTTACTTCCAGATGTGCCTTTGTTTCAGCAATAGATGTTTTCTATCTTCTGAAAATCCAGTTTATTTGGTATGCAAATGAGCCAGTAAGGTGCCCGGAGGGGCGTCCTTCTTGCAGGAAGGAGCCTAGGCACGCCTCCTGCCACAATGTGTCCACCCACCCCTCCTACATCACATTACTCTGAAGGTGGGGTTGGGCACTAGCAGGAGGCGTGTCTGGGCTCCTTCCTGCAAGAGTGACGCCCCCCTGGGCCCCTTACTGGCTCATTTGCATACCAAATAAACTGGATTTTCAGAAGATAGAAAACATCTATTGCTGAAACAAAGGCACATCTGGAAATAAGGTACTAAGTGCTATTAGGCCATGGCTTTACTTCAATAGCGATTATCCTGGTGACAGATTTCTTTTAAATAGAAGTTGTTCCTAGAGCTGCCGCCCCACCAAACTAAGCAATCAGAGGAGAAGGGCCTTGGTAAGAGGGATGACCAAAAATCCAATGGTCATTCTGGCTGAGCTCCAAAGATGCGTGCAAATCTGGTCTTTATGGCAGAGTGGGCGGAAAGAAACATTTCCTCAGAAAAAGACCCATGAAAGCCCATCTCAAGCTTGCAGAAAAATCACCTAAATAACTCTCAGACTTTGAGAAACAAGATGCTCTGGTCTGATAAAACCAATATTGAACTTCTTGGCCTCAATTGTAAGCGTCATATTTGGAGGAAACCAACACCTGCCTCATACCATCCCAACAGTGAAGCATGGTGGTGTCAGTATCATGATGTGGCGGTGTTTTTTAGTGGCTGGGACAGGTAGACTGGTTAGAGTTGAGGGAAAGTTGAATGGAGCAAAACATAGAGGTATTCTTAAGTTGATCCAGTATGCTCTGGACCTCAGACTGGGCCGAAGGTTCAACTTCCAACAAGACAATGACCCTAAGCACACAGACAAGAAACACAGGAGTGGCTTAGGGACTACTCTTTGAATGTTCATGAGTGGTCCAACCAGAGCGATGACTTGAACCTAAACGAACATGTCTGGGGAAACCTAAAAATGTAAACCAATGGTTCCAACCTGACAGAGCTTAAGAGGATTTTCAGAGAAGAATGGCTGAAAATCCCCAAATCCAGGCATGCAAACCTTGTGGCATCATCTCCAAGAAGACTAGAGGCTGATCACAGCCAAAGAGGCTTTAATTAATTCCTAAAAAAAAAAGGGTCCGAATTCTTGTCAATGGAAGATATTAGTTTTTCATTTTCAACAAATTAAAAAAGATTTCTAATATTCTGGTTTCACTTTGTCATTATTTGGTATTGAGTCCAGATTGAGTAGAAAAAAGTCATTTTTTAGCACAAAGCCAAAGTATTTGAAGACTTTCCAAATGCACTGGATAAATTACTGGAAGATGAAACGCATGCTAGGTTTATAGCACATGTTATTATTCTTCCCATAAGCGATGATATTGAGCGCTATTTCTTCAGGTAAAGACGTCAAGTCAGGTGATCAAGAGTAAATGTCTACTTCTTGCCTGCATTTTGGTTGTAATTGAAGATACTCCACAGATCCCAGGAGTTGTCTCCCAGATGTATTGTCTGTGCACTATAGCCAAGGTCCCGAATGGGTATGGGCACCTTTCCACACACCCCTCTGCTGCTGCTTCTTTGTTCGTTCAGACCCCCCAGTTCTCCACAGCTTCCATGAGGTGAGTCTGGCCACTGGAGTCCTCTTGTTCCTCCTCTGGTGCCGGCTGCGACCTGATCTTGCCAGCAGGGCCTTCTTCCTCTGGCTTTTAAAGGGCCATGTATTATCCAATAGCTGGTGACCCTTGGTATTTCAGGTATTTCAGGCACCTGCTGCAGTGGGAAGGTACTTGAGCAATAGCTTATTCTAATTTGCAAGTTCATGCGAAGGTGTGTTGATTCCCCTAGCCTACCCATGTACTGACTGCTGCCTGATTCCTGACTCTGTTTGATCCTCCACTGCCTGATCTGACATGTACCTAACCTCCGTATTGACCTTTTGCTGCCTGGCCTGACCTTGGACCGTTTATTGGATAGCTCATAGTCCTCCTGCCCTGACTTTGGCCTGTCCTTGACTTCCATTTTAGCTGCTCCCTTGGTGTTCTGCAGCAGTGTCTCTGACCCCAATGGGTCAGCTGCCAACCATACAGAGACTACTACAGGAAGTAGCTACCTGGTTGCTCCTCTGTAGCAAATTCTAGATGCCTATAGAGGTTAAATGTTGAATATCAGGGCACTGCCCGAATAACTCTCTTAGGATTATCCCTAAGCCGAATCTGCATGTTGGTGCAGGGTTCCACACCCACTGCCATAGCACTGAGTGCATCCCAATAGTGGTTGAGACATATTCTTGTACCAATTGTTTGCCCACTGTGATGAAATGCCTCACTACACCATCTGTGGTCCCTAAATACGAGAGCTCAGAGACCATACTACTGCTCCTTATATATAACAGAGTATGATGCACTTCAGCTAGTAAAGATCTCATTACCAACATATTACAAAAACATCTTTTTGGATGTAGAAATTTCAGAAATTACACAGGAATTTACAGATGAGGATTGTGACATTCCTTCGCTTCCACTGCCTAGAATATTATGGAAACCCTATACTCTGTAATAACATCAATATTGTGGGGTCCGATGAGGTCTGGGACAATTTTCTTGAACTCCTCACCTCACACCAGATATGTTGACTTTTTATGGTCCAAAGTGCAATGTCTATTTTAAGCAAAGAAAAACAAGTCCAGTCCCAAGAACCAAGCCTACCATCTATCAGAGAGAATTATCAAGAAAGTGCAGGAGAATTTTAAGATCCTCCAAATCCCCAAATCTCCATTGTTGAATGCAACATGCTGAGCAAGCAACTTGAGGAACTGGTTCTTCTCCTCCATCCCTTCCAAGCCATCACACATGTCACATTCTTGTTTCGAGGTCTATCCTACTTCATCCAAGTGGTGACAAATGAGCCAATCTGACCTCTCGACTTGTATTAACTTACATAGAGGACTTCGACAATTTCCTCAGTTATGAGGAAAGTTTTTCCAAGGTTTATCGGCCCTGAAGTAGAGAAAACTATGGAAGTGTTTATTGCATATTAAATTCCTTAAAGGGGTCGGTACATGAATAATATTGAGTTGGCACTACCACACCATTTGCACAGAAGCATTCCCCGCTTGTTTGATTGACAGCCTCCAATATTTCAGAGTCAGTAGCGATGAGGTACAGTGGTTGAAACTAAGTGCACCCAACCGAGCGGTACCGCCCCTGTGCACCAAAATCCTTATTTGCATAAAATAATAAGAAGAACTTCTCAGGATTACACAATCAGATTTTTACAAGGAAAGTACTGTTACATTTTGGGGCACTGGCCCTACATGACAGTATGCTTACTTTGAAACTGGTTTTGGTGGCAAGCAATACTTTTGCCCATGATGCATTGCACATATTGTGCCCTGTTATCCATCTTAATTCCACCCAAGACACAGATGAGTTGCTGCCTAACTGTGCGCACCTTCTTGTGTTGGATTTTGACACATAATGGCTGGTGTAGGAAAATCTTGAACTGCTACAGTGTAGAAACCATACTGTAACCATAATGCAGGGAGCGCAAAGTGTTTGCACTATGCAGGTAGGGAACATGTTTGTGAGAGATGAATTTCCATTTCTGAATATAGTCTACTCCAAACAGACTCGGACTGGCCCACAAGGGTACGGGTGAATCCCCCAGTGGGCCCCTGAGCAAGGTAGGCCCCCAGTCTACCACCCCCTGCACAAGTGGTACATAACACAGTAGACTTACTGCACTACATACATATATTCAATGTACAGCATCTCAACCAGCCTAGGTTCATATAAAAACCTGATAGATTATTTAAGAAACTCCCAGTTTATTAGATCAGAGCTGAGGTGACTTCTAGGTACAGAGGAAAGCTAGCCAGTGTCCTCTTCTCCCCAGGACCTACCTTCTCAAAGTTTCTGCAGAGACTCCATATTCAATCATCTGGTAGTATCTTGCTGCTGTGTTAGCATGTAATATTTGAATGTATCCATAAGGTGGGCCCCCAAAATAAATTTTACTGGCAGCCCTAGGCACCCCAGTCCAACACTGACTCCAAAACCAAAACCAAAAGTTCTGTTAATTGCAAAAGGATTTCTACACGTGCAAGAAATAATAATTAGGCCTCATGCGCACAATGGTATTTTTGGTCCACATCCCATCAGAATTTTTCTCAGACCGATTGCAAAGGGGTTGCAAAAAATGCGGTTAGTACACTGTGATAGAACATGAATATACTATTCCCAGAAATTCTTTCAAAGTTCAGATTTTAGCCATTTTCTACCAAATTGAACTTGGCGTAAGTCTTTTAAGTGATTGTTTACGGCTGGATCAGACAAATTAACTATGTACAGTGCCCCTCCTAACAATTTAACCTTTGGCTTTTATTTTGTTTGCCATTGGGAAATACCATAAAAGATCTACATTTCACATTTTGGCCTTACTCTGGACCTACGAGGGTTTGTAAATACTAAAGGTGAGTAAATGTATTTTTGTTTTGTATGTTTTGAAGACAATAACTAGTGTTGAGTTAATTGGAGTCAACAAAGTGGACTTCAATCCGAATTTCAGAATGAATTCGATTCACTGCGGAGGAGAATTTTCTTATGCTTCGTGGTAGCAAATTGATTTAGCCTGAAATAGTGCTAAAAACAAAATCATACTTACCTGATCCATTTGCTCGCCTGGAGCCGGTGTCAATAATCTTGCTTGAAGATCTCGCACAAAATCCTGCGCGTGGTGACCTATGACGCGTGATGACTACATCTTGGCCCAAGCAAGATTTCGCACCAATCCTTCAAGCAAGATGGCAGTGGCCGGCCCTTTGTGATCAAATGGATCAGATAGGTATGATTTGTTTGTTTTGTTTTTTAAAATTTTACACTGTGTTATGTACACGAGATGCCGCGATCAGAAGGCGGCACAATCATCAGTCCCTGTCATTGCACCCACTACTTACAAAGTAATGCGCATTGGGACAAAGTCATTTTCCGCAAAGCAAATTTGTTTGTAAAATTCGTTGAAGCAGCCGAATCGAATTTTCCAGTACTTCGCTCATCTCTAACAATAACGGGAAAGGATTGATGCACTAACCTCACTGAGGTGGACTATGGTCCTTCTCCACTTTCAGAAACAGATCGTGGAAACAAAACTAAATTAATAGCGCGTCCTCTAAGAAAGGTATTTTGGGAAAATCAGTCTCCTTTTTTACCAAGTTTCTCTTTAATGATTGATCATTTTTTAATTTTTTTTTACCACTTTCATTTTCTTTTTTATTTGAAGGAAATGTAGTCTTAGTAATTCCAAATATAAAAGGCAGAGAGTGTTGTACCCCCAGTGAACAATAAAGCAATTATGTTATAAAGTTACCGCAAATTAGAGGGTCGGCCCCCCGAAATTAATCCATGATCAGATTTAAGACTGCGCTATAATCTTTGGCAGCCGTTCAAGTGGAAGAAAGTTCATTCACTGCAATATGATTATTTTTATATCACCGGAGAAATAGCAGCAGCTCCCTGTGATGGAAGGAATGACTTATGTATGCGGCAGGCGGCCGCGTGTTGGTGAAGCGTTTAACTTTGTGTTAAAGTCACTTAAAACATTGATAGATCTGGAAAATAAAACATTTCTGATCCTGGGTTCCTCATAAACAGCTAATTAACTGAGGTCTGTTGCAATATCTGCCCCTGATAGAAATCCCCTTATGAAAGAAATGGAACAGACATTAAATTAAAAAGTAATATTTTATTCCATTGCATTCCCGGAGCTGGACGTCTAGTGGTTGGGTCATCCTGAGTAGCATGGAGGTGAAAGGACTCCAGAATATCGTTAAGGTTTCGACCATTGGCTCATGATTTTTACTAGTTCTAGGAGAATTTGGGGACTTCATGGACATGAACACATCATGGTGAACATGCAGCCTGTTATAGAGTCAGATTTTCTGAGCAAATTGATATATATTTATGGGGGGGGGATTCAGTGTAACATGTAACTGATTTCAGCTGAAAGTCTGTGTTCACCTTCATGGGCATTTTTTAATATTTCATTTTACAAATTTTGGGCTAAAATCATAAACTCATAAACACTTACTTAAGCCATATTCTTATCAGTTTGATAACAACTGAGCTATAATGAGGTCATGAGATCAGAGGTAAGAGCTACACAAGAGCCCTCAGATGATGGGATTCAAAGAACACAGAGGATAGGCCATCAATATAAAAATTTGAGAAAATACCTTTAAATAGTTACATGCCTTTACCCTGGAGTCCATGTCATAGATAAATCCAATGGAATAGTAAATTTTACCTGTGAGATTATTCTAAGAAAGCTTGAGAATGTCTAATACTCAATGTCCATGCAGTGGATTCTAATGTTATCTTCCTACCTCAGGAAATGTATAGCCTACACGACGGACATGTATGCCGTTCTACTTAGAAAGAAAAAACTCATTGTTTGACCATGGGGCATGGGACTGGGCTTTAGAACAAGCACTTTAGTAACTTGTTGAATGCCCACGTCACCCAAGATTTGGAGTCTTACCGTTTCCAGATTCTGAGAAGTTTGTTGGTTGGCTGAGTTCACATAATGAATTTTTCCACGCCATCAAAGGTGCTTTCACAAAAATACCACTATTTTGCACACCGCATAGTATGCAGTAAATGCCAATGTCAAAATGGTATTTAATTACTAGAAATGTAACCTTATGGACTTTAGAGATGAGCAAATCAATTCAGGAGAATTTTTGGAGAGAGAGACTTTTCCAGGCATTTATACTTTTGCTTCAGGTAGCATCGATTTCTGCCCAAATCAAATTTCTTGATGGATTCAGACAAATCGTACCTGAAATGAATTTTCTGAAATTCACTCATCTCTATTCAACTTTTTGATTTTTAAAACCTGGACAATGCCTTTTTCCTATCCCTCTTGCAGTCCTGGACTCTTCCAATACATAACATGGGCATGATTACAAGGGTTAAATCTGCTTCCATTTACCCAATCTCGCACTCTCCTTCCACGTCATGCTGCCAAATTGAGCAAACTACACTCCAAACACAGACTACACACGCCAAATACATGCTGCTATGACCTGTCGTTACAATCCGATGCCTATCATTTACCACATAGGACCACACCAACACACACCATTTTCAGGCATCACTCTGCGAAAAGCCATGGATTTTTTTATAAGTGTTATAAAAGAGAGAAAATCACATGAGACCTTATACTTACAAGTCTTCTGCGCCTTGAGGGGTGATGAAGTTAATGGATTCATACCTGAGTGTTGACTGCCCTCGGAAAATATGAGCACTCATTTATGGTTTCAAATACTCTACCGTCATCCTTTTTTAAGGTTTTAAAATCTCCTTAGGCTACTTTCACACTAGCGTTAGCACGGATCCGGCACCTAAAGGGTGCCAACGGATCCGTGCTAACGCTATACACGTGTGGAGCCGGAGCAGCGCTCCGGCCCCACACATGACACACATTAAAACAAGACACAGACATACATACAAACAAACATACAGACATACATACAGACATACATACATACTCACATACTCCCGGGACGCCGGCAGAACGTCTTCACGCGCCTCCTGCGCGCAGTGATGACGATTCCCCACAGCGCCCTCTGCTGGGCGCAGTGGGGAAATGTCATCGCAGCGCGCAGGAGGCGCGTGAAGACGTTCTGCCGGCGTCCCGGGAGTATGTGAGTATGTATGTATGTCTGTATGTTTGTATGTATGTCTGTATGTTTGTTTGTATGTAGTCTGTGTGTATGTATGCCGGATCCGGAATGACCCCCCATTGGAAATCAATGGAGGACAGATCCGGATTACTGGTGTGTCCACACCAAACGGATCCGTCCCCATTGACTTGCATTGGGGGTCATTCCGGATCCGTCTTGGTGCGGATGCCTGGACCGGAGAGCAAACCGCAGCATGCTGCGGTTTGTCCTCCGGTCTGAAGACGGAACGGAATGCTTTTAGGAGCCTCCGTTGTCTTCAGTTCAGTTTTGTCCCCATTGACAATGAATGGGGACAAAACTGAAGCGTTTTTTTCCGGTATTGAGCCCCTATAACGGAACTCAATACCAGAATTTAAAAACGCTAGTGTGAAAGTAGCCTTAGTCAAAAGCATGGGTTGTAAATGGACATTCGGCAATGTGGGCATGACCTGGAATATTAAATAGCTGATTGTCCTGTAGCTTCTGCACTACAGAAGATGAAGGGAAGTTCACTTTAGATGAACAAAGGTCCATTTGTTGTTCTTTGGAAGCAAGACAAACCAGGCCTGGGTGTCACATCTCACGCTTTGACTGGCCAAGAGATAAACCCCCAAAGCTCTGGTTCCTGCAATAAAACTCCACTAGAAGGCCAAAAAAACAGACATACAGTCATGTCACCTGGTCATAGTCGTGTTTAACCAAGAAAATCTATGGATTGGAGTCTCTGGGACCTGCTAAATGCTGATAAAGATAGTGGAAAAAAAGATATTGTTAAAGACCACTGAAATCAAGTCATTATCGTGGAACTTAATTGTGAGTACACAATGACACCCTGAGACACCAGTTATCAATTACATTTATAAAATGAGGTCCTAAGATGTATTTAATCTAGTCCTTATCTCCATTAAGATGTCTATTCTTCCTTTGTTACCACCTAGCACAAGACAATCAATCAAAGAGCTGTCAATAACCTAGCCCACCTTATGTCATGTCTATCCCTCTTGGCTATAGTCGGGTGGGTGGGATGCACTAGAGCCCACAGAGCATTATAAACATTACATTTATTCATGCTCCCTCCTGGGTTAGGAACAGGTAAAAGTCTAACTGGTTTTATGTTCTTTGGGTTAAAGTCAATTGGAAATAAAGCCATGTCTAATTGCTCAATTATCAAATGTCAAACTCGACATAAGTCTTGTTTCAATATAATGAGATTTGAGGTCTCTGGTGGGGTATGTTTCCAGGTACACTGCACAGATCCCATCTGCGGCCGAAAACCGACAAATTTTGTTTCTTAGAATCTTTGTAATGTTTAACTTTGCATTTCATTTTCATTGGCAATGTCCTGGGCTATTACGAGGAACAAAAGTTATTTTTGGTCAATACTCGACACTGGACTGTATACAATCATCTTGAGAAAGTCAGCTTAAGTGGACAGTGCAGTAGGTTCAAGACGAAGAGAATGCAATGTTCTTCCTGTAGACTTTTGACTATAAAAGTGAACTCCTAATCAAAGGCATCACAAATAACCTTTGGACCGAAGGATTGAGACTTGATAATTGTTTCCATGATATTTGGGTTTAGTCTTCACCTTCTATTAAGGGCTCATGCACGTAAGTGTTTTGAGGTCCACAAATCGCGGCTCTGCAAAACACAGATCCTGGCTGAATGCATGCCACTATTTATTTTTTGACTTCTAAAAAAATGTCCTATTCTTGTCCATCTTGTTCTATTTTTTTGCAGTGCCACGGAACGGATGTACGGATCTGGACAGAACACAGCTGCATCTTTTGAAACCCCATTGAAATGAATAGGTTCACATATGATCCACAAAAAATGTGGATGGGATGCGGACAGAAAATATGGTTGTCTGCATGAGGCCTGAGGATGAAGCTAAGCTGGCAGGGGAATCAGTCTTTCCTACCTGATGTACAATGCATTCGGAAAGACCTTTTCAATTCTTTCGCATTTTGTTATGTTGCGGCCTGGTGCTGAAATTTTAAAAAAAAATCAAGTTTTCCAGATCATTCGACACTCAATGCCCAATAATGACAAATGAAAAACAAAATGTTACATATCTTTGCTAATGTATTGAAAAGGAAAAAGTAAAATCTTGCATTGACATAAGTATTTAGAGTTCTGACCTTTTACTCAGGACTTAGTTGAAGCACCTCTGGCAGTGATTACAGCCTCCAGTCTTCATGGCGATGATGCCACAAGGTTTGCACAACTGGATTTGGAGATTGTCTGCCATTCTTCACTGCAGATCCTCCCAAGCTCTGTCAGGTTGGATGAGCGCCATCAGTGGACAGCCATGTTCAGGTCTCTCCAGAGATGTTTAGTTGGGTTCAAGTCAGGGCTGTGGCTGGGCCACTCAAGGACATTCACAGAGTTGTCCCTAGGCCACTCCTGTGTTGTCTTGGCTATGTGCTTAAACTAATTGACTTGTTGGAAGGTGCACTTTTGGCCCATTCTAAGGTCCTGAGCACCCTGGATCAGGTTTTCATTAAGAACATCTCTGTATTATTCTCCATTTAGATTTCCCTCAACCCTGACCAGTCTCCCTGTCCCAGGTGCTGAAAAACACCCCCATGAAAGGATGCTTCCCCCACCATGCTTCACTGTAGGGATGGTATTGGGCAGGTGATAATCAGTGCCTAACTCTTAGAAAGAAGGCCAAAAAGTTCAATCTCAGTTTCATCAGACCAGAAAATCTTGTTTCCTTTAGGTGCTTTTTAGTAAAGTTTCATGTGTCTGTTACTGAGGAGATAAGAATTGACAAAACCACGGCACTCAAAATTATATTAGAAGTAGAGTCAATTTATTTATCCATCCATAATAGTAACTATAATTTTGAGTGCCGTGGTTTTGTCAATTCTTATGACTACAGTCCTTACCACTGAGCACCAATACACTCTAACGGAGTGCCGACCAATATCATTATTCATTTGATGTTACTGAGGAGAGGCTTCTTTCTGGCCACTCTGCCATACAGCTGAGATTGGTGGAGGCTGCAGTGATGGTTGACCTGCTTGAGGTTTTGCCTATCTGCACAAAGGAACTTTGGAGTTCAGCCAGAGTGACCATTGAGTTCTTGGTCACCTCTCTAACCAAGGCACTTCTTCCTCAATTACTTACTTTGGAGGGGTGACCAGCTCTAGAAAAGTTCTGGTTATTCCAAACTTCTTCCATTTAAGAATTATGGAGGCCACTGTGCTCTAGGGAACTTTCAGTGCTGTAGAAATTTTTTGTACCTTCTCCAGATCTGTGCCTCCACACAATTCTGTATCTGAGCTCTACAGGCAGTTCTTTCCTCCTCATGGCTTGGTATTTGCTCTGATATGCATCATTAGTTATGAGACCATAAATAGACAGGGGTATGTCCTTCCAAACCATGAGTGCAGAATAATAAAGAAAAACCTAAATATTATTTTATTTTATCAAAAACATGCAGGATAACAAACTTTTATGGCTAAAACCCATAATTTATAAGAATATAACGACTTTAATAAAGTCCCTTCTGTGTAAAAGAATATACAGTAACTACTATAATACTGCCCTCTAGACACAAGAATATAACTACTATAATACTGACTCCTATGAACAAGAATATAACTACTATAATACTGCTCCTATGTACAAGAATATAACTACTATAATACTGCCTCCTATGTACAAGAATATAACTACTATAATACTGCTCCTATGTACAAGAAGATAACTATTATAATACTGACTCCTATGAACAAGACTATAACTACTATAATACTGCCTCCTATGTACAAGAATATAACTATTATAATACTGCTCCTATGTACAAGAATATAACTGCGATAATACTGCTCCTATATACAAGAATATAACTACTATAATACTGCCTCCTATATACAAGAATATAACTACTATAATACTACTCCTATGTACAAGAATATAACTACTATAATTCTGCTCCTATGTACAAGAATATAACTACTATAATACTGCTCCTATGTACAAGAATATAACTACTATAATACTGCTCCTATGTACAAGAATATAACTACTATAATACTGCTCCTATGTACATGAATATAACTACTAGAATACTGCTCATATGTACAAGAATATAACTACTATAGTACTGCTCCTATGTACAAGAATATAACTACTATAATACTACCTCCTATGTACAGGAATATAACTACTATAATGCTGCCTTCTATGTACAAGAATATAACTTCTATAATACTGCTCCTATATACAAGAATATAACTACTATAATACTGCCTCCTATATACAAGAATATAACTACTATAATACTGCTCCTATGTACAAGAATATAACTACTATAATACTCCTCATATGTACAAGAATATAACTACTATAATACTACTCCTATGTACAAGAATATAACTACTATAATACTTCTCCTATGTACATGAATATAACTACTATAATACTGCCTCATATGTACAAGAATATAATTACTATAATACTGCTCCTATGTACAACTACTGTATATAACTACTATAATACTGCTCCTATGTACAAGAATATAACTACTATAATACTACCTCCTATGTACAGGAATATAACTACTATAATGCTGCCTTCTATGTACAAGAATATAACTACTATAATACTGCTCCTATGTACAAGAATATAACTACTATAATACTGTCTCCTATGTACAAGAATATAACTACTATAATACTGATTCTATGTACAAGAATATAACTACTATAATACTACCTCCTATGTACTAGAATATAACTACTATAATACTGCTCCTATGTACAAGAATATAACTACCATAATACTACCTCCTATGTACAGGAATATAACTACTATAATGCTGCCTTCTATGTACAAGAACATAACTACTATAATACTGCTCCTATGTACAAGAATATAACTACTATAATACTGCACCTATGTATAAGAATATAACTACTATAATACTGCCTCCTATGTACAGGAATATAACTACTATAATACTGCTCCTATGTACAGGAATATAACTACTATAATG
The DNA here is from genome assembly GCA_900303285.1 of Rhinella marina. NCBI lineage: Eukaryota > Metazoa > Chordata > Amphibia > Anura > Bufonidae > Rhinella > Rhinella marina. The sequence continues at coordinate 64,011 of ONZH01003181.1, forward strand.
CTGCCTTCTATGTACAAGAACATGACTACTATAATACTGCTCCTATGTACAAGAATATAACTACTATAATACTGCACCTATGTACAAGAATATAACTACTATAATACTGCCTCCTATGTACAGGAATATAACTACTATAATACTGCTCCTATATACAAGAATATAACTACTATAATACTGCCTCCTATATACAAGAATATAACTACTATAATACTTTTCCTATGTACAAGAATATAACTACTATAATACTGCTCCTATGAACAGGAATATAACTACTATAATGCTGCCTTCTATGTACAAGAATATAACTACTATAATACTGCTCCTATGTACAAGAATATAACTACTATAATATCCCTATGTACAGAATATAACTACTATAATACTGCTGCCTATGTTACAAGAATATAACTGACCATAATACTACCTCCTATGTACAGGAATATAACTACTATATGCTGCCTCTATGTACAAGATATAACTACTATAATAACTGGCCCTATGTACAAGAATATAACTACTATAATACTGCTCCTATGTACAAGAATATAACTACTATAATACTGCTCCTATGTACAAGAATATAACTACTATAATACTGCTCCTATGTACAAGAATATAACTACTATAATACTGCTCCTATGTACAAGAATATAACTACTATAATACTGCTCCTATGTACAAGAATATATCTACTAAATACTGTCTCCTATGTACAAGAATATAACTACTATAATACTGCTCCTATGTACAAGAATATATCTACTATAATACTGTCTCCTATGTACAAGAATATAACTACTATAATACTGCTCCTATGTACAAGAATATAACTACCTGATGTACAAGAATATAACTACTATAAATACTGCTCCTATGTACAAGATATAACTACTATAATACTGCTCCTATGTACAAGAATATAACTACTATAATACTGTCTATAATATAACTACTATAATACTGCTCTATGTACATAATATGTACTTACTAATATACTGCTCCTATGTACAGAATATAACTACTATAATACTGCTCCTATGTACAAGAATATAACTACTATAATACTGCTCCTATGTACAAGAATATAACTACTATAATACTGCTCTATGTACAAGAATATAACTACTATAATACTGTTCCTATGTACAAGAATATAACTACTATAATACTGCTCCTATGTAAGAATATATACTACTATAATGCGCCTTCTATGTACAAGAATATAACTACTATAATACTTGTTCCTATGTACAAGAATATAACTACTATAATACTGCTCCTATATGTACAAGAAATATAACTACTATAATACTGCTCTATGTACAAGAATATAACTACTATTAATATACTATCCTATGTACAAGAATATAACTACTATAATACTGCCTATGTACAAGAATATAACTACTTTAATACTGCTCCTATACAAGAAATATAACTACTATAACTACTCCTATGTACAAGAATATAACTACTATAATGCTGTCTATGTACAAGACTATATAACTACTATAATACTGCTCCTATGTACAGAATATACTCTATAATACTCTCCTATGTACAAGAATATAACTACTATAATACTGCTCCTATGTACACAGAATATAACTACTATAATACTACTGCCTCCTATGTACAAGAATAAACTACTATAATACTGCTCCTATGTACAAGAATATAACTACTATAATACTGCTCCTATGTATAAGGAATATAAAACTACTATAATACTGCTCCTATATACAAGAATATACTACTATAATACTGCCTCCTAATACAAGAATATAACTACTATAATACTTTTCCTATGTACAAGAATATAACTACTATAATACTGCTCCTATGAACAGGAATATAACTACTATAATGCTCCTTCTATGTACAAGAATATAAACTACTATAATACTGCTCCTATGTACAAGAATATAACTACTATAAACTATACTATAATACTATAATACTGCCTATGTACAAGAATATAACTACCTATAATACTGCTCCTATGTACAAGAATATAACTACTATAATACTACCTTCCTATGTACAGAATATAACTTACTATAATACTGCTATGTACCTATGTACAAGAATATAACTACTATAATACTGCTCCTATGTACAAGAATATAACTACTATAAATACTGCTCCTATATGTACAGAATATAACTACTATAATACTGCTCCTATGTACAAGAATATAACTACTATAATACTGCTCCTATGTACAAGAATATAACTACTATAATACTGCTCCTATTATGTACAAGAAATATAACTACTATAATACTACTGCTCCTATGTACTATATCAATACTGTCCTATGTACAAGAATATAATACTATTAATACTCCTATACAAGTATACTACTTATAATACGCTCCTATGTACAAAGAATATAACTACTATAATACTGCTCCTATGTACAAATATATACTACTATAATACTGCTCCTATGTACAAGAATATAACTACTATAATACTGCCTCCTATATGTACAAGAATATAACTACTATAAATACTGCTCCTATGTACAATAGATATAATACTACTATAATACTACCTCCTATGTACAAGAATTATAACTACTATAATACTGCTCCTATGTACAAGAATATAACTACTATAATACTGCTCCTATGTACAAGAATATAACTATAAATACTATAATACTGCTCCTATGTACAAGAATATAACTACTATAATACTGCCCCTATGTACAAGAATATAACTACTATAATACTGCTCCTATGTACAAGAATATAACTACTATAATACTGCTCCTATGTACAAGAATATAAACTACTATAATACTGCTCTACTATGTACAATAGAATATAACTACTATAATACTATACCTCCTATGTACAAGAATATATACTACCATAATACTGCCCTCCTATGTACAGGAATATAACTACTATATACTGCTCCTATGTACAAGAATATAACTACTATAATACTGCCTCCTATGTACAAGAATATAAACTACTATAATACTGCTATGTACCAAGAATATAACTACTATAACTGCTCCTATGTACAAGAATATAACTACTAAATACTGCTCCTATGTACAAGAATATAACTACTATAATACTGCTTCCTATGTACAAGAATATATAAACTGCTCTACTATAATACTGCTCCTATGTACAAGAATATAACTACTATAATACTACCTCCTATGTACAGGAATATAACTACTATAATGCTGCCTTCTATGTACAAGAATATAACTACTATAATACTGCTCCTATGTACAAGAATATAACTACTATAATACTGCTCCTATGTGTACATGTACAAGAATATAACTACTATAATACTGCTCCTATGTACAAGAATATAATACTACTATATAATACTATGCTCCTATGTACAAGAATATAACTACTATAATACTGCTCCTATGTACAAGAATATAACTACTATAATACTGCTCCTATATGTACAAGAATATAACTACTATAATACTGCTCCTATGTACAAGAATATATAACTACTATAATACTGCTTCTCTATACAAGAATATAACTACTATAATACTGCTCCTATGTACAAGAATTATAACTACTATAATACTCTCTATGTACAAGAATATACTATAATACCTGCTATGTACAAGAATATAACTACTATAATACTGCTCCTATGTAATATAACTACTATAATACTGCTCCTATGTACAAGAATATAACTACTATATAATACTGCTCCTATGTACAAGAATATAACTACTATAATACTGTCTCCTATGTACAAGAATATAACTACTATAATACTGCTCCTATTGTACAAGAATATAACTACTATAATACTGCTCCTATGTACAAGAATATAACTCTACTATAATACTGCTCCTATGTACAAGAATATAACTACTATAATACTGCTCCTATATGTACAACTATAAATACTCTCCTATGTACAAGAATATAACTACTATAATACTGCTCCTATGTACAAGGAATATAACTACTATACTGCCTATGTACAAGAATATAACTACTATAATACTGCTCCTATGTACAAGAATATAACTACTATAATACTGCCTCCTATGTACAAGAATATAACTACTATAATACATGTACAAGACTATAAACTACTATAATACTGCTCTTATGTACAAGAATATAACTACTATAATACTATGTACTCTACTATGTACAAGAATATAACTACTATAATACTGCTCCTATGTATTATATAACTACTATAATACTGCTCTCTATGTACAAGAATATAACTACTATAATACTGCTCCTATGTACAAGAATTATAACTACTACTATAATAATACTGTTACCTATAGTACAAGAAATATAACTACTATAATACTGCTCTCTATTACAAGAATATAACTACCATAATACTCTCCCATGTACAGGAACTATAACTACTATATATGCTGCCTTCTATGTACAAGAATATAACTACTATAATACTGCTCCTATGTACAAGAATATAACTACTATAATACTGCTCCTATGTACAAGAATATAACTACTATAATACTGCTCCTATGTACAAGAATATAACTACTATAATACTGCTCCTATGCTACAAGAATATAACTACTATAATACTGCTCCTATGTACAAGAATATAACTACTATAATACTGCTCCCTATGTACAAGAATATATCTACTATAATACTGCTCCTATGTACAAGAATATAACTACTATAATACGCTCCTATGTACAAGAATATAACTACTATATACTGCTCCTATGTACAAGAATATAACTACTAAATACTGCTCCTATGTACAAGAATATAACTACTATAATACTGCTCCATGTACAAGAATATAACTACTATAATACTGCTCCTATGTACAAGAATATAAACTACTATAATACTGCTCCCTATGTACAAGAATATAACTACTATATATACTGCTCCTATGTACAAGAATATAACTACTATAATACTGCTCCTATGTACAAGAATATAACTACTATAATACTGCTCCTATGTACAAGAATATAACTACTATAATACGCTATGTACAAGAATATAACTACTATAATACTGCATCCTATGTACAAGAATATAACTACTTATAATACTGCTCCTATGTACAAGAATATAACTACTATAAATACTACCTCCTATGTACAAGAATATAACTACTATAATACTGCTCCTATGTACAAGAATATAACTACTATAATACTGCTCCTATGTACAAGAATATAACTACTATAAATACTGCTCCTATGTACAAGAATATAAACTACTATAATACTGCTCCTATGTACAAGAATATAACTACTATAATACTGCTCCTTACTACTATATATGTACAAGAAATATACTATAATACTGCTCCTATTACCAAGAAATATAACTATATAATACTGCCTCCTATGTACAAAGAATATAACTACTATAATACTTCATCCCTATGTACAAGAATATAACAACTACTATCAACTGCTCCTATGTGCAAGAATAACTACTATCAATACTACCTCCTATGTACAAAGAATATAACTACATAATACCTGCCTCCTATGTACAAGAATATAACTACTATAATACTACTCCTAGTGTACAAGATGCGAGTGAGTGAGCGTATCAATACTGCCTCCTAGTACAAAATCATAACTACCATTAATACTCAACTCCTATGTACAAGAACTTACTACCTATAATACTGCTTCTAATGTACAAGACATATAACTACCTATAATACTGCTCCTATGTACAAGAATATATACGACTATATAATTACTGCTCCTATGTCAAGATCAAACTTACTATAATTACTGCTCCTATGCTACAAGAATATAACGACTATTTAATTACTGCTCCTATTGTTACAGAATTCCATAACTACATAAATACTGCTCCTTATGTACAAAATTTATAACTACTTATAATACTGCTCCTATGACAAGAAGTATATCTTACATATTTAATACTGTCTCCTATGTACCAAGAATATAACTACTATAAATATGCTCCTATGTACAAGAATATAACTACTATAATACTGCTATTACATATTACAAAACTGCTCCTATGTACAAGAATATAACGACTATAATACTGCTCCTATGTACAAGAATATAACTACTATAATTACTGCTTATGTACAAGAAATAACTACTATAATACTGCTCCTATGTACAAGAAGTATAACTACTATAATACTGCTCCTATGTACAAGATATAACTACTATAATACTGCATCCTATATACAAGAATATAACTACTATAATACTGCTCCTATATGAAGAATATAACTACTATAATACTACCTCCTATGTACAAGAATATAACTACTATTAATACTGCCTCCTATGTACAAGAATATAACTACTATAATACTACTCCTATGTACAAGAATATAACTACTATAATACTGCCTCCTATGCTCCTATGTACAAGAATATAACTACTACTATGTACAAGAATATAACTACTATAATACTGCTCCTATGTACAAGAATATAACTACTATAATACTGCTCCTATGTACAAGAATATAACGACTATAATACTGCTCCTATGTACAAGAATATAACTACTATAATACTGCTCCTATGTACAAGAATATAACGACTATAATACTGCTCCTATGTACAAGAATATAACTACTATAATACTGCTCCTATGTACAAGAATATAACTACTATAATACTGCTCCTATGTACAAGATTATGGATTGGAGATATTTCTCTGAACACCCAGTTACTTTTCACAAATCTTTCCTTTTTATAATGGTCAAAAGATGAAATCCATCCTCTTTGGTCTGAATATTTTGTTTCCATAGAGATGCACACATTTATACAATGCCTTTGTGGTCAGCACCATTACTTAGTATGGGGCACACTCATGCCTCAGGTATCAACGATGTTGAGTCCAGAAATGTCTTAAAGTTTTATTGTTGGAATTTCTTTTGATAACATGTTTTTTTTTTCATGAATATGTTTAAGTGGACAAAGTGTTCTACACGTCAGACACATCTGGGTAGAGTTATTGAGGTAAAACTGAAATTTGGAACAAAAACGTGTAAAAATATTTTCCCAATGCACCAACAATTACGGAATGTAGCATTTGAGATTATCCAGACAATACAGGTAGAACTTTCAAATGATGTCTTCTCAAAGCAAGCAGAAACACGTGGGAGACACAAAGTCCTGTAGATAATACACTTTACATTGACCTGACTTTACTGAACACTGTACCTCTACACACAAGTGCATCTCAATAAATTAGAATATCAAAAAGTTTTTTATTTCAGTAATTCAGTTTAAAAAGTGAAACCTATATATTATATAGAGTCATTACAAACAGAGTGAACTTTTTCAAGTGTTTATTTCTGTTAATGCTGATGATTATGGCTTACATCCAAGGAAAACCCAAAATTCATTATCTCAGAAAATAAGAATAATTAACCCAAAACATCTGTGAAGGCTTCCTAAGCCTTTAAAAAGGTCCCTTAGTCTGGTTCAGTAGGCGACACAATCATGGGGAAGACTGCTGACTTAGCAGGTGTCCAGAAGGCTGTCATTGACACACTCCACAAGGAGGGTAAGCCATAAAAGGTCATTGCTAAAGAAGCTGGCTGTTCTCAGAGCGCTGGATCAAAGCATATTAATGGAAAGTTGAGTGGAAGGAAAAAGGGTGGTAGAAAAAGGTGCACAAGCAACAGGGAGAACCACAGCCTTGATAGGATTGTTAAGTAAAGGACTTTTCTAAATTTGGGGGAGATTCACAAGGAGTGGACTGCTGCTGGGATCAGTGCTTCAAGAGCCACCACCACAGACGTATCCAGGACATGGGCTACAAGTGTCACATTCCATGTGTCAAGTCACTCATGACCAATAGACAACGCCAGAAGTGTCTTAACTGGGCCAAGGACAAAAAGAACTGGACTGTTCTCAGTGGTCAAAGGTGTTGTTCTCAGATGAAAGTAAATTTTTTCATTTCGTTTGGAAATCAAGGTCCCAGAGTCTGGAGGAAGAGTGGAGAGGCCTCAGTCCAAGCTGCTTGAGGTCTAGTGTGAAGTTTCCACAATCAGTGATGGTTTGGGGAGCCATGTCATCTGCTGGTGTAGGTCCTCTGTGTTTTATCAAGACCAAAGTCACTGCAGCCGTCTACCAGGAAATTTTAGAGCACTTCATGCTTCCCTCTGCCGACAAGCTTTTTGGAGATGGAATTTTTACTTTCCAGCAGGACTTGGCACCGGCCCACACTGCCACAAAGTACCAATACCTGGTGTAATAACCACAGTATCACTGTGCTTGATTGGCCAGCAAACTCACCTGACCTTAACCCTATAGAGAATCTATGAGAGACACCAGAGCCAACAATGCAGACGAGCTGAAGGCTGATATCAAAGCAACCTGAGCTTCCATAACACCTCTGCAGGTCCACAGGCTGATCTCCCCCAGGCCACGCCGCATTGATGCAGTCATTCATGCAAAAGGAGCCCCAACCAAGTACTGAGGGCATTTACTGGACAGACTTTTCATTTGGCCAACATTTCTGTGTTTAAAAAAAAATGTACAGTTGGTCTAATATAATATTCTAATTTTCGGAGATAATGAATTTTGGGTTTTCCTTGGCTGTAAGCCGTAATCATCAACATTAACAGAAATAAACACTTTAAAAAGTTTATTCTGTAATGACTCTATATAATGTATGTGTTTCACTTTTTGAATTGAATTACTGAAAAAAAAACTACTTTTTGATGATTAATTTATAATTTATTATAACTAATTTATTGAGATGCACTTGTATCTCAAAAGAGGACCTTTAGAGATCAGGAGACATAAGATATGAGGGGACATGCATCCAAGATCCCTCATACATGCACAGAGGGCAAGACAAGATATGTCTCTGTATTGTGAGGCCATATTTGAGACTAGACAGGCCATAACAGATATGATATGAAACAAAAGCTAGATATATGTGGTACATCAGAAACAGTATGGTCAGGGGCGTAGCTATAGGGGGTGCAGGGGTAGCAGTCACTACCGGGCCCAGAAGCCTGAGGAGGCCCAAAGACCCTTGTGCCATATAAGAAGTCATACAAAGCACTGAGGGAAGGGGGGCCCAAGCTGAACTCTTGCACCAGGGCCCATGAGGCTATAGCTACGCCCCTGAGTATGGTCCTTGTGAGAGGAAGATTGAGCTCATGCTGTTTTCCTAAATTGTGAGGTACTCAGGTGATCAAAAACCTTTCCTCGTTGACAACTTCAAGTAGGGTCAGGGCCGCTTCTGCCATGAGGCGAGATGAGAATCTCAAACAATCATGGATAGAGGTGCACTGCGGCGGTAATGCAATTGATAATATACGGCTAAACCCTCATGCTGATGTTAAAATGAGACTTTCGCCAATATATTCTTATATCAAGAACATACCGGAGCCCGAGCACCACGTCAAGGTATCTCAGAGTGGCACGGGACCTAACACTAACCTACCTTGCCATTGGGCAATTGCAGAAGGAGCATATAGGCCGACACACAGCGACCAACTCCTAGTTACCTCCAGCGTGAGACCACACGGCAGACACTGAATGGTGAATTCGGCCTGCAGCCACAGATCGTGCCGCAAGCCTGTGTGGGCGGAGCTTGCAGCCCGGGAATCTGCGTAAGCTCCGCCCACACAGTCATGCGGAGCCATTTTTGTCTGCAGCAGGGGAGAGAAGACTGTGAGGTACGGGACAAGGTGAGTATGTACTGTGTTAGGTACAGAGGAGGCACAGATGTCATTTCTCCTACAAATACAGAGGAGAGGGCATTAATACTACAAAGGGGGCACAGTGGAGCGGGAAATAATACAAAAAAGGGGGCCACAGAGGAGAGGACAATAATACTAGTATGTATTACTATTACAAAAGGGGTCACAGTGGGCATTACTACTAGAAAGGGGGACACAAAGGGCATTACTACTGTAAAGCGGGCACAGAGGGCATTACTACCATAAGGGGTGCACAGTGGGCATTACTACTACAAAGGTGGCACAGAGGGCATTATTACTATAAAGGGGCACAGAGGGCTTTTCTACTATAAAGGGAAGCACAGATGGCATTACTACTATAAAGGGGCACAGAGGGCTTTTCTACTATAAAGGGAAGCACAGATGGCACTACTACTATAAAGGGGCACAGAGGGCTTTTCTACTATAAAGGGAAGCACAGATGGCACTACTACTATAAAGGGAAGCACAGATGGCACTACTACTATAAAGGGGCACAGAGGGCTTTTCTACTATAAAGGGGAGCACAGATGGCACTACTACTATAAAGGGGCCACAGAGGGTTTTGCCACTATAAATGGGGCACAGAGGGCATTGATACTAGAAAGGGGGCACAGAGGGCATTACTACTATAAAGGGGACACAAAGAGCATTACTGCTATAAAGGGGACACAGAGGACTACTATGAAGGGGCACAATAGGCCTTACTACTATGAAGGGGCACAATGGGCATTACTACTGTGCAGGACAATGGGCATTACTACTGCGAAGGGGGCCCAGACTGCATTACTACTGTGAAGGGGGCATAAAGAGGGCATAACTATTATAATAACTATTATGGGGGCACACTGGGCATTACTACTATAAAGGGGACACAAAGAGCATTACTGCTATAAAGGGGACACAGAGGGCATTACTACTATGAAGGGGGCACAATAGGCATTATTACTATGAAGGGGGCACAATAGGCCTTACTACTATGAAGGGACATAATGGGCATTACTACTATGAAGGGGGAACAATGGGCATTACTACTGTGAAGGGGGCCCAGAGTGCATTACTACTGTGAAGGGAGCACAAAGAGGGCATAACTATTATGTTATAATAACTATTATGGGGGCACACTGGGCATTACTACTCTGAAGGGGGCACAGAGAGGGCACAACTACTGTGAGGGGCACAAAGAGAGTATTACCACTGTGAAAGGGGCTCAGATGTGTCTGTCCCTGTGTGGGTCACCGTCACCATGCCCACAGTGTTTCTATGTCTTGACACAGCTGCATCAGGACGTTCTGTGGGGGCAAGAAGAAGAAGAAGGAAGAGGAGGCAGCGCCACCAGCATAGAGTCCGTGGGAGAGGCACTGGGAGGCACACTAAGGATGCAGGTAACACTATCACATGATCTACACTAGTGTTATCTGTGGTTTTACATAGGACTGCAGGCAACACTACCGCATGATCTACACTAGTGTTATCTGTGGTCTTACATAGGACTGCTGGTAACACTACCACTTGATCTACACTAGTGTTATCTGTGGTTTTACATAGGACTGCAGGTAACACTACTGCATGATCTACACTAGTGTTATCTGTGGTCTTACATAGGACTGCTGGTAACACTACCACTTGATCTACACTAGTGTTATCTGTGGTTTTACATATGACTGCTGGTAACACTACCACTTGATCTACACTAGTGTTATCTGTCGTTTTACATAGGACTGCAGGTAACACTACCGCATGATCTACACTAGTGTTATCTGTGGTCTTACATAGGACTGCTGGTAACACTACCACATGATCTACACTAGTGTTATCTGTGGTTTTACATAGGACTGCAGGTAACATCTCATATTCTGTACTCAGAGATTTATCATTGTGCTACCTGTGGTGTTACATAGGATTGCAGGGAATATCTACTATATTGTCTGTACTTGTACTGCCCAAGATCTGGCAGGACAGTCTTGGAGTTCGGTGGTTACTTGACTTTTATACAATTTTTTTAATGATGGGGGGGGGGCGCCACTTAAATTTTTGCCTCAGGCAGCAGATGAGCTAGAATTGGCCCTGAGTAGGGTGTACTGTTGGGTTTTACTTTCTAAATGGAAAGGGAGAAAGGATGGACCAAACTTAGTTACCCTCGAGTCCCCAGTAATACTGATGTTTCCTTCCTTACTTTTGATCTTGGTTTGATTGTGACAGAGATGATCAGTTTTGAAAACAGCCATGTTTTTGCAATACTCCGTAGGGAGTTGTTTATTCTGTATGTGTTTATGTATAGCCACCCAGAGGTTGGGGTGTGAATTACAGCTTGTCATTATCATATTGTATTAATTTAATGAGAAACTGCAGTTCTTAAAAAAAATTGCAGGAAGGTGAGAGTGAATTTATACGTATGCCATGCCAGTGTTTCAAATGTGATGAAAATCCTACAAACCTGGTATCGTCAGATAAACCAAGACATTTGGGAAACACATGAGAGGACCATGGCACAGATATAGCTCTGTGGCAAATATGTAAATGTTTGTTTCTATGAGCAATAGCACTTTTCTTAGGTGCACTGTTTTTTAGTTCTTAGCACAATTGTCTCCAGACTCAAAGGACAAAACATACAGTAGCTGTTAAGGATGTGGCAACAGGCTTAGGTTTTCTGATGCAGTTTCAAAAGCCAAAAAGCAGGAGTCAATTCAAGGTCCACTCCTATAGGCATTATCCTGGCAGTTCAATAGTTTTCACCCTATAACCCCTATACAGTGATCTGGACTTTACTGCAGGGGAACCACCAGGCTGCTACATTCTGGAGTAGTCTCTGTATGATTTGCAGCTGACCCATCAAGGTCAGAGACATAGGCGCAGAATTCAGGTAAAACTGTGGTCAAGGGCAGGCAGAGTATGAGAGATACGATAAATAGTTTGAGGTCATGGCAGGCAATAAAGTGTCAATACAGAGGTCAGGTCAGGCAGGGTCAATTTCCAGGAAATGACAAAAGTTTGTACAGACAAATGAATACATCAAACATTTACAAGAACTAGCAAGCTAGATAACCTTTTGCTCGGGAACAAAGGTGGCCAGCCATTGGCTGGTGTGAATTAGGACACACGCTGGCCTTTAAGACCTGGGAATACTGCATGTGCGTACCTTAAAGCAGTGGCGTACATAGAAAAGTAAGGGCCCCATAGCAAGGATCAGACCAGGCCCCCACACAGGACAGAAGGGTTTCTGCCTAAACCCTTTCCAATGACCCTTGGGCCATTATTCCAATGCCTCATTTGCTAAAAGTTGTTCCTTTAGAGGGAAGAATCCTGACCAAGTTTTTACCTCCAGTAGAAGAGGAGATGATCCCAACTAAGACTGGGCCTCCTCTTGCCCTGGGCCCCATAGCAGTCACATGGTTTGCCGCTATGATAGTTACACCCCTGCCTACAGGTAAAGGGGAGAGGACCTGGTGACAGTAATCAGGCTGTGGCCGGCAAGAAGGAACAGACTGGTGTCTCCAGCGGCCTCAGCCTCCGCGATGAAGCAGAGGAAGATTGGTAGATTCAAGCCACTAGAGCAAAAGAAGAAGTAGGCTGAGTGGAGCAGCTCCATGCTTGCTCGAGAGAGTGGGACGGCAGCAGACTCAGGCCGCCAATATAACAGTCATTAATACTATCTCAACCTTTATGATCTACACCTGATTTTGGCTTCAAAAACTGAATCAGGAAACCTGAACATGTGGCAGTACCCTTAACAGGGTTTTCCAAGATATTTTTATTGATGACCTATCCTCATCACAGTGCTGATGAAGCTGTCCCATTCACTTCAACGAGGATAGGTCATCAATAAAAATATCTTGGAAAACCCATTTTAGATTCTTTTTGACATGAGGTAATTTCAGGCCTAAACGAGCAATGATATTTTCATATACAACATATCATATCAACTCTCATTTTCAAATGGCCCAATAGAACCTGAATGGAGGATGAATGATCAGGACTACGATGGTCCATAACTCATGCAGTTTGCATGCTGTGATGCTGACAAATGATGATTTTTGGTGCCTAACAAATGAACATTTGCTGGGTGATCAGCTCCATGTTTACATTGATTGGTAACTTGTGTTTTTTATTCCTGATGATTGGCCCATGTTAAGAAGCCCTTTAGTTTGACCCAAGTTGCATCCAAGTAGAGTCAAACCTTCATATAGAACTGCAGTGCCTTTGTAACATGCAGTACTGACCACCCTGTTATTGAGCATTCATGGAAATCAGCCCTGCAGCATTTAGGGGCCAGCTGAATCGTGGCTTCATCAACATGTGGAAAAACCAGAAGAATATGCCATGGTTAATGACCTTAATGTAACTCTTGGACGAAGATGCATCTAAACCATTAGGCACATCCATGACTTTGGCTGGAACTGTTCCGTATACCTTGCTCTAGTCACGTACACTGTGTGAATGGTGTATGTGGTGGGCATCTATATACATTGAGTTCCTATTTTTAGAACCTCACATTATACCGGAGAAGTCTTTGAAATGTTCTCACCACAAGACCAAAAGGCATCAGACTTTGAGAAGAAATGTTGGGGAGGGTCGCCACCGGGAATATCAGCCTAACAGGGGTTTGCGGCCACTTAAACAAAAAAATGTTGTTTGTTTGGCATTATTGGCAATAAAATGTAGACATGGAAGTAATTAATGTGCTTTGCAAATTAGTCACTAGAAATCAAATGGGATCGTAAAGAAGGAATTGTTGCAGGCGGGCTGCGGGTGCACCGGGGGTGAAAAGGCCAGCCATACCTGTGTAGACAAAATGGTTTTATGTGCCAACTAATGAGGGTCAGTCTGGGGCCTGCACACAATATAAAGCAGAGCAGGTATCAATTAAATCCTACATCACAAGGCGACCATGGAGCTCCGTCTGCCAGACCCAGTGGGATTAACACAGTAACTGCTGGAGCACAGCTGCCGGCTGTCTGAGAAGGTAGCACAAAAAAAAAGTGCAATACATGTCGATTACCGCCGGTCTTCTGCGCCTACACAAGCTGTATGAATTATGGACAAGCAAAAGTAACGGGGATTCTGAGACACTGTCTTCTTTTGTCTGGGTAGAAGGGTCCATGTCCACCATCTCACCAATGTAATTATTCCAGTTAGTGTGGATTCACATGTGCCACATTGTATTTGGGTGCAGATTTGCCGCACACTTGCTGGGAATTTCACTCTTTAAAGGGAACCTGTCATCTCCGAAACGCCCCCTGAACAAGAGTAAGAGGTGTATAGTGTAAGTGATGCTGAATCCGAATATGTAAGTTTTATCTTCATACTCACTTCCATTCCGACGCTGTGCTCCCACAAACCAGCAGTAAAATGCATTGAGAGGACTCTTCTTTGAGTCCTCTCCATTATGTGAGTGAGCACTGGAGTCCACTGAGTGCATTTTACTGCAGGTTTGTGGGAGCACAGCGTCAGAATGGAAGTGAGTATGAAGATAAAACTTACATATTCGGATTCAGCATCACTTACACTATACAACACTTACTCTAGTTCAGGGGGTGTTTTGGAGATGACAGGTTCCCTTTAAGGCTATAGCCACACAAGGCAGATTTTTCACTGCACTCCTGTGAGCTCCGCAGCCTTCTCCCACCTTACCAGGCCCGGCGCCGTACTTTGTATAGCGGTTGTGCTCGGTATCATGCACATCCCCATTCACTACTATGGGGCTAAGTGTGACACCAAGCATGTCCACTATACAATTTACATCACTGTGCTTAGTAATCTGCGAAAAAGCCTCAGCGCTCACAGGAGAGCCGGTGCCTTCTCAAACAGCTGATTAGCAGGGGTCCCAGGTGTCAGACCCAACCGATCAGATACTGAGGACCTATCCTTTTCGGATAGTTCATCAGTATCAAAATCTCAGAAAACCCCATCCTGAAGCTTTGGAAGAGTGCTGGCCCATTCCTCAGCCTCCAGAACACTCCAGTTAGAGTAGTTGTGATAAGGCTGGAGGTCGGGAGCAGACAAGATGTGCTCCTCCTCCCCACCTTCCCCAGACTCTAGCTTCAGACACTGGAGCTCTCTATATCACCAAAGCTCCAGGAGATAAAAGAGAGGAAGTTTTGAAGGAGAATCTGCATGGCCACAGCGTGAGAGTCAGCAAAGTAACCCAGCTTAATGCTTTCCAGAGATTATGCTGCATAGAGAAAAAACATGTCAAGACACCCTATGCACCCCAAAACATAGAGCACTACAGTCATGTTTGCCAGTTTGTAATTGCTACTGTGTTTCTCCAAAAATGGGCTAGGGCTTATTTTCGGGTAGGGCTTATTTGGTAGTGTAGTGTCAGTGGGTGTTACTGGCACTCTCTCATTCTCACATTCTGTCTGAGCCAATTGCATGGTGCCCTATCTCCTCTCTGCAATTCGGAGACAGACTCAGGAGGCAGGACTCTGGAGCCACTCTGGCAGTGGCACTGTGCTCTCTCTATGGTACGTATATCCTCTCGGAAGGCAGTGAACGCGTCTCGTGATTGGGTAAGTGGATTCTACCATGCCTGCTACCGTCCTGAGCACAGTGTAAGGCTACAGTATTCCTATTCTCCTTATCCGTGACATCAGTGATGTCATGCGACATAACCTAGCGCTGGAGGCGCTCACTGTATCTATTTGGAGTAGGGCTTATATTTTAAGCCTACTCCAAAAACCCTGCAAAATAGCGCTAGGGCTTATTTTCTGGGTAGGGCTTATTCTTTGGAGAAACAGGGTAGCTAGACATCCTAGAGGCAGAGACTTTAGCCAGAGAAGAGCTTGTTAAGTTCAATCTTCCCTGGTTTCTGACTCGACTGACTGACATTGAATCATTTTCAAGGGCTGCTTTGTACCAACATGGATATTTACTATTAAGGGCAACCTTTAAACTGCCATCTAGCAGGAGACATAGCTACGGGGAGTGACCTGAGGGAATATAGGAGACACTGCACCAACCCCAAGGAGAGAGTGAGGGCATTGAGGGACCATGACATATCATCAGGGCCACTTCCACTCCCATCCTCTGCTACAGCTTTCTCATGGGCTTGTTGCAAATGTAACAATGATGTAGGCATAGGTGGCCAACCTGTGGCTCTTGAGCCACAAATGCGGCTCTTTGCCTCTTCAAGTGTGGCTCTAGTGGTGGAGCCAGTAAGCAGTTAGGCCGGCTCACTCTCCAACCCATGCTCAGATCTCTTTTCCTGATTGAGCACGTTGCTACTCTGCAGCTCCAGCTCACTCTTCACTACATCCCGATGCGCACAGTGTCAGAACTTAGTATATGGAGACACGCGCTGTCACCTGGCATTGTGCGCATCAGGTCACGTTGGAAAGCGTGTAGCAGGTGCCCAATCAGGGAAGGTAGGAGATTTTTCTAAATTATAGAACTGAGAATGAAGGTCTGATCTAGGCATGGGAGCTTCTCATCTGAGCATGGGGGAATCGCAGATCTGAACATGAGGGTCAGATCTGAGCATGGGGGATCTGGTGGGAACATAGAGGGTCAGATCTGAGCATGGGGGATCTGGTGGGAACATAGAGGGTCAGATCTGAGCATGGGGGATCTGGTGGGAACATAGAGGGTCAGATCTGAGCATGGGGGATCTGGTGGGAACATAGAGGGTCAGATCTGAGCATGAGGGTCCTGATCTGAGCATAGGGGTCTGATCTGAGCATGGGGGGTCTGATCTCAGCAAAGGGGTCTGGTCTGAGCCTGGGAGGAGATCTGAGCACTGAGGGTCTGACACTGGGAGTCTGATTTGTGTTGAGGATCATTTTAGGTATTTTTCATCAGACCTCAGATCAGATGAAAAAAAATGTCCTTATTTTTTCTGTACTAAAACATAGGTGCATCTTATAGGGTAAAAAATACGGTGACTCGTGTGCAAATGTATAGCTTGTGGCTTCTGGTAGTCATACGATTTTTTTCCTGACTCTTTGTGTCTGTAAAGTTGGCCACCCCTGATGTAGGTACTGTAAGTGATTACAATATTAGAGAGAAAGGAGAAGTTTATTGGGGAAAATGTACAATTAAAAAAGGTTCCCTAGATTATCACACAAGGAGTTGTGGGAGTGCGTCACTCCATAGCAAAGGCAGGATGGAAGAGCTCACCATGAGGCCTCCATACTGAAAGCCAACCATTGTTGGATCCTACACAGAACCTGGACACATCAGTAAACACAATACAGCTCCAGTCCATAGCAGTCCAGTTTTTCCATTCATAACATCACTGCAAATGAAGATGCTGGTGGCTGACTGTCAAAGGTAGGACATGTAATGTATGCCATTAAACCAATTTTTATGCAAATGGTCCAGGCAGAGAAAGTGATGTGTAATGAAGGTGCCACTTATGTCTGGATGGTGGACAATGAAACTGCTTGTGATGTTGATGCATTAGCATTAGAGATGAGCGAACATGCTCGTTACGAGCACTGTAGCGCTCGGCTCCCCTGCGAACGAATGCCCGCAGGCATTGCGGATCCGTCCTCAGCTGCATGTAAGTCAATGAGGACGGATCCATTTAGTATGACACTCATACCAAACGACTCCGTCCTCCTCACCCGACTGAAAGTCAGTGGGGACGGATCCGTTTGAGTGTCATACCTAATGGATCCGTCCTCATTGACCTACATGCAGCTGAGGACGGATCCGCAATGCCTGCGGGCATTCGTTCGCAGGGGAGCCGAGCGCTGCAGTGCTCGTAACGAGCACGTTCGCTCATCTCTAATTAGCATCCTCTCTATGGGTGGGCTGTCATCCAGAGTCTGTTCATCAGTTCATGCAGTGTGATGTTACAGGTTGCATACACCTAAGGCTAGCCCTGAATGCCACAATGGATAAATGTGCACTTATTGTAGTGAAGTGAAACCCTGCAACCTTGGATCATCTCCTGATCTGGGTCCTTAGGTACTGTTTAATGTCCAAATGGCTAATCTGTCCCAGCTCAGAATCAAATCCATTAAGCAGTGGAATTTTTGGTGAAGTTGCAAATTGAAAGTTACCTTGTTGTATATGAGAGTTAGAAGCACACCATTGGTTGAGTTGTATATGAGAGTCAGAACACCATTGGATGTATTGTATATAAGAGTTGGAAGAACACCATTGGTTGAGTTGTATATGAGAGTCAGAACACCATTGGATGTGTTGTATATAAGAGTTGGAAGAACACCATTGGATGTGTTGTATATAAGAGTTAGAAGAACACCATTGGATGTGTTGTATATAAGAGTTAGAAGAACACCATTGGATGTGTTGTATATGAGAGTTAGAACAACACCATTGGATGTGTTGTATATAAGAGTTAGAAGAACACCATTGGATGTGTTGTATATAAGAGTTGGAAGAACACCATTGGATGTGTTGTATATGAGAGTTAGAAGAACACCATTGGTTGAGTTGTATATGAGAGTCAGAACACCATTGAATGTATTGTATATAAGATTTGGAAGAACACCATTGGATGTATTGTATATAACAGTTGGAAGAACACCATTGGATGTGTTGTATATAAGAGTTGGAAGAACACCATTGGATGTGTTGTATATGAGAGTCAGAAGAACACCACTGTATGTGTTGTGTATAAGAGTTAGAAGAACACCATTGGTTGTCTTTTAAATGAGAGTTAGAAATCTACCTTTGATTGTGTTGTATATAAGGGTTAGAGGTCCATTATATGATATGTTGTACTACATATGAGAATTAGAACTCTACCATTGAGCGTGTTATACAGTACAATGTATGAGAGTGGGGTCCAAGTCCCAGGTCCTGAGGATAGGTCATAAATACATTTTCCTGAATAACCCCCTTTTATTGCTTGACTTCTTTTACCTTGACTATACAAGGAGACAATATTTTGCTTGTTATTCCAAAAATGTCCATAAATGATCCAAAAAATAAATCTCCTGAATCTCTGATCGAGACCAGACCAAGTCAAACCTATAATCAAAGTCCTTTGTGTAATGCCACTCAGATAATGGTCAGTAAAATACTTGGCATGTGCTGTTTGGTCTATTGAGAATAGATGCTTTTGTTGAATATAGGTAAGGACAGATTATATCCATGCATTGATACATCGACCCTGGTGCACTTAGCTACTGGACTCAATAACCCCTGAAGGAATTCAAGTGCTTAGACATAAAAATAAATGTGAGGTCCAACCATGAGATTCCTTAGTTCCTAAGATCCTTTACCTTGTCCACATCCCTTCCTTCATAATGATGTGTTTAAGGTTCAGGAGAACGCCTGGGAAACCCGTAAAACGAAAGGAAGTCTAATCTATAGCAAATGTCCTCATTAGTTTTATTTCCTGACACGTATTTGTGAACCAGTTGGGACTGGTATAACAACGGCAAGTAATAAGCTCAACTCTTAATGATCTCACCCGAGTCTACCGCAAGCTCCGCGCATACGTTTCCCAATACATAACAAGGGAAATTATGAAACTACTGAACCACAGAGTAGTAAACTACGTGAGCATAAGGGAAGGGATTAGCACATTTAATGCTACTTCTTTATTATGAATATTTAATGCCAACTCACCTCATTCCATGGAATATCTACAGCAGAATGGATGCCCAGAAAAAAATGCTAAGCATGGTCAAGATAACCTTTTTACATGAATTTCTAATTGTTTTAATCAGAAATGTTTAACTTGAATATTCTGTAGGAAGTTTGGGGTGTTATTGTGGCTCGGTGGTTAGTACTGTAGCTTTGGAGTTCTGGGTACAAGACACCCAATGGGCAACAGTTTGCATGTTCTTCACGTGTTTGTGTGATTTTCCTCTGGATACTCCTCTGGCTTCCTTCCACACTCCAAAAACATACTGGTGAGTTAATTGGCCTCCTATGAAATTTGGTCCTAGTAAGTGCATGCCTGAGATTGGAAAAATAGATGGTGAGCCGTATTGTACACTAGAGACAACCTGAATGGTGCCAATATCCCCCCCCCCCCCCGGCTGTACAGCAATAAACGCTTTAACAACCAAGGAATCAGCCTTTTGGATAGAGATGGGCAAATCTTTAAAAATTAGCTTTGTCAAATAATCGACAAATTTATAACAAGATTCATTCTTCATACGGATTTATTTGGTCGAAGTTGCGTTAAAAAATAATCGTTGTTTTGCGAACATTCCTACACAAATTACAAACATACAGTCTAAGCGTTGTTAAAAGTATGCTACTGAACTGAATACGTAAGCATTAGCATACAAAGTGCATATGAATCCTTAGTTTACCATTGACTCGCGATTGCGTCATACGCACACACGTACGCTGTGGCGTGCAGTCCTCAGAGGCAGTCCATATGAGCTAGAAAAGTAAGGTGCTAGCTATCTGGCTAAGTGCATAATTTACCAAACACACCATACAATAAGTGCATAATAGGACACATTGCAGTACCTGAAAAATAATACATACAATGGGCTAAAGTGCTTGAACGTTGCTGGACCTGTAAAAACATTATTGCTAAAGTACAGCAAAGACATAAGTATGCAGACATTTTAGTGCAATCAATTTCACATTTGCAAGCATAATAGGCTCAGATATACGTTTGAGTCTCTCCTCATGGCTGCTTGGCATAAAACACTGGAACACATAGTTCAAAATTCAATTGTAATCCACGTGAGGTAATTTTGTAATCCAAACAGGTAACATGTAATCCACATGGATAATATAAAATAGTAAATAGAGAACCCTTTTTGCAAAGGGGGCTCCCAAATAACCTGAAAAAGTGGGGGAAAGGAAAATAGGTGCACTTAGGCACAACTGGGAATTTTCTGAAGAATACGGGGGAGTCCTGAAAAGCCTTGTCCATTTGGGTGAGAGTGAAACAGGGGGCAATAAAAACAAGATAAATTAAAAACAAGTGCCAACTAGCTCTCACCCGTCAGGTGCAGTCCATGTTGTGGCTCCCATAGGTCCAGACCATGAAGTGCCCTTTAAATCAGCCAGACAGTGACAGCCAGTTGTAGAAGGGTTCCTCAGATGAGGGACCTGAAGTCCTCCTCGCTGATACTGCTGCTGAAGGACATAAGAGGACGCTCCTGCCTCCTGTAGGCCACGCTGGCTGCCGTGGTTGAGCTCCACTGCCTTCTACTGCTAGAATGTGGATTTGACCAGGTGGTGGTCACACTGGTGAGTGCTGCAGCCATTTGAGTATTCACCTTTCGGATCCTCCTGCCGGGACAGCAGGGGTAAGGACTTCTGGCTGCAGTAGTTCAGGCAAGGCTGCACCCAAGAAAGAACCACCAGCTCCCCTGGCTGCTGCTGACTTCATTTTCCATGGTAGCTGGTACTGGATCATCATGGGCTGGAAAGTGAAGGATGATGTAGACAGCTGACCCAGGTGAAAGGACTGTGGTGGTGGTGGCAATCCAGGGATCAGAGGTTCCGGTTGTGGCTTCTCTCTGAAACGGAGGGTGCCATCTGGTGACTCTTGTAGGCAGCGCACTGCTGGATCATCTGGCCAGGTCTCGGATGGCGATGCAGGTACCAGGGGATTTGACAATAACATTACCCCAGTAGCAAAGGGGTCTTTCAGGGATGCCATGGGGGTATATTCTACCTGATCCCTCACATATAGGCTGTGACGGGCTTGGGGCAGGGAAGACCATTTCACAGACCTGCAGCCCACGAAGTACTCTTTGCCATCCTCGTCATCCGTAAGGGAGCCCCTGCCTCGCTCCACTGAAAACCAGAGGATGGTTCCTTTACGCCATTCCAGTGTAGGGTCTCCCGGCCTCGGATGGTCAAGCACTTTG
This sequence comes from Rhinella marina, assembly GCA_900303285.1. Taxonomy (NCBI): domain Eukaryota; kingdom Metazoa; phylum Chordata; class Amphibia; order Anura; family Bufonidae; genus Rhinella; species Rhinella marina. The sequence goes on from ONZH01003181.1 coordinate 86,502, forward strand.
ATGACCCAGTCCTCCACCGCTTTCTTATAGTTCCATAGGGTCTGGGCTTGGGCCGTAACTGATGCAGGCACGATGGGATTCTGCCGCATGGAAGGTGTTTTCCTCCTGGGCGGCGGAGTGGACGCTCCAGCCGCCTCCGCCGCACCAGCCGGCACTGTGGACACCTCCGGTGCCCATGCGATTCTCAGGATCACTGGTGCCACTGTGATCTCCTCGGGCCTCTCTCTCGGGCTTGGTACCCCACACCATCTCTCTAGTTGGTGCGCCATGCTGTTTTGTTCACCGCTGGCTTGAACTGGAGAGGAGGGCGGAGGAATGAGGGAGGAGTCTAAACTCCCTATACTTGCAAACAGAAAATTCCCGGTGGGCCAGGCTGGTTTTTCCTGCTTCTGAGGGGGGCGTATCTTCACTTTCCTGCTGTTGAGGGGGTGTATCGTCATTTTCCCGCTTCTGGGGGCCGGGGAGCAAGAAGAATGCGTACGTAGCGTACGTAGCATTAGCGTTCAAAATTTTAAGAACATTTAAGAATCGTATGAAGCCAATCTGTATAAATCCGGATTCGCTTCGGAGTAGGAAATAAGGAGGATTCGTAACGAATATACGAAGCGGCGAATAGATTCGCTCATCTCTACTTCAGGACAAAGACCTGAAAGATGTAGTGCTCAAAAGAGGCCTGTGACCCAGACTCCACACAAGACTAAAACCTATTAAAAGGTCACTAGCAACAAATAGATCTCAAACTTCATACTTTAAACTGAAAATGGTGACCTTTAACCAAAATCGGGCCTCCAGAGGCACAAACCATGGAAGAAACCACCTGCCTCACACAGAGTAGTGCAAAGACCAGTCAAGAATCCATCTTGTCCTGTGCATGGACGCTCATTACACACAATGATGTTGCTTATCATCATCAGCTGGAACATTCAGGGTATAAATGCTTCAGCTGTTGGATGTAAGATATACATGGCCCAGACTTTAGTCACTGAACTGAAAACATTGATACACAAATCCTCCTGGAAACATAGTTAATAACAAACTGATCCATCCTTACCTCTCGTCTACCTCTGTGCAGCATACATAGCTCCACCAGATTCTCCATACTTCAATTCAGACAGCTTTGAGATTTTATAGAGGGAAGCTGCCCACATACACACCTGTCAGACCACAACCAACTGCTCTTATACATTAAATCCACAAACCACCTGCACAAACACTGTGGCAGACTGGTCTTTTCAGCCTACCTCTATATTTCAAATGGTCCAAGATGTTGGCTCCAAAAAAGATAGCGTGTGAAACTACAGTATACACAGAATAGAGTTCAAGGAGATGCTCCATAACTTCCATAATAATGTGTATGAGCTGAATCTAGAAGGAGTAATTCTAGCAGTAAAAGACAGTTGGTTTGACCTGGAATGTAAAACATAAAGGAAGGGGCTAACAACAGGCTCATATAAAAAACACGAGACTCATACAACCTCAGGCTGAGGGAAGTTTGCTACACCATACAACGGTAATACAAAGCCAACCTCAGGAAGAAAAAGCAAGGCCACTTCTCCACCAAACACCACCAACTCCATTACACCCTCCAAGACAGCTCTTTCTGGGACCTATGGAAGCACATGGGCACAAACTGCAAGAGCCACAACCTGTAGGTAGGGACAGCCAACTATTGCCAACCTGGGGAAACTCTTCAACAGCGTCCCGAATAAGTGGATCTTTAGCTTTCTCACCCAGCACAACGTCCACAGCAAAAGCCAAGCAGGCTTCTTGCCAAACCACTCCTCCACAGACCACTTCTAAACCCTGCACAGCCTCGTCAAGAGCCGTATCCACAATATAAAGCATGGAAACATCTATGCCTGTTTTGTGAACTTTAACCACTTCCAGTCTGCCCATTGACTATAAACGTCCTGGTAGTGGATCTCTATCTCTGAATGGACATTTTAAAACGTCCTTGAGCTTTGCCCCCTGTGTGCAGCACCTGTACATAGAAGCTCCATGACTCAGCTGCCTCCTGACAGCCAAGAACATGGAGCTGTAACCTGAGACCTTTTTTCCTGGCCTCCAGGCTTTTGATCACTCTGACAAGCTGTCAAAGCGATCACAAATGCTTGTACTATCTCCCTCTCATTACTGCCGGTCACAGAGCAGTTTACAACCACATATGGGGTGTTTCTGCAAACTTCAGAATCAGGTAAATATATATTCAGGTTTGATTTGCCTTGTTATCTTATAGGAAAAATGAATTAAAAATTGAAAATCTGCAAAAAAAATATATTTATTTTTAAATTTCACCTTCCTTCTGTTTTAATTCTTGTGGGAAATCTAAAGGGTTAACAAACTTTGTAAAAATCAGTTTGGATTACATTGGGGGCTGTAGTTTCTAAAATATGTTCATTTATGGGAGGTTTCTATTATTTAAAGGGGTTTTCCGAGTTATATATATTGATGAGCTATCCTCAGGATAGGTCATCAATATCAGATAGGCGGGGGTCCGACACCCGGCACCCCCGCCGAATAGCTGTTTGAAGAGGAGGCACGCGCCATACCAGCGCTGCCTGCTCTTCACTGTTTACATGCTGGCCAACACGGGGGTAGTGGTAATTGTAATTACACCTCACTGCCCCATTCATTTCTATGGGAAGAATCACTTTCATAGACTTGTATGGAAGTGATTCTTCCCATAGAAATGAATGGGGTGGTGAGGTGTAATTACACCTGCTCACCACTACCCCTGTTATGGCCAGCATGTAAACAGTAAAGAGGAGGCAGCGCTGGTACGGCGCGTGCCTCCTCTTCAAACAGCTGATCGCCGGGGGTGCCGGGGGTGCCGGGTGTCGGACCCCTGCCGATCTGATATTGATGACCTATCCTGTCAATATATATAACTCGGAGAATCCTGTCAATATATATAACTCGGAGAACCCCTTTAAGCCCCTCAAAGTCACTTTAGAACTGCAAAGGTCCTTTAAAATTAACTATTGGAAATTTTCATGAAAATCTTAAAAATTATATCTAAAATTCGAAGCCTTCTAACGTCCTAAAAAATTCCAAAATTATGCCAACATAAAGTGGACATATGGTGAATGTTCATTAATAACAATTTTATTAGATATCCCTATGCAACTTAAAAGCAGAGAAATTAATATTTAATAAATTCAAATTCAAAATTTTCAGTAAATTTTGGATTTTTTATAAATAAAGGTAAAATATATTGACTCAAATTTACCATTAACACAAAGTACAATGTGTCATGAGAAAACAATCTCTGAATGGCTTGGATAAGTAAAACTGTTCAAAAGTTATTTCCACATGAAGTCACACATGTCAGATTTGCTAAATTAGGCCTGGTCAGGAAGGGGGTAAATGGCGCGGATGGGAAGTGGTTAAGAAGGCTTTTGATTCAGTGTGGCACTCAGGCCTAATACTGAAACTTCTAGAGAGTGGAGTATGAGGAAAAACGTGTGATGTTATCAGAAGCTCCTACACTTAGAACAGATGCAGCATGAAGATAAATTGGAGGAGAACAGCTTATTTCTAGCAGAGCCAATGAGTCAGAAAGGAATGCAGCCCGAAGCTTCATTCACAAGAGAATGAAAAACGGCTTTTGTAATGGTCGTCAAATGGCCATTTTCAGAGCAAATTAAAGTCATATGGAATAGTGGACATCAAAAAATAGGAAATATCCTATATTTGGTTGTTTTCCATTAAAATCAATGGGCTTGTTTTTAATGGCTGGATAGATAGGAGTGAACCCGTCTAACAGCTATTAAAAACAGAGTTAAAATTTAAAAAAAACCTCATCCACTTGAATGCATGGGGACACTTGCTCCTGGGACCCTCACTATTCACTGAATGCAGTAGGACCTGTGCTGCCAGTGTCAGGTCCTACTACATCCAGTGAATAGTGAGGAGAAGAGAAACGACAGGTACACCTACCTGGGCCTATACATATACTGTGGCCCAATTTGGTGGCTATTATAACTACTGAGAGGCACTAAGGGGCCATTATCTCTACTGGGGCACATCTGGGGGCCATTATAAGTACTGGGGTCAAAAAAGGGTGTATTATTTATACTGGGGTATAATATCAGCTTTTGATGGCCATTACGGTCGCAAAATGGTTGTTAAAATGGACAGCCAGCCAGAAAATAGATGCACAAATGATGGAAAAATTGCCCTAAAAAAACGACAGTGTGTCAATTTTTAATGTGAATGTCTTCTCAATCCAATACTCTTCAATATCTACATCAATGAGCTGGCAGCTGCTTTCGAGTTCTGAGCACTCAACATGCCTAGAGATACTGAAAGACAAGGCGTGTAAAACCTTTTATGACATCAGAAGGCATCTGTATCATCTCAAAGTACCAGTGACTATCTGGCTTAAAATCTTTGACAGCATCATAACCCCAATCCTCCTGTATGGCAGCAAAGTCTGGGGTCCGGATAACAGAAATATTCGACCCAGAATTCTGCAAGCACCTTCTCCAAATCTACCAGACCTCAAAATCTACCTCAAACAATACGTAAAAGTTCAAGCTTCTACTATCACAAAGCCTTGCTACACCAAGAAGCCCCAGGAAAATGTAGCATCCCACTCAAACCCAACTTGACCAAGCCCCCAACCAGTACAACCTGACAAAAGTTGACATCCAGAAGATGATACACAAGGGCAAAGAGGAGTACATCAGCTTCGAAAGGAATAACATAAGAACATCCCAGAAGCTGACAGTATACTATAGCCTGCAGAGAGAGTACAAACTGGCTCCATATCTGGAAAAACCCCAACCACAGAGACCAACAGATCCTGAGCTGCTACAGATTGAGTGCCCACAGCCTGCTCATGGAATCCAGGCAGCACCAACAGAACTAAAAGTCCAGGGAGAGCAGACTGTGCCAGCAGTGTGATCAGGAAGCCGTGGAAGATGAGGCCCACTATCTGCTGCGGTGCCCCAAATACTCAGCAGTGAGGGACACTCTCTTCAGGAGACTGTCTAATCTCTGCCCAGACTTCACCTTCATGAAGGAGGAAGAGAGACTCTCCATACTGCTGGGGGAAGAGGACAACACAGAAGTCATAGCAGCACAATATATTACTGTCTGCCATAGACTGAGAGGAGCCTGATATAAAATAGACTGCTATACCCCACCATGGATGTTTCCCCATACCATCTCACATCCCTACTCATTAATTTCCCACTAGCTTTGGCAATTCTAAAATGTATTCAGTCCTGCCAATAAAGCTGATTTGAATTTATCCATCTATCTTATATCGATCTTTCTATCTAGATTGTAAAACTCTATTTAGACGTATTTATGTATTACAACATATACTAAAAATAAGATGTGTCTTCTGGACCACCGTATGATCCCAGGATTCCAATTATATAAAAACAGCACATAAAACAGGAGGCTGGATTTACTTAAATTTTATGGCGCACTTTGCATCCCTTGACTGTATAATCCTTTTGCATGGGATCAACAAGACTTTTCATAAACAGCAAAAACAAGTCACGTAGAATAAACCAACGATGCCCCGAGGTCTATTTAAAAATTATTATATTTTACAAGAGTTTGTCCCATTCATTTCATTTTCCTTAAAAAAAAAGCTCCCAGCTGTGAGACGGAAAAGATTTATTTCATGTGTTGTATTGTTGAGCGTCTGGAAATTTGTGCTTTATCTGGAAAAAAAAATTGCATCCAAAATTATAAGAAAGGGTTAAAAAAAAGATTTGCCCCAAGGAACCGAAACATCAGCCAAGGGTTGTAAAATCTATTTTTAAAGAAGAATGATGTGAGAGGGTAAAGAATCCAGAAGGGCCGGTGCCAAGCAGTGTGAGCTTTTATGGATACATTACAAAGTGCCCAAAATTGGGTTACTCGCTGCTGAAACACCCATGGTGTCGTCACAGACAGTTTTCCACATAAACTTTGACTTTGGATGGGATTGTAAGTGGAAACCAATCTGATGGACCAGACAAGAAGTACAGAGGGAAAAACAAGGCAGAACATAAAATTTGAGCAGCCAAGGCTCTCCCTCTGGTTATTTTAAAAGGGCGGATTTTAGACAGAATTAATGTCAGGTTGTAAAATTGCTGTGACCTGGCTGTTTCTATCAAGGAAAATTTCACTCGAATGGAGAGTCCTTTGCTCATTTTTTAACTTTTAATCTTTGGGAAAGTTTTCTCCAGGTGGATCATTTTATGTTGGGCTTTTATGTTCCAGGAGTCAATGTCCAAAATTTAAAGGGCCGTTAAAGGGCAATTCCAGTGCTAATACAGCAGGTTGTCCTAAAGTGAGGCATCAAATCATAAGGATGTTGTTGTTATGGAGGACTTCTACTCCGCAGAATTAAACTGGGTCAAGTATAGTTTCATAACGAAGGGGTTGTCATCCTTGGTTTCTTGGGGACACTCCTCAAAGAGCTGATTACTGGGAGCATGGATTAGATTTTCTATGAGCCCATGCATTGCTTCATCCGCTCTTCAAGAAGAACCGATCAGAAGTTGCTCAGTACTTTTGCCCCACCATTTTAGTGGTCAGTAGGGTTATCAGCACCTGGACAACTACCAATCAAAATTTTATTGTGAAACCAATGATCTAATTCTGTTGATAAAACAGGCTTTTGTCTAGGGGTCCCCTCCGGTAACATGGTATTTTTTGAATTTGCTATCTCTGCACCCGTTAATCCGTAAAGATAGTTTCTTTTCCAACTGGTGCAGGACCAAACTAGGGAAACAAACCTTTTTAGATTTAAAATTATCCAGTCGACCTGACAGAATAACAAAAGGACAGGTAAATGGACATCTGGAAAATAGTGACCATAATATAAAAAATTTTCACTTGTCTTTCACTAGGGTGATTTTCCCAGGAGCCACAAAAAAAACTGAACTTCAGGAGCACCAATTCCAATCAGCTTCGAGAGGCTCTTAACCTCATTGACTTGGGCAATGACCTCGACCTAGATAAAAGATAGTGGGATATTTTTAAAAACATTTCAAATTTCATTCTGAGAGGTATGTGCTTTATGGGATAGGAACAGGAGAACAGCCAATGTGGAAAGTCCTCTACCAGAGGTGGCTGCGATGGTGAATCCATTGAAAAAAAGTTAAAAGGTGCCTGAATGAAGGACATTCCTCATGCTGATCCTAGCCTACAATCCGTGTCTACCTATGCAGATGTCTCTAATTGGAGACTACCTTGAGGACCTTGACTTTGAGGTAGTCAAAAAGAGAGGCATCAGTCCTGAACAAGTAGGTTCTGTTGATACAGGCCTCAGATACAGGTACACATTAGCAGGACCACCATACACAGTCCTCAGTCTCTGTTCACCACTTAAATCCAGGGTATTTGGCTTGGAGCTACTTATGTCACTGTAAGTACCTAAGCCAGAAGAGGTCCAGAACCACTTGCATGGTCCAGAACCACTGCTTTTAACAGGTCTTGAGAGAAATAGGAAGAGGGTGTGGAACTACTGTGTCAACAAACTTGCCTGATTTTGGGTTAAACCTAAGGGCCCTATCCTGGCGTTCCTCTGTATTCACTCTTTAACCCGTATACTAGGGTATGGACTTTGCACCTTTGTGGGACCTAAAAAAACTATTAAACCTACTGCTCAGGCAGGGAATGAGACAAACAGCACAACAGATATAGCTGAATTAGAAGCTGATTACTCATTAGAAGTAGCTGCCCCAGTAGGACAGTATTGCAATACTGTAAAATAAGGTGAGGTTCAATGAAGAATATCAGGATAAATTGTCTGGGGCAACCCCTGCAGCACCTCTGACCACTGACGTCAGCCAACCTGCATGCCCCCAACAAGGTACAGTGACTGAAACAAATGTGCATATCCTTATGCACCACATAATATAGTGTAATACATCAAGTGTTACTTCATTGGATTCACTTTGCGGGATTGGAGTCGGTTAAGTCCTCATTACCATCTCCTTTAATCCAGATCACAACCAACCATAATCCATAAGAAAAACCAGACCACAGAATTCAGACCCCAGATCAGACCAGTAAAACAAACTCTGCACCAGACCCCATAAATCAACCCCAAGCCCAATAATTAAAACCCCAGATCAAGCTTAAAAATTCAGACCCCAAACCTGACCACATAGTGTAGACACAACACTAAATAATTCATATTCCAGACCAGGCACCTAAATTCAGACACCCCTCTGGACCCCATACACCTTAGACCCCTTAATTCAGGCTTAATCCAGGCTATCTAGCAGATCAATGCAAATTAAAAGACAGACATACTGTCAGGGTAATTTATGGGGAGATAAATAACTGTAGGTGGGTGATATGGGGCAATGAGAAAGGTATTGCTAGGAAGGTGACCACCAAGGACATTACATAGTAACATAGTCTGGCATATAGTGACATTATCTGGTATTATTCATCATAAACAGGAAGTTGAATCTTATTGAAAATAAAACATGTTTTCTGGTTTTACCGCTTAACCTTTTCACAGGGTACTGTGCCACACAGAATCCTAGCCAGCTATACCACCCATTTACCCAGCAGGAGGACACTGACTCATGGAAGTGTTTATTACTCACTGTAACTCCCCTCTCTCGCTGTGTGTGTGTTCCTGCCTGGAACTGAAGAAATGGTGAGAAGTAGTAAATACTGTAAACGAAGCAATCCGGTTTGGGGTATGAACTGATGTAAGTAGCTGGTTAGTGATCTGGATTAATTTTAGATAGGGATTCATCTAGAGTTCTGATCTTAGGTCTGAATACATTTTTGGGTTTAGACTGAGGTTTGAATGAATTTTGGGTCTGGTCTGAGGTCTGCATTAGTTTATGGGTCTTTCATGGGTCTGAATTGATAATAGGGTCTAGTCTGCAGTCAGAATTAATTTTGGGGTCTGGATTCAGTTAAAGGTTTGGTCTTGAGTCTGAATTCATTTTGGGGTATAGCCTGGGGATTAAATTCATTTGTGGGTCTAGATAGGAATTTGGAATGAATTTTGGAGTCTGGTGTCCAGTCTGGATAAATGTAGAGGTCTGAATTAATATTAGGGTCTAGTCTGCAGTGTGAATTCTTCTTGGGGTCTGGCTTGGGGTATGGTTTCAATTCTGGGTCTGGTCTTTGGTCTGAATTCATTTTGAGGTCTAGTCTGACTTAATTTTTGGATCTAGACTGGGGTTTGAATTAATTTTAGGTCTGGTCTGAGGTATGGATTAGTTTAGGGGGTCTGAAGTGGTCTGAATTGATATTAGGGTCCAGTCTGGAGTTGGAGCTAATTTTGGTGTCTGGTCTTGGGTCTGAATTCATTTAGGGGTCTAGTTTGGATGTCTGAATTAATCTTTGGATCTAGACTGGGATTTGAATATATTTTGGGTCTGATCTGAGGTCTGGATTAGCTTTAGGGTTTGGTGTAGGTTTGAATTGATATCGGGGTCAAGTCTGGGGATGGAATTAACTTTTTAGGGTCTGTTCTTGGGGCTTAATTTATTTTGAGGTCTAGTCTGCTGTCTGAATTAATTTTTGGATTTAGATTGGACTTTGAATTAATTGTGGAGTCTGGTCTGAGGTCTGAGTTTAATTAGGGATCTGGCCTGGGTCTAAATTGATTTTGAAGTCTAGTCTAGGGTTTGAATTAATTTTCAGGTCTAAATTGGGGAAGGACTGTGAAAAAAGTATTTTGGTGCCATAAGCAGATTAGCACTACAGCATAGAAAATTTAGAATGAGATGACTAAAGAGGACAGCCCCTGTAAGGGCCTGACATGGCACTGAAAAGTCTGGTAGTCATATGCAAACCTCAAGCCAAGAATAATTTCATAGTACATATTGCAATGGTGATTATAAGTATAATATTTTATACTGTGCAGTATGAAATGAAATCCACCTACATACAGAACATATTGGAGCCAGCTTCTTGACACACTGGCCCCTTTAAATAAGTGCGGTCATGTAGAGGGTATATGTTATGTTAATCAGAAGAAACAGACTTTTCTGATCCTAATGTTAATGCACATTGTAAATGATCTCTATAACAAGCCATTTTCCCATTTGCGGGTTACCCTTACCCCAAGTGCAAAAGTTAATGTGCTACATAATATCAACCGCCAGACGAAAGGTCGTCCTCGAAGCCATGTGACGAGTTCACGAAGTTGACAACCTACTCCGGGAAATTCAGCTGCAACAAAAGCTGTTAATTCCTCATATTTCTGTGCCATTGTCCTGCTCGCCCCAATCTTAGCATCGTGACCTATGGATCTTGGCAACTGCTGATCTTTGAAGGAACCTTGAAAGAAAACTACATAATGAATTAAGGCTCAGTGAAGAAACTGTGTAGAAAAAGAAACTTTACATGACTCTGTGATGTAACCTTAGATGCTAAGCTCAGCATTCCTTCAGTCCCAGAAGGTCCTACAGTAGCGATCTGCTCCATATCAACGTGACACAGCCGGCAGGTCAACTTGAGACTTGGCACGGTTCAGCATGTAATTAGCATGTAGTGTTGTGTTACATACGGGTGAACGGCATGCTGGAAGGTATATGATACCCATTTTTGCAACATTAGGTCTTCATCTATACAGGCATTGCATGGTAATTCATTGCACAAAGAATAATATACAGTCAGGAGTCCTCATCCGCCGTCGCACACACGATATCCCTTGGGCTCCTCGTGACTTTTGCTTGTTGCACCACCTAACACAGTGAGCACAGGTCCACCTGAACTAACTCTGACCTGCCCCCTATAGTGCTGCACTACTGGAAAAAAGGCCAGACAACCCCTTTAAAAGACGAGCAGAGGATATTGTACTTAGCATTTATCTGGCAGAGCTGATATATTATTATTCCACTTGACCCCCAGGGATAATATTAATATTATATTTTTATTATTATCGTTAGTGTTGAGCGAAGCGAAGCATCCGAAGTCGAATTCGGTCCGAATTTTAGGGAAAATTTGATTCTAAACAAAGCTGATTTTCCTGGCGCTTCATGGTAATTAATCATTTTTCCTAAAATGGCAGCTGGAGATGTCTTCGAAACATCGGTAAAAAAATACTTAGCTCCTCCACTTCCTCACGCAGAGTCAGTCCGCTCGGCAGGTTCATTTCAATCAAGAGAGGAGTGGGCTGCCTCTGAGCGAGCACGTGGATGAAGTGATTTTTTTTTTTTTTCTAAAACCCAATAGGCCATATTGCACTAGCGTATGACCCTTTTTATGGCTATTAGACAGGTGCACTTCTGTCTAAGCGACCGTTAAAAACGGTCTCATGATGGATGGATAGGCCAAATGGGGTTTTAACATCACATGGTGAATTCAATCGTAACAAATCAAATTACTGTGTCCATAAGTGTGCAGTGCACTAATATTTTTTTTGTTTTTGTTTTTTTATCAACATTTTGATAAATTAACAATATTCATAATTAATCCATTCTGTTAGCTGTAGAGTCACCGTGCATCAGTATTACAGGCCACTGTTACTTTTAGGCAGATTGGCCTGGGTATGCCTGATTTATAACAATTTATGACAAATTAATTCATAATGAATCAAATTTCTTGTCAAACTTCGACCAAACTGCTGAATCTAATTTTTCAAAACTTAACTCATCTCTAGTAGCAGTAGTAGTAGTGGTGGTGGTAGTAGTAGGAGTAGTATAGTATTATTAGTAGTATTTTTAGTATTTTTACTTTTCTACTGGATCACCAGGGATATCATTACTATTAATATTAGTACTATTATTATTATTATTATTATCACACTGAGCCACCAGGGATATTATTATTAGTAGTATTAGCATTATCATTATTATTTGAATCCTTCTAGATCACCATGGATATTGTTATTACAATATTATTACTACCATCCTACCGGATCATCAAGGGTATCAATATTATTATTATTATTATTATTATTATTATTATTATTATTATGTTTATTATTGTTTATTACACAATGTCCATTCAAATAATTGTCTGTGTAATGTAGGACAGGACAGTCCCTCCAGAGCAAGAGATGATCTATGTAACTGCTCTCCATTGTGGCCAAGAAATGGACAATGACCCTCAACTGGAGGTCTAGGGGATGAATGTGGCCCTCATATTTTATGTATGGCCCTAAGCAATGACAAATATGTACGGTGCAGTTATCTTCTTTGTGATAATGATCGGGGAACTATGTGAGCTCCTTTGTACACTGAGTTTTTTGCCTAACCATGAAGATGAGAAGGACTACAGGGTTTATCCTCGGACATGAGGCACCACTGTACATCACCATGAATTTTGAACCTCAGGCACGTAAACTTCTGGAAAATACTAGGATAGTCAGGTAGCCAGATTACAAATCGTGACTCTGTAGGAGCAGACTATATCCTTTGTGAACGGCCGTCCACAAGATGTTTTGAATTGTCTCCTTTTTTGGCATCAGAATAGATCTGGCGGTCAATGCCAAGGTCATGTCCTGGACCAAGAGATGATTACTTTATAAGGCCATGTCATGCTGGAGAGATATCTACTGGCACATTTGGAAGGAATGTAAGAACTAGAAACGTGTCTGGTCCTTCCATTACTTACCATACACTGTAAAAGGTTTTAATGATAAAACGATAATCTGCCAGGACTCTCCAGCACCCTCAACTCTACAACTTGTAAAAGTGTAATTAGGTCTATTCTATCAACGTCTTCGGCCAAAGAAAACCCCAGACGTCAAATGGAAATAATTAGGAACTTTAATGTGTGTTTTTCTTACAATAGAGAAAATACATAAGAAGCAGATGGGGCAGATATTCCAGTCCTTGCCATAACCAAGTATAGGAAGAAAAAACCCAAATAATGACTGGCTGACCAGAGTATCAGAGGACCTTCCAGGGAGCTAGCACAATAATGCAGAGGTCCAGTCCTACAAGGTGCAACAAGCATATGATTTCAGAGTCTCTCAATGAGGGCACAGACAACAGATAACTCTCCTTCTTGGTTAAGCTTTACCCAGCTAACCGGTCGTGGACACTCTGGCTTGGATCTCATCAGAATGGAAGCAAAGATGTTTGCACTGTTTCTACAGTTATGACAATGACTTTCTCTCCATGTGGTACAGTCTCCAACAGTGTGACCAGAATAGGGTACTTGTAATGTTGTTTTATTATGTAATGTTATTTCATGTTATTTGAAGTTTTGCATACCCAGCATAACTTTGTATGACTCCGTCGGGGCTTAACAATCTTGACACTGCCCCTGTAGGGAGCTAGGAGTTGGACTTAGGTCTGTCCCTAGTTCAAGTGTAATTTAGCTATTAGTGTGTTAGCAAAGGAAGTGAGACAAGCTACATGTGATCACTCCTCAGGGGACTAGGCCTACATCCCAGAGAGTCACTGGGGGACATTTATGATTTAGTTTGTGCCAGAAAAGTAGCCTTCAAAAGTTGCATACTTGACTTTTTAAATGCAGCTTTTGAAAATAAATGATCACACGTGGCGTTTTTTATGCTGCCTTTGTAAATTTTCTGAAAAGGGGCGTGACAAGGATAAGAAGGAGCCATTGTCAGCTGCCAAGTCAACACTTATGCCAGTGTTCTGGCACAAATGAATCCAGAAATCTATGGCAGCTCTGAGCTGCCATAGATTTCTGTCTAGGCACAGCGACTGATGGAGGATGCACCCAATTTATGATGAGTACTACACTTCATCATAGACGCATCCTCTGCTAGTGGAGCGGAAGACCAGAGCCGAAAACAATATCTCTCCCCCACTATCCACAGGGAGAAAGACTCTGTCTTTCTACTACTTCACAGTACTCCAAAGAGAGAGAGAGAAAGTGTTAGAAGGTCCAGAATCTGCATGGCTGAGCACTGGAGTCAGTCAGTAAGGCTGATAGAGACTTTACTGCAGTGAGAGGGACATTGCTAAGACACCCCCACACACACACACTTTGACACAGTCCTAGCCAGCTGTATCTTAATCTTATCTCCATCAGCCTGGGAATTACAGACTAGTTTACAAGAACCTTATTGCCAGCCTTAGATTGTGGAGAGAGACACTTTGGAGATATAGAGGAAAGGAGTACTACAACCTCCATCTTTGATGATATCCATACATTGCTATCTGAGAAGAATTTGCACTGTGAATTTTTTGGAACTGTGTTTTGATACTGTTGGATGTACTGCAACTCCCATTCTGCACTATAGTGAAGAGATTAGACCCCAAATTCACGCAGACCCCAGATCAGAATCTATTTGCTCCCCAAATTTATGAAGACTCCAAATTAGACCCCCAAATCCACTCCCAAATTTGTATAAACCCCAGATCAGACCCCAAATTCATGCTGCCCTATAATCACCACTGCACCTCAGACGAGACAAAAAAAAAACAAAAAACTTCTCTCTCCTGCTGTCTCTCTCCACCGTCTCTATTCTACCATTCTAGATCCAGCTCGTTCTTCGTGCAGTGCACATATCTATCTGTCTGTCTATCTATCTATCCATTTATATCTATTACATATTTATCTATATCTATCTATCTATCTATCTATCTATCTATCTATCTATCTATCTTAACACATCTACTATGAACAGGGCCTACAGAACTAAAATTGTATCTAAAATATAGAAGTTCTTCAGCCTTAAATAACAGATGAACACACTTGTTTTCTCAGCTTCTGCAGACCGTTCATGACATCACTAGGCAACCTAGGAGAACACATTGATGATGTCATCTTCATACATAATCACACGTGTTCTCTAAACATAAAATACTCCTTCGACCATGAAAAACCAGGCCCAGAATTGATAAAAAAAAGGAGAAGTAGGATGAATGTGTGAGCGATATTGAGCAGTATCCTGCGGTGGGTATGAGCCAATGGTGACAAGCCGTTGCTGTGGTCTACACTGGAGAAAGTCTCATCATAATCACCTTCAATATTACACCCATGTTATTTGCTGAGGTGCGGAGGAAAGACCACACAAGGAATGACTGCAGAGCCATAAACATGTTAGAATGAATTGCCTTAGTATGGTTGGTACACCCATAAACCTCTAAATCACAGCCAGGGCCAGCTCCACCATGAAAGTGTTCAGAACGTTTACAAAACTTGGTGATTCTTCTAGACTTCTCCATAAATTAGATCTAAAATGTAATATGATTTTAATCCAATTCATAAACCTAGTGAATGCGTGTTGGTGAACTCTGTGGTGGACTCAAGAACACCTTTAACCTGAAGGCTAAGTGGGATGACCCTGAATACTGTATATATCTCTTGTTCTTCTCTTATTTGTATACTATGTAATACCTGTATGTGATGTTAAATACTTCTGTATAAAAAAAAAAAAAACTAAAAGTTTTCTAGCAGTGATATCTTTCTTGGCTGTCCAGAAAAAGTATATTGCAAGCTTTTGGAGCACAGAGGCTGCTTCATCTGGCAGGTCTACAGAGTAGAGATGAGCAAATCGATTCGCCGCTTTGTATATTTGCTACAAATCCTCCTTATTTCCTACTTCAAAGTGAATCCGGATTTATTCAGATTCGCTTTGTTTGGTTCGTAAATGTTCTTAAAATTTTGAACACTAACGCTACAAACGCTACGTACGCATTCTTTTTTCCTCCCGGCTCCCAGTAGCGAGAAAATGATGATACGCCCCCTCAAGAGGGGGAAAATGAACATACGCCCCCCTCAGAAGCTGGAAAATCAGCCCAGCCCACCGGGTACTAACTATTTGCACGTATAGGGAGTGAAGACTCCTCCCTTATTACTCCGCCCTCCTCTACAATTCAAGCCAGCGGTGAGCCAAACACCACAGCATGGCGAAACAACTATGCTCAAAGTGGGGAGAGATGGTGTTTGGTAGTGATTACCCCAAACCACCGGCCAGTCCAGAGGAGGTCAGAGTGTCACAATTGACCGCTAGAATCGCAAGGGCACCAGAGGTATCCGCCATGCCAGCTGGTGCGACGGAGGTGGCTGGAGGTCCACTCCGCAGCCCAGAAGGAGAACAACACCTTCCATGCAGCAGAATTCCATCGTGCCTGCATCAGTGACGGTTCATGCCCACCCTATGGGACTATAAGAAAGCGGTGGAGGACTGGGTGATCCAAGTGCTTGACCATCCGAGGCCAGGAGACCCTATGCTGGAATGGCGTAAAGAAACCATCTTCTAGTTTTCAGTTGAGTGAGGCAGTGGCTTTCTTGCGAACTACGAGGACGGCAAAGAGTACTTTGTGGGCCGCAGGTCTGTGAAACGGTCTTACCTGTCCCAAACCGGTCACAGCCTATACGTGGGGGATCAAGTGGAATATACCCCCCATGGCATCCCTGAAAAGCCCCTTTGCTACCAGGGTTACGTTATTGTCTAAGCCCCTGGTCCCTGCATCACCACCAGAAGTTTGGCTGGAGGAACCAGCAGCTGCAGGACACGTGTGCTACCTACAAGAGTCACCAGTTGTCACCCTCCATTTCAGGGAGAAGCCACGGCCAGAGCCTCTAATCCCTGGATTGCCACTACCACCACCACCACCACAGTCCTTTCACCTGGGTCAGCTGACTACATCATCTTTCACATTCCAGCCCACGGTGATCCGGTACCAGCTACCATGGAAAATGAAGTCAGCAGCAGCAAGGGGAGCTGGCGGTTCTTCCTTGGGTGCAGCCTTGCCTGAACCGCTGCAGCCAGAAGTCCTTACCCCTGCTGTCCCAGCAGGAGTATCCGGAAAAGTGAAGCATCAAGTGGCAGCAGCGCTCACGAGCGCTAACCACCACCTGGTCAAGTCCGAATTCTGGCAGCAGAGGGCAGTAGAGCTCAACCACGGCAGCCAGTGTGGCCTACAGGAAGCAGTGTGTCCTTTAGCAGCAGTAGCAGCGAGGAGGACTTCAGGTCCCTCATCTGAGGAACCCTTCTACAACTGGCTGTCACTGTCTGGCTGATTTAAAGGACACCTCATGGTCTGGACCTATAAGAGCCACAACATGGACTGCAACTGACAGGTGAGAGCTAGTTGGCACTTGTTTTTAATTTATCTTGTTTTTATTGCCCCCTGTTTGACTCTCACCCAGATGGACATGGCTTGTCAGGACTCCCCCCCCCCCTTACCCCCCATTCTGCAGAAAATTCCCAGTTGCGCCTAAGCGCGCCTATTTTCCTTTTTCCCCCTTCTCAGGTTATTTGAGAGCCCCCTTTACAAAAATGGTTTTCTATTTGCTGCTATTTTATATTATCCATGTAGATTACACATTACCTGTTTGGATTACAAAATTACCTCACGTGGATTACAATTGAATTTTGGACTATGTGTTCCAGTGTTTTATGCCAAGCAACCATGAGGAGAGACTCAAACGTATATCTGAGCCTATTATGCTTGCAAATGTGAAATTGATTGCACTAAAATATTTGCATAATTATGTCTTTGCAGTATTTTAGTCATAATCTTTTTACATGTTCAGCAACGTTCAAGCACTTTAGCCCATTGTGTGCATTCTTTTTCAGGTACTGCAATGTTTCCTATTATGTACTTATTGTATGGTGTGTTTGGTAAATGATGCACTTAGCCGGATACTTTTCTAGCTCATATGGACTGCCTCTGAGGACTGTACGCCGCGGCCTAGCCTCGTGCGTGCGTATGATGAAATTGCAAGACAATAGTACGCTAATGATTCGTATGCACTTTGTACGCTAATGATTACGCATGCAGTTCAGTAGTGTACTTTTAACAACGCTTAGACTGTATGTTCGTGATTTGTGCAGGAATGTTCGCAAAACAATGATTATTTTTTAACGCAACTTCGACCAAATAAATTCATATTAAGAACAAATCTTGTCAGAAATTCGTCGATTATTCGCCGAAGCGAATTTTAGAAGATTTTCTCATCTCTACTACAGAGGAATATACAAAAGATGACATTGCAAGTGGGAAGATACATCATTATGATAAGCAAAAGCAATAAAACTGAGGTTCTTACTACAATAGAGGCGATGACTGATGGTCTTTTACATGGGCAGACGAAAGGTCCAAACGAGCGCTGATCAAAAGTTGATTGGCGCTCTTTTCACTTTTTTTACTTATTACTAATTATCAGAAAGGGTTTCAGGGAACCATTGTTCTTGTGATCGTTCCTGTCATAGAATTAAATTTAGCAAACTACCTCTTGGATAGAGATGAGCGAGCACTAAAATGCTCGGGTGCTCGTTATTCAAGTCGAACTTTTCCCGATGCTCGGGTGCTCGTTTCGAATAACGAACCCCATTGAAGTCAATGGGAGACTCGAGCATTTTTTGCAGGGGACCAAGGCTCTGCCTAGGGAAGGCTGGGTGAAAACCTGGAAACCTCAGAAAATGATGGAAACACCACGGAAATGGACAGGAAACAGCAGGGGGAGCATGCATGGATGCCTCTGAGGCTGCCTAATCCCACCATTACCCCAAATTCTCAGGCAACAGCCTGGTGGTTACCCTCATGGCAATTGTGCTCACCCAGACAAAGAAAGGCGAGGCACATGCCCATCACATGTTAGGGAAGCACCCAACTAGGTGCAACGAAGGTCCATCACCGCCAATTTTCAGGGACACGGTAATGGTGACCCACTTAAAAATGCTGCCTGACAACCTGGCGGTGAACCCCTGATTGTCTGTCTTTCAATAAGATTGCAGTGTAAAGCATGGTGGTGAGCCTCAGTAATAAGATTGCAGTGTAAAGCATGGTGGTGAGCCTCAGTATGACTTTTTGGATGGAGATTGCATGTGGTCACGTACTCCCTGGAACCCCATAGTCACCCCTTCTCTGATGTGCTACCCCAGAACATTCTCTGCCCCAATTCGCAAGACCTTTTGCAGTCTCCGTGTGCTGACAGTGTGGATTTACCAGTGTTGTCTGAGGAGGTGGTGGACAGTGGCGAGACACAGGTGTCGGGGGGTGAGGTAGTTGTATGGGAAGCAAGTTACAGTGGGGACTCCGTGGGGGGACTTTTTCATGATGGGACAGATTCAACTTGGGTGGATCAGGCACAGGAACAGATCAATTTTTTATTTTTTATTTTTTTGTGTTTATTTAACTTTTATTTAGCACAAATAACCACAGAGATATTTATTTGTTCTCTTCGCTGCGCAGTCTGGCGATGGGGTTCGTCACTTTGATGGCGAGCTGTGCCGCTCTCTCCACAATGGTCTTTCGGTTCTTTGAGGAGACGTTGAGGAGATCAGTGAACTTCAGTGAATGACGACGCAGGACCCCAACTTAAAAATTTAGCATCAACCGGTACAGTCGTAAATTATGAGCTTGATCAAGTGTGGCACGTGTTCTCTGTATTCTTCTCAGTTTATTACAGTATATGGCAGCTATCCGGAAAAATAGTTTGGAGAGAGAGAAAGATAGGAAAAAGACGTAAATTGTTTGGAGAGAGGGCCTGTAGGTGGACCTCCGGAAAAATTGTTTGCAGAAAGGGCCTGTAGGTGGACCTCTGGAAAAATTGTTTGGAGAGAGGGCCTGTAGGTGGACCTCCGGAAAAATTGTTTGGAGAGAGGGCCTGTAGGTGGACCTCCGGAAAAATTGTTTGGAGAGAGGGCCTGTAGGTGGACCTCCGGAAAAATTGTTTGAAGAGAGGACCTGTAGGGGGCCCTCCTGAAAAATTGTGGTAAAAGAGTGCCAGTTGGACCTCTAAAAAATGGCTTTTTTTTGGTCAGCGTTAGGCAAAGACGACATGGAGGAGGAGGACTAGTAGGAGGAGTAGAGAAGAGGAATCGGATACATAAGTAATGTTAATCTTTAGCTGCTTTCCCCCGGAGGAGATTTGAATTCTGGTGAAATCCAGGCTTTGTTCATTTTAATAAGCGTCAGCCTGTCAGCGCTGTCAGTTGACAGGCGTGTACGCTTATCGGTGATGACGCCACCAGCTGCACTGAATACCCGCTCTGACAACACGCTAGCGGCAGGGCAGGCCAGCACCTCCAAGGCGTACAGCGCCAGTTCAGGCCACGTGTCCAGCTTTGAAACCCAGTAGTTGTATGGAGCAGAGTGATCGCTACGGACATTGGTATGGTCAGCTAGGTACTCCCTCACCATCTTTCTGTACAGCTCCCCCCTACTCTGCCTAGACTGGGGACAGGTGACAGTGTCTTGCTGGGGTGACATAAAACCGGCAAAGGCCTTGGAGACCGTTCCCCTGCCAGTGCTGGACCAGCTGCCTGCTCCGCTCCTCTCCCCCGCTACTTGGCCCACAGAACCATGCCCTCTGCCGCTAGCGGCATCAGATGGGAAGGATTGTTTCAGCTTGTGCACCAGGGCCTGTTGATATCTATTCACTCTCGTACTCCTTTCCTCTGCAGGGATGAGAGTGGAAAGGTTCTGCTTGTACCGTGGGTCCAGGAGAGTGAACACCCAGTAATCGGTGTTTGAAAAAATGCTTCTAACGGGAGGGTCACGGGATAGGCAGCCTAACATGAAGTCTGCCATGTGCGCCAGAGTCCCAACAAGTAAGAATTCCCTCTCCTCACTGGCCTGACTCTCCATTTCCTCCTCCCCCTCCTCCTCCTCCTCCTACTCCTCCTCTTCAGTCCATACACACTCAAAAGTTAAGGACTGAGCACTGGTACCCTCTACTGTCTCGCCGACATTCTCCTCCTCTTCCTCCTCATCCTCATCCCCCTCCTCCGATACGCGCTGAGAAACAGACCGGAGGGTGCTCTGGCTATCAAGCGACGTATCTTCCTCCACCATCTCTTGTGACAAGCGCAAAGCATCCGACTTGATGCTGAGCAGTGAGTTTTTCAACAGGCAAAGCAGTGGGATGGTGAGGCTGATAATAGCGGCATCGCCGCTGACCATCTGTGTTGACTCCTCAAAGTTGCTCAACACCTGGCAGATATCAGACATCCACGTCCACTCCTCATTGTAGACTTGAGGAATCTGAGTGACCTGACTACCAGTTCTGGTGGAAATTGACATCTGGCAGTCTACAATCGCTCTGCGCTGTTGGTAAACTCTGGATAACATGTTTAATGTCGAATTCCATCTCGTGGGCACGTCGCACAACAGTCGGTGAGCGGGCAGTTGTAGGCGGTGCTGCGCTGCCCTGAGAGTGGCAGCATCTGTGGTCGACTTGCGGAAATGCGCACAGATGAGGCGCACCTTGGTGAGCAAATCAGACAGATTGGGGTATGTCTTGAGGAACTGCTGAACTATTAGATTGAACACGTGGGCCAGGCATGGCACATATGTCAGTCTGCCGAGTTGCAGAGCCGCCACCAGGTTACGCCCGTTGTCACACACAACCATGCCTGGCTTGAGGTTCAGCGGTGCCAGCCACACATCGGTCTGCGCCATGATGCCTTGTAACAGCTCTTGGGCGGTGTGCCTTTTGTCACCTAAGCTCAG
This sequence comes from Rhinella marina, assembly GCA_900303285.1. Classification (NCBI taxonomy): domain Eukaryota; kingdom Metazoa; phylum Chordata; class Amphibia; order Anura; family Bufonidae; genus Rhinella; species Rhinella marina. The sequence continues at coordinate 107,822 of ONZH01003181.1, forward strand.
CAGTTTGAGCACCGCCTGCTGGCACTTACCCACGGCACTGCTGCTGCGCCTAGAGCTACCGACTGAAGGCTCCGTGCCCACGGATGGTAATTCGGAGGAGGAGGTGGAGGAGGAGGAGGGGTCGGAGGAGGAGGCATAGTACGTCTGAGAGACCGTGACCGAGGTAGGCCCCGCAATCCTCGGTGTGGGCAGTACATGAGCGGCCCCAGGGTCAGTCTCGGTCCCAGCCTCCACCAAGTTAACCCAATGTGCCGTCAGTGAGATATAGTGTCCCTGCCCGGCAGCACTTGTCCACGTGTCCGTGGTTAGGTGGACCTTCTCAGAAACAGCGTTGGTCAGGGCACGGATGATGTTCTCTGACATGTGCTGGTGTAGGGCTGGGACAGCACATCGGGAAAAATAGTGGCGGCTGGGGACCGAATACCGAGGGGCAGCCACCGCCATGAGATTGCGAAAGGCCTCGGTCTCTACCAGCCTATAGGGCAGCATCTCCAGGCTCAGCAATTTGGAGATGTGGACATTGAGGGCTTGTGCATGTGGGTCGGTGGAACTGTATTTCCTCTTGCGCTCCAGCTTCTGCTGTAAAGACAGCTGAACTCTGCGCTGGGACACATTGGTGGACACTGTGGAGGATCGTGGAGGCGAAGGTGTGGTTTTCCGGCGGGAGGCGCTCGTGCCGGGATCCTGGGCAGGGGGTTGACTAGCAGAGGCAGCGAGTGACAGGGGAAGGAGCAGTGGTGTGACCCGCAGGAGGTGGTGAACGGCCTTGGTTCCATTGAGTGGGGTGTTTTGCACTCATATGCCTGGTGGTGCATGCTGGTGGTGGTTAGGCTAGTAGTGGTGGCACCCCTGCTGATCCTGGTGTGGCACAGGTTGCACACCACAGTCCGTCGGTCATCCTCACTTTCTTTAAAGAACCTCCAGACTTGCGAACATCTAGGCCTCGCCACGGGAGCTTCACTACGTGAAACAGTTGCTGCTGATGCACCAGCTCTGGCCCTGCTTCTCCCTCTGGCCACACCACTGCCTCTTACAACCTGTTCTGGTGCAGCACTCGCCTCCGCCTCAGAAGCACTGTCTTCACTCGGCTTATCAACCCAGCTTGGGTCAGTCACCTCGTCATCCTCCGATTCCTCAGTCTGCTCCCCACTCGGAATTCCTGCCCTGACAACAACTTCACCACTGTCTGACAACCGTGTCTCCTCATCGTCCGACACCTCTTTACAAACTTCTTCCACTAACTTACCATTGTCATCATCATCACCCACAGACTGCGACAGTTGTAAAACTTGGGCATCGGGAAAGAGGTCAGCAGCAACCTGAGAAGTGGTTTGTGACTCTGGGAAGGGTCCAGAAAACAGTTCCTGAGAGTATGCCGGATCGCATTCCAAATTTTCCCGGGAGGGGGCAGACTGGGGGGAAGGAGGTTGAGGTGGAAGAGCCAGAGGAGTGCTCCCTTGGGTAACGTGGGTGGACTGCGTGGAGGACTGACAGGTGGACAAATTACTTGAAGCATTGTCCGCAATCCACGACATCAGCTGTTCGCACTGTTGTGGTTTCAACAGTCCTCTACCACGTGTCCCTGTAAGTTGAGACATGAAGCTAGGGAGTGTAGCTCTGCGGTGTTCCACAGCTTCCTCATCAGCAGGTTCTGTCTCACCCTGCCCAGGACCACGGCCTCTGCCCCCTGCAGTAATTGAATACCCACGCCCACGCCCTCGTCCTCGACCCTTAGCCCTGGGGTTCAACATTTTCTGTATATAAGTGTATTATATCAAAAATAAAAAATAAATGGGCCTGCTGTACTGAAACCCACAAACTTGTTCAGTCTGGTTGAATTAAGTGACGTACAGAAAGTGTCACCTGGACAGAAAATACGGATTGTAGTGAGTGTACTGAACTGTGACACACAGAATGGTTCCACGCAGCTGTGTGAAATGGATTTGTATCACTGAGCTAAAACAACAAAAAAGCAATTTTTTTTATATATTTTTTTTTATATATATATTTTTTTAGATTTGTTTTTTTTGGAACGTGACGTGCAGAAACTATCGTAGAGCTAACTGACGCCATGCTGACGGTGGCTATTTTGACTGCGACCCAGACAAATGTCGCTCACTGAGCTAAAACAACAAAAAACTATTTTTTTTATATATTTTTTTTTATATATATATTTTTTTAGATTTGTTTTTTTTGGAACGTGACGTGCAGAAACTATCGTAGAGCTAACTGACACCCTGCTGACGGTGGCTATTTTGACTGCGACCCAGACAAATGTCGCACAGAGATTTTTGGGATCAAGCTATATACGTTGCAGCAAATGACTTAGTTGTATTAAGTGACGTACAGGAAGTGTCACCTGGACAGAAAATACGGATTGTAGTGAGTGTACTGAACTGTGACACACAGAATGGTTCCACGCAGCTGTGTGAAATGGATTTGTATCACTGAGCTAAAACAACAAAAAAACAATTTTTTTAATTTTTTTTTTTTTTGTTTTGTTTTTTTGGGAACGTGACGTGCAGAAACTATCGTAGAGCTAACTCACACCCTGCTGACGGTGGCTGTTTTGACTGCGACCCAGACAAATGTCGCACAGAGATTTTTGGGATCAAGCTATACACGTGAGAGCAAAAGACCCGGTTGGATTACGTGACTTACAGAAAGTGTCACCTGGACAGAAAATACGGATTGGAGTGAGTGAACAGCTGAACTGTGACACACAGAATGGTTCCACACTGCTGTGTGCAATGGATTTGTATCACTGAGATATAACAATAAAAAAAAAAGGGGTTAGATATGGCGATAGCTGCACTACTAGTGCCAGCCAGCCAAGCCAGGAGACAAAAAAAAATTTCTTGAAGCCCTTAGAAGGGCTGTTGGGTTCTTTGTGGGTGATTCCTGCCTAACAGAGAACTAAATTCAGGCCCTAACACTCTCCCTTAAAGGCAGCAGCTCTATCCCTAACGACATCCAGACGGCATCTGAGACGAGCACCGCGGCCAGTCGGTAGTATATTCCAGGGTCACCTGATCAGGCCAGCCAACCCCTGCTATCGACATGTAAGGGCCCCACGTGATGCTGGGTGTACCGCAGAGTCTCCTGGCTTGTGATTGGCTGAGTTTATAGGCGCCAAAAATGCACGATGCGGAAGTTGCCATTTCCTCGAGCATGGCGAGATACTCGTCCGAGCAGAGAGCACTTACGAGCACCAAGCTCGGACGAGTATGCTCGCTCATCTCTACTCTTGGATACACAGGGAGATGTACTGCTGACATACAATACAACTGACGAAAGATGAATATTTTCTTGTTTGATGTTTCATCACAGGGTATGTTTACTCTGGACAATGTTCCCACTAATGGAAAATCAGCCCAATATCTTCCCATGAAAAATGGCCTTTAGGGACCTGGATTGAGTCTGCTGCCATACAGAGAGTGAATTTAAGTAATGGTCATTGGTGCAGTGGCAGCTTACCTCACCCAGACTGTCTTCTTCCCAGCAGGTCCGGCTGCCTGGTCTGATCTGTCCCCAACACCAGCAAGGCTTCTCCTTCTCTGCACATAGGGCACTCCCTCTGGCTCCTACAGGGCCAGTGCACACCCTAATATTCACCAGGTTATGGCTGGCAAACTTGGGGTACCTATGACATGTTCCTCTGTGGAAAGGTGCCTGAGCAATAGGTTTCCTAGGGTGTTAATATCCTGAAATTGTGTCTGTTCACTTGTGTGCCTGTGTTCAGACTTTCTGCCTATTTACTGGATTTAGACCCACTGCTGTCTGACCTGACTTGTGCTTGGCCTCTGTATTGATCCTTCCCTGCCTCCTTTGACCTCAGACTATTTACCGTATAGCATGTACTTCACTTGCCCTGACCACTATTTTGTCTCAGCGTTCTGCATCTGTGTCTCTGACCTTTCCAGGTCAGCTGTCAACCATACAGAGACTATTCCAGGAAGTAGCGGCCTGGTCGTTCCCCTGCAGTGAAGTCCAGATCCCAATAAAGGGGTGAATACCAGGGGATTGTCCCTTAGATTTAGTCCAAAGCCAAATTTGTTAGTCATAATACTTTCAGTATTAAGACAATATAAATCATACCGTTACCAGTTATTGATTTATAAACCAACAGGATTTCTCTTCCGAAATTTTGACAACAGAACTCTTCTAGTGACCACCTAAAGATATCTTCCACTTCTTCTCAATATGGCAGCTCCGTGCCAAGAGGTCATCTTTGCTTCCTGAAATGTGATTCGCCTTCCTTACAATGTCCATTCCATATATAAATGAGCTTGTTACTTCTTCCTAGTGGAATCAGATCCTAAAGCTGGGGGTGACATGTCGCGTTGAGTGTTAAAAAGTGTATTGGAGGTAATAAGGGAGGCTGAAGATTACGATGAATAAACTCCCAAAAATAACACATCCAATTTATTAAAAACATACCATACCATACACAACTCTTCAAGATGGTGAAAAAATTCTCTGAGAATTACGGTAATGCGGTGCAACGCCTTTAAACCTGGAATCTCAGCCTCATCGTGAGGCCCCTGGATCCTCATATAAACCCCCAAGCCACAAACTGGTTCTCAGATCAATGAAAATGTTTCGCTTCCTCGTAGCCGGGGATTATAATCTATCCCATACACATAATTGTACATTCCTGGATTTGAAATGTAAATGATTCACCAAAAATCTTTTCAAGCGTCCACATTAACATGTCAATGGAGACGGCTGTAATTTTGTGCTATTGTTCGAGGGAGACGAGCGGAGTTTACTAGGGCCCCGAGACGAGAGTTACTCAGTGGTAATGAGGAAATAGCTGCGTGATGACGACCCTAAATACCCCACAATGACATTTGAATATCTCTGTGTTCAGTTTACAGCAGAATTGGAGCCATTTTAAAAAATGAATGTTTATATTCTGGGATAAACCGTTGTCGCGCTTCAGCTTCATAACCGCAGGCTGTCTGCAAATCACACGATTCTCAACTTAGCTTCATAGGTCATGAGTGATTTAAGCAGACTGTGACATGAAAATGTTTTTGTGCTTAAAGGGAACCTGTCATCTCTGAAACACCCCCTGAACTAGAGTAAGCGTTGTATAGTGTAAGTGATGCTGAATCCGAATATGTACGTTTTATCTTCATACTCACTTCCATTCCGACGCTGTGCTCCTACAAACCTGCAGTAAAATGCACTCACTGGACTCCGGTGCTCACTCACATAATGGAGAGGACTCAAAGAAGAGTCCTGTGAATGTATTTTACTGCAGGTTTGTGGGAGCACAGCGTCAGAATAGAAGTGAGTATGAAGATAAAACTTACATATTCGGATTCAGCATCACTTACACTATACACCGCTTACTCCAGTTCAGGGGGTGTTTCGGAGATGACAGGTTCCCTTTAACTCTATGGAGGAAAATATACTCAAAACAGAGACTCCTCCACATGGTATAGTGACTTCTGTAGGCAGCTGTTTGGGGGTTCCTGTCCCTCATCAGTGCAGGACAGAATACTGGTTGGCTGTATGAGATGCCTTAGAGATGGCCAAGGGGGGACTGGTTCTCATTGACAAGGAGACAAAAACCCAAAACGGCCGTCTACAGATGGGTCACTCTTCATTTTGAAGATGACTTTGGTTTCCATAATATGAGATCATTTACTCTTTTCCCATGTAGCTGCTGGGTCTCTCCAACAAGAACCAATATCCCCTGAGCTGAGCATATGTAGCGAAGAACAAGGGAGCATATGTAACAGCATACTGCCTGAATCCAAGGTGGACCTTAAAGTCTGACAACTGACTGACAACAGCGTCAGTACATCCAATAGGGATTAGGTAGATTATATTTCAAAGGGGAATATTAATATTCCCTGGTGTTTAGTGTGTGAAAGCATGGATGTTATAACCTCATGTCCAGAGTATAGATTATATTTCCTGGTGTCCATTGGTGTCCATTACAGGTTATAATTACTAGATTCTGAAGAAGGGTCATTGATCCAGGGAGTTATAAGGATTGCGAGATTTGAAGATGAGATGGAAATTTTTTCTCATAAAATGAGAAAAATTGTTTTCTTCCTTATGGATTTTTCGGCTTCCTCTGGATCAACTTTGCAGAATGACAAGCTGAACTGCATGGACAGAGGGCTTTTCCAGCCTTACAAACTATGTATAGCATCCAATTTCTTAGGACCTGCCCTCCCATTGCTTCCTAACCCAGTACTCTCCATAATGGTGGACTCATTGGTAGTCACCCAGCCTTCTCAGAAACAGATATACCTAAGCAATGGCTTGATGCCATTTGTATCTTGACGTAAGAGGTCGACTGAAGGCTTAAATTTTTTTATTTTTTGGGGGGGGGGAAATATTCTGTAATAAAGCCGTATTAACAAAAAACACCAATATTTCTTCATAATGTAGGAGATTTTTATTCCTGTTTATTGCACACACATTGCTTTCTGATCAACGTTACTTCTATTCTCTGTATCGCTGCGATAAAACAATACGCGCCACAGTCTGCAGAAGACCGCAGTGCGAGTTAAGGCATTTCACTGCAAAATAATCAATCGACAAAAACTAGTGTATCAAAATCCAAAAATATCCTTACAATACAAGAAAAGAAAACAACAAACATAATACATTGATAATACTGATACATTGTTGCCTTCTAGACCACCCGGTGGTAGTCATGGGACAGACCATGAGCAATCCCAGCCATATTGGGTTTTTCCTGGTTTAACAAAAACATCATAGGTTGACAAAGGGGGCATTTTTTGTGAATTGTCCTATGGATGGGGGGTGGGGGGTTCTCCTGGAGTATTTATATCCAGCTTTCTATAGCAATTTCTTTTAAACCAGGAAATGCACTTTTAAGAATTAATTGTTTGATTTTGATTAATCCTTTTAGAATATTGCCTCAAACATTTCTTCAAGTGTTTAAAGGCTATGTACACCTTCGGAGGTAATTTGTGTTTATGACTGCATTTTACTAATTTTTGGCTAAAAATCTGATTTTCAATTGGCCTTTATTAAAAATATTGAGCCGTTCTGTCACAAAGATTTAACCGTGTGATTGGTACTTTCACTTTGGTCATCTAATAAACCTTACCTCTCAATTACTAAGAGGTCAGAATAACTTATTTAAGGCACATTCTTATCAGTAAGATAAGAATTGAGCTATAATGAGAGTTTATAATGTCAGAGAGCAGAGATAAGGAGTCTGTCAGCTGCCTAACTGACGGAAAAGACAGAAAATCCACAGGCTGCTACTACAGCATCTCATCTCTGTACACAAAAAAGGGCTCCATATTTGTAATAAAGACCAATTGAAAAAAAATATTTTTTAGCTCAAAATGAGTAAAATGCAGTCATAAAACAATTGCCCCCAAAGGCATCCATAGCCTTTAAAGGGGTTCTCTGGGGTTAGAAAAAAATTCAGACTTTTTTTGGTCTAGAAACTGAGTATTTTCCATGAGCCGTATGTAATCAAATGAATGGGTATGAGCAACAATTCATGAGATAGCCCATGAAGAAGATTGGTGCGTTGCACTGGAAAAAAAACCTGCAAACATTGCTGGAGGAACACAAGATGGAGGTGGCAAAGTTATGGTCTAGGGAATGTTTTTGTAGCATTGTCTAGGCCCACTCATAGATGTAGAAGGCACTCTCAACCAATTTCGGTATGAATCCATCCTTGCACGTAAACCCATTTGCCTTCCCTGGGGAGGATGGGATCTTCCAGAATGACAATGCAACATGTCACATGGCTAGAAATGTCCAACATTGGTTGGAAGAGCATGACCAAGACTATCAAGTTCTACCCTGACCCCCTAATTCCCCAAGAATTGAACCCAATTAAGCATATCTGGGACCACTTTGATCATTGTGTTTGCTCTAGGGATCCTACCCCACGCGCCCTCCAGCAGCTGTTGGAAACACTGTATGTAGTTAGGATCGCTCCAGATACCTGTGACAACTTACCAGGACCTTATGGAGTCACTCCAGGCCCGTCTAGCTGCTCTCCATGCTACACATGGTGGTTACTCTGGATATTAGTCAGTGGTCATAATAATGTGACTCAACTGTGTAGTTCTGTGTCCCCCATTCACATAATACTTGCCATCTAAAGGGGGTTACTAGTTGACCCCCATATTATGCTCGCTCAGAAACCTAATTTTTCACGTTGGCTTGGCAGTGGAAAAAGGAACAAATTCTGACATGTTTAATGATTCTCCTTAAGAAATTTTACCCATCTTCGAGAACCCCTGTTCCTACTTGTGCCTCAAGAGATTGCGGAATAGGAAAGGTGGAAAACATTCGGCTACCCAGTTCTGACTGGGATTTCTTGACTGGTTTGTCTGTTCCAGTGCTAAACAGTATTCATTCCTGCTACTATGTTCTCCAAGGAGACCCTCTTGATCAGATTTCATGGTACACCATGGTAAAACAATGTTCTAAAGGTATCCACAGACATTAGATGGCTGCCACCGGATCCTGAGAACCATAGCAGGAGTTGGTAACAGACTGTACATCTATGCTAACCAGGAAGCTAACTTTGGGAGAAACATCCTCTGACTTATTTTTGCGAGGACTATAGATGAGTGAATCAGTTCAGTAGAATTGAAATTCAACCTTAATTTTTGTATATATTTTGATTTGGTTCGGGATCAGATTGATTGCCAGAATTTATCCAGAGGTAAAAGAGAGTCGGGTAGAATTGATTTGTGCCCGAATCAAATTTCCTGGCCGCTTCGGACAAATCAGACCCCAAATGAATTTTAGGAAATTCGCTCATCTCTAGAGAGGATCCCTCCCCAGCCATCTGACTGTACATGCTAATTTTTAGAAGTACTTTACGACAAGGAACATCCCTGTAAAGTGCAGCATAAAGGCATCTGAAAATGCATAAAATATACAAATAACATCAGCAAATTATAACAATTTCCTGAGAAATAAAATACTGCAAACTGCATCGAAAGTTTATGTGCAAAGCAAGTAAAAACGTATATAGAGATAGACTGGTGCAGCCTATAGAGCACAATGAAAACGTATAAAATCTGGAGGATGGAGAATTGCTATAGCTTATGCAGAGGGTTTGAAACTGATGGACAGTCATATCTGTTATACTAGAATACTATAGTGTGCAGATGAAACATGCCAGATACTAGCTGATGGAAACCTCAGTCATGGAAAAGTTGTGTATCCGGATTCCTCAACGGACCCTGGTCAGCCGTGAACGTACTTCTACAAAAAATCTAATTAATAACACAGAATGAGATCTGGAATGAGATGGTGTAACTGCTGCCAAGCTGTGTCAATCTAGTTTGGAGTAATTTGTGGTGCAGAGGTATCGAGGGATACTCGGAGCAAAGGTCTTGGTGTTTTTTATGGGTTGGTCAGTCATTATATTTCTAGCAACTAGTCTTTCTTAGAGGTTTGATGAGCTATCCTTCACATCAATATCAGATCAGTGGGGGTAATTCTTGGGATCCGCCAGTTTTGGTCAACCATGGTTGCCAGAAAATATCCAGTGTGAAACCTTGGGGTAGAGAACTCAATACACTAGAAACAGCTGACCGGTGGGGGTGCCAGGTGTCCTCCCACCACCAATATGATACTAATGAGAATAGTTCATCAATATCTGAAGCCTGGAGAACCACTTTAAACTACCCAGGTTTTTGGCTCAAGGCAAAATTACCAAGAGCAGGAAGGCTTGGCTATGCTCAACCCAGGCACTTCACCATCTCTTACTGCTATGTCAATCAGATACCTTTAGAGAAAATTAGTATGGCTGCCGATTATAAAGGATGAGATATTGCTGACACCCGGTGTAATTTTCTTAAACTGCTGCAACTGTAAGCCGCTCAGTCATGTTGGCAAACTGGTGGAAGATGATCTCCACTAGTCTATATTGGTCTTTGCATCCCTGTCACCTACTGCCAGATTCAGAAACATCATAAAAGTGGACAAGTCAAACATTGGAGCAGCCATACGTCTAAAATCTCCTGATGGTATCAATGGTGGAGATCTGGAGCTGGAGAGGTTACTACCGCTAAAGCTGGCCATACACATTAGGTCAATGTTGATGATGTTGATGTCAAAGATGTTGATGTCAACGTTGATGTGAACTTGATGATTTTGGTGGCTATTGAATGGCTATTGCGGGGGGGCGGGGGGCTGTTGGGTTTCAATATGCCCAATCATTTTGTTCTCAGGGAGATAAGCCACCACTACAGTTGTCTGGCAGTGACTTGTCTAGTGTGCATGTGTATCGTTTGCTCTGAGGAATAACTGAGCTATTAGCTACCTACAGTGTGTGGCCAGCTTTAAGCTACATCCTTGAACACTACTATTCCACAACCTCACTGGCTGCCCCTATAAATATTGTTTCTGGTGAAGGTAAATTACTTTTCCTCCTTTGATTCTCAGTTTTAACAGGATCAAGGTAAGAGATGACCTTAACTGGACGGATATAGTTTTTTCCGAGACGAGGGGGCAGTAGTAAAGTATTAAAGGGAACCTGTCATCACCTTTATGCTACCCATACTAACGGCAGTATAAAGTAGAGACAGGTGAGTTGATTTCAGAGGTCTGTCATTTATAAGTTAAAAGTAAGTGGTTGCCGAGAACCAACATCACAATCATTGCAGACTGGTCCTGGAAAAGAGTCAAATCTTCATGAGAAGAGTCCCGGTTATTCATGAATTCCTGCTCTCCCCGCCCACCTGCTGGTGAGTGACAGTCTTCTACCTAGTTTTCTCCCCTTCTCTAGGAGAGAACTGCCAATCATGAGCAGATGGTTGGGAGAGCAGGAGATGAGGAATAACCATGACTCTTCTCAGGTAGATTTGACTCTTTTCAAGGCCTGGGCTGCAATGATTATGATGCTGGTTCTCAGCAACCACTTACTTTTAGCTCCTGAGTGACACACCGCTGAAATCAGCATTTCTGTCACTACTTTATACTGCCCTCAGTACGGTCAGCATAAAGTTGATGACAGGTTCCCTTTAAGGACGGCAAAGATCTGTGACAATGAAGAGGCACTACGCTTTGAAGGCTCAAAGACAAAATGACCTAGCATGCCAATTACACAATAAGGGAACCATGCTTTGTACTATACAAGTAGTTTCATCTGCATACTGTATATAGATGCACGACAACATGACTCCATCATATAATGGTCGAAGATGTCATCAACGAGATGATGGACCATGGTTCAGGCTTTCCACCAGGGTCCAGCAACCTCTGTTTGCACTCCCCCATTAGGTATGGCAAGCTTTGCCATGAGTTTTATGGACATTACATAGGTCTGTGCACACTACATTCATCCCAGTTCCTCATACAAGGATGCTGCTTCTGGGGTGGTGGTTGACCTTGCTGAAATTCCAAGTTCTGCGCTGTAGGAGAATTTTGCATGATGATAAATACTGGTAGCCATATGGTCGGTACATTGTCTGCAACATGGGAGTATGTCTATAAGACATTCAGCACACAGTCTCATAGGGCTTTCCAGGACTGAGGCTCCAGGTCGCGCTCAGCACACACTCAACCGGCAGTAGTTTAGCTAAATGGCTTCACCAATTTCATAGCAGCATAGTTCTGAAAGACAAAAATGAGTATAGACATAAGACTAGACCTGCGGAGACTGTATATCAAGCACAGACCCTAAAGCAGACGGTACAGAACCACAGGAGGCTCTAAATAATGATTTTATAGGGTACTCCATGGTATTAGGGATTTTATTTATATATATTTTCAGACGTTTCAAAGAAAAACCCAATTCTAATATGGTATATGCACTCTAGTGTAGCCCACGTAAAGCAAGAAAGTGTTTGGACCTTCGTTGGACCAGTTTCATGTCACTTGGACAAGAACCACATGGCAGAGGCATGGAACAGAGGTGACCCCTTAGCAGAAATTAAAACGGTACATTAGTGCAGGTTCATGTTTTTCCAACAAGCCAATGTCAGGTTTGGAGAGCCCAAACAGCAAATTCCAAAATCTTAGTATATGCTGAAGCTTTTCGCTTTGGTTCACCTAGCTGCACCATTCACAGCCTGCCCAGTATACTCCCTGTATTCTAAAGATGCCCGCCCTGTTGGCCATGTACATGGCAGGCAGGTACGCTGACAAATTGGTGCATGTCATGTGCAGATGCAGCAATCCTCCTCTTAATTGCTTTTGCCACGCCTTTGTTTACATGCAGTAATAACAATCTCTGCCCCTCCCCCTCTCTGTAAAGGGAGTGAATACAAGTGCTGAGTGACATGTCTGCCTGCTGGAATTCTCAGCAGCATGTTGTATGTGTAGGACTACAAGTCCCAGCTGTACAATGAAACTGCTGATACACACAGGATCTTCCCCCTACCTGTACTTGTACTTTGCATCTCCTCCAGTATCAGCTTTGTGTCTGTAGGGTGAGGAGGGCAGATCCTGTGTCTCTTTACATCTGCAGCTGCAGTTGTAAAGCCTTCAGTGTGTTTTGGCTGAAGGGGTTAATGTTTTATCTGAAGGAATCCAGAGAGAGAGCAGATAGCAGGAGCCTGGCAGAGCAGGGGGGGCGTGTCTCCATGGACGTCTCTGTACAGACTGTTATCTGATCTCTGAGGCTTGTGCACGAAACATCACAGACCAGGGAGATAAGCTGACATCACAGGTCATGTGACCCTGAGTTAAATCTAATAAACCAGCAGCTTTAGAAGCAGAAAGTGTATGGAAAAGCTGTTGTATTTGACTAGTTAGAAACATACAAAGGACAAAAAAAAACTCGGACAACCCCTTTAAAAGGGGCAGGAACTGGAAGTAAGACTCAATGCGCCAAGCACCACGTACATGGTCCCCTGGACTCTACTTTTGTGACTGCGCAGACAAGTTAGAAAATCAGCACCATACTACAGTATAATGGCACATACACTGGGGGAAGCTGGCATCATGGAAAAATCATGTACAGAACGTTTTTTCTCTCGGACTAGAATTGGAACTAAGGTGCCTGGTCCAGCCCCAAATGAAAGAAGAGGTGGTAGCAAAAGGTCTTGTGCCTCAAGTACTACTCTTTTAATGTTCTTATGCCCTTACCATTTGAAAATTAAGTGTCATTGGTCTCACTGATTTTAGTTTCATCTTGGAGGTGTTCTCCAAACTAGAATTGTCAGCATATGAGAATTCTCCTTAGTAGACCACAGATAACCTGTGGCTACAACTATTGAACGTCTGCAATGTAAAGCCATACACCAGTTGGCCAGTGTCTCCTGTTATCCTGGTAACACTGCCATTGGTTTGGAGGCCAGGTAATACTGTATCTGCAGCACTGGTGGCCAGCAGTGGTCTATCTGTGAGGAGTGTGTTGTGTACGGCTCCTGTAGACCTACAATGGTACGTTTACATTGGATGAGGTCTTTTAGAATATAAATACTTCACTTCTAGTGTCCGGTTTAAAAGCTCCATCTAGTGAGTAAGATGGGGAAACCAGAAGGTAAAAAAGCAGCTACAGATGGAGAAGATCAGATGGAGTCAACATAACGTACACAGGGTAGTGTGTAATATAGCTGATTATTGTAAAAGGTAACAGTCCTCTAATAATACAATGTGCAATTCATATAACATATGTGCTGTATATGATACTATACAGAACGTGGAACCTAGAAAATATGGAGAAACCGAAGCTGACCATACACATTAGATTTATGTTGGCAAATTCCCATGATTTCAGCATGAACAGCCCACCACCTAATGTGAATGAGACACACAGCTTTTCCCCCGTGGAATATGTCAGGGGAGAAAAGGGTCGGGTGGCTGGATTTCAACATGCCTGATCCTTCAGTTCTCAAGGATACTTGTATTATAAAAATGATTCCCCCTGACTATATACCCTATATGTCCAGAGTGGCACAGAAAAGGTTCCTGGGATTGGCAACCTATGTACTAGAATTCATATGGCCTCTCATCCTCTTCCCCACCTGTTGTCTATAACTATGTGTTGCGTCAGTCATCTCCAGACTATGCCGATCTTCTCGCTGTACCAGAAAGATCAGGGCACTAGTGAAAGATCCCAACGAATTTTGTAGGGTCTAAATACCCAATGGAGTAGACCATAGAAGTCACATACTGTGCAGAAGTAAAGCCTTCATTCACCCAATATCTACAGTGAGGTTACATTTCCCAAGCTAACACGAGCCAAAATATAAAACTAAACATAAAGGGGGGGAAGCTTTATTCCTGTGCAGTATGAGAGAGCAGTGGTCTGTTCCATTTCTTGGAGGACCACTTATTTGATTAACGAGGCACCTATCTTTCTTTATTACTGGTTTGAATATATTCCTGTTGGGCTTCTTTTCCGAGGCATGCCCATATGATACCAAACTGAGTTAGATCTCCATATACGACTATGATGATGAGATATCATTGGTTGTTTGTGAATGACTGCTGGCACCAGTTTCTTGTTGCTCCACAGTCATTGATGGCATCTTACCGGGAACGAGTACAAGAAGATTCCAAGGAACAGCAGCAAGATGAAGACAATAAGGAAGACAAGGATGACGCATTTGTATCGTCTCCACAGGATATACTTCAGGGTCTTGTATGGAGAAGTAAACCAAAAGAACGATGTCTCTGGACGCCTGAAACCAGAATTATTTAACATATATTATCTACATGCATGGATACAATGTACACCTATAGACAGTTATGTGTGTGTGGGTTCAACATTTACATTACCAATATTAGTATATGTGATCAGTTTTGGTGAGAACATGGATGCTGAACCCACCACCTGATATTGATCTTGGTACTTGCAGAATACATGTAATACCTGGCCACATCAGGTCTACTACAGTGACTATTTCAGTGATTCTGCGTTTTGACTAATAGTAGTCCAAAGTGATTTACCCTCTCTAAGCTATTCTGAGAGGACCACCCTTTTGAGAATAGATTATGTTAGTGATGGAAGATGATCTTTGACTTTCATCATTTCCCAAAATGAAGGGGTCCTAAGGCTTTGTAAAGAACAAAAGACTCTTCTGACCTCTTAGTAGTTACTTTAGGCATATTAATACTATCATTATGAGAGGCGATTAATCTTACTTAGGATCCTCTAGCCTGGGGTTCATATTTGGTTCATCTCGGCCATGTCCAGCTGGCCGTTCTTCATGCTCTTGCTCGTTGACAATCTCTAACGTCATTTCCAGCTTGCCCTGAACATAAAGGGTGGGAGAAGATTAGTTAGATATTAAGTTATTTGAGAAATGGTGGTCAACCAGATAAGAAGGCAATTGGTGGTTGGAAAACATAAGATGCCTTACTTTACATTGAAAGGAGTCACAACAAGGCCAATACATTCTGGAATTTCCATGAATGCAGAGGACACGGGCTTTAAATAAAGGCTATTTCGCTATTTCCATCCATGAAGGCTGAATCATAATAATCACAGAGCAGCCATGAGTTCAAGCTGTTTATACCATGAACTGTGTGGGTTTAACTAAACTGGGTCTTCCAGAGCAAGATGTCCTCTTGATAGCCACTCTCTGCCCTGGTTAAAAAATTAACAGTGGCCGCCCTCCCCCCTCAACTCACAATTGCCTACACAATACATATTAGTCTATGGTATGATGAAAAAGGGCAATTTCAACAAAAACAACTGGAAATGAACATGAACAATCATTTAGGCCAATGATAGACCATCTTCATCTGGAAAGAAATTGTTTATGTCCCTTGTTCCCAAGAGAGCGAAAGAATCAGTCATCACTGGTGATCAATTTTTATCTGACAGCCACCAGCCCATAAAAGATCTTACCCTGGAAGAATATCCACAGAAAAATCTTATGTACTTCACCGGGTACCATTAAACATGCATGGCCAGTTTGAATGACTGTAATGGCCAAAGTGGACTAAAATGTGTATGGCATCATCAGAAGAATGACCATTCACCAGACAATCATTCAGTCAACAGTTCTTCAACTGTCAACCTACTTCTATCTAATGTGTCTTACAGAATATGAAAACGGGTTTTCGAGTATGGATAACCCCTATACATAATTATGATGATAATTAATCCTTACAGCAAGAATCTTCTGATCACCGTCCATACCCACACAGGGCCACCAGCCCTTCACTGTCTTCTGCTCAAATAGAGACACAAATTTGCCAGCAGAAATGGACTCTTCCAGCAGCTCCAGGCTACATTTTTCTGCTGTCTTGGCAGGTTTTGGCATCTGGTTCAGATCCAGCTGTATAGAACCTGGAGACAAAAAAAGAAGAGATCTATTTATGTCCATTAAGTCATTACTGCACTGTAGTTCATCATTTATGGATTTTTGTAACAACCATTACAATACGGAAAGACCATGACTGACCATGGTTCAAGTCCAAGGGAATGCTCACCAGTGAGGTCTGGGAGTCAAGAGGACCTAGATAAAAGTTCACCAACATTTGACATATGAAAATGTTCATACACATGTATGTACTCTCAACCAAACGTTCTTCTGACCGACATATACAAGCTCTGCTTTGTTGAGAGTGCAGGCATTTTACATGGGGAGAACAACAGGATCAGCAATGAAATTCAGTGCATCCAATCCTTCTTGGGTGCATTACATAAACACTGGATTGTCAGGTAGTCCCACCAAAAATGGCAGGTTTGGACAACAATGGTCTAATGTCTATGGGCAATGGTTTAATAGAAGTCCAATAGTATGGAAGACTACCAAAAAAAAGTTCCATGGTGATGGGGACGCTCCCTGGGTTGCGCGTGTCAGGTTTGGCCGGGTGGGCGTGCTCTTCCAGTGTCACATGATCAGGAGGTTCTTTGGAAAATGATCGGCACCACTGCCCTTCGTTTATGCGCTGCTACGGGAAGGAGATCCACCCCACAACTGTATGTAGAAGAATCCCGGCAGACGCTCGTTTAAATCAATGCTTCTTTTATTAGCGTTAACAAGACGCGTTTCGGGTTGATAAAGGCTATTGGGCCGAAACGCGTCTTGTTAACGCTAATAAAAGAAGCATTGATTTAAACGAGCGTCTGCCGGGATTCTTCTACATGATCAGGAGGTTGTCACATGGTTTAGCTACGCATGGAGCGCTGAATGGCTAGTATTGAGGAGGAGGGAGATATGAGCTGCCATGAGCAGTTACCCCTATGAGACGCTGTGACCATGTGCAGAGTATGGATGATCGATCGGCTGCCGTCCCCCATGATGTCATATTAGAAGCACTACTTGAGGTTGGTTGATATTATTGACAATCTCTGGTTAAGAATGCTTTGATTTCTATACATTGGTTACGAAATTTGGAGATGGTACAATATGTACTATATATATTTTTGATGTTCACGTCATAATTATGCTTGAGAAAGACTACTAGGTGGTCGAAACATTGCACTTTATTGGCGTATTTTATACATGTTCGATAGGGACCAAAAAAAATAAGTCACCCGACATTATTCAAAAGCCATGTGCCAATCCCTCCAGTGTCAGTATAAAATTCAGGAGGTTGTGGCAGCAGGGACCAGTACCAGATGAGAGGTCCAGTTTCTAGGTGTCCCTTCCAAAAAATGGACCTTCTGCCTATCCAGGATTCACCATCCTTCTCCCTCTTTCTTCTGTATGGCAGAAAGCAGCTCACGCATCCGGACGGTGAGATTGCTCTGGCTCAGGAAACGATAAAAGGAATGGAGGCAGCGAGAGCGGTGATGCCATTGTTTAGAGAAACCTCAATTACAATCACTTTAGCTTGGAGTTAACATTTGATATTGTTCCTGTGCTGATTTCTTGGTACAATCTCAAAGCAACTTCGCATAAGCTACTATACATAAACCAGATGTGTGCTGGATCCCGTCGACATGGCTTCCCATAAAAAAAATGCCTGTCTTTTTCATGGTAGGCAACGGTCAGAGCGTAAGAAAAGTTGGCTGAGCCATTAAAGAAGCTTCTGTCAGCAAAAGCCACACGTTGTATGCCTCTGGAGCCTCGTTCAATCACACAGCCCTCTCCTCTGCCCAGTGTTAAAGTAAACTGGGCTCCTTGTTGATGTCATACTGGGACGCTGTGTAATAGGCTTTGTATATGGAATACAATCGCTTCCATTCTCCGCAGATAAAAGGACATTCGATTCAAAACACTCCTGCCCTCATTTATGGTGAATAAAACAAGATGGCCTCCTTCATTTAACTCATCTATTGACGAAACTCAGAAACTTCAATTCTAGAGAAAATTTACACTAACACCCATCAGACACCCCTCTCCTGCAATACAGAGAAGCGGCCGTGCCCTACTCCGTCCATTATATAACATTTATCTCCCACTCCCTCTTGAACATTATAACCATGATTCTAGTCATGCCAACATCAACAAATAAGTAGACAGGTCACTGACGCTACAATTAGGGTGCAGCAGTATATTAAAGGGGTTGTCCCATCTCATATATTAATAGTGTATCACTAGGATATGCCATCAATGTCAAATAGGTGTCAGTCCCACCTCTAGGACCCCCTCTTATCTCCAGAAGAGGGCCCACAAAATGAAGGAGAGCACACTGCACGTGGCTAGTTCCAGAAGACCCATAGTGGTGGATGGAGAGTGCACTGAAGATGAGCGGGCCCCAGAACCTGCACCTTTCTGACATTGATAGCATATCCAGCAATGTACCTTCAATGTACGGTATTGGATGACACAACCCCTAAAAGACTAAACACAAACGATATGGAAACTGTGTTCAATTTCCACTTCACACCAGCAGCTTATACGTTTCATATTGCGGCCGGCAAATGTGCTCTCCTCCGGAAGGAAGAAAACTGGCTCCCCAGTGCTACCTGTACATAGCTACCCATTAACTCTTTCCTTTGGAGGAGAGCTAATTCATATACTTTTGTCGGGGAGAACTGCGTGCAAAACCAGCTGGACCTCCACGAGGAACACCAATACCCCACAAAATATTGTGCCCTCAGGCACACTTCAGTGTTGTCTGTCTGTGCAGTCAAGGACCATCAATTATCGGGGCTGGGGGCCGGGGCTCTGGACTCTACTCCAAGTTGCAAATATATCTGTAATCCATTGTAACAGCAGCATGAATGTGGAAGAAGATGACGTTTCGACCTGAAAACACTTGAAAAAAGTCCAGCACCCTGGCTTTTTTTCTCCAGTTATACTGCGCCTCTATTACTTCAGTTTCTTACCAAGATAGTCATCAAAGGAGAATTTGTCGTTGTCCCATATCTGTAGGATGAGGTTAGGGGGGATTTTATTCTCAGTTTTGTCCATGCTCCAAAAATGTTCCTGTAGGAGACAACCATGGATCATCTATCATACATAGGTGAAAAGACAGTAGAAAAATGACTATTCCCATTCCTTTTTTTTCTCATTATGATTATCATATGCCCCAGACTGCTCTACTAATCTGTTCTACTATGGGTCGAATGTTACATGACCCATTTCTCTGTTTTCTGTGTAAAACTCCCAAAACGTCTTGCATGCACTCTATTTGTCTTTCACTTTTTCCTGCTTCACATAACCACCAGTCAGTTTCCTTCCTCCTCTGGCAGTTATCAATATAGTTTAGAGTAATTTCCCAGCAAGATCTCCTTCCCCCTCTAGCACCCTTACATATGGTTCCCAATAAGTTCCCAAGTCAGTCTGCTTCCCCCTCTGGCATCCATACATATAATCTCCCAGTACGTTCAACTGCAGATAAATAACAGTTGCCCCATGGAGACTAATGACTGAATAAATCATTGTTTTCATACATGGAAATAAGAAATATTGTACATTGTGTTCAATTTATGAAATGTCACGAGATATTTGATACATTTGGTACATTTTTTAATCTAAAACTTCTGTCCTGAGGTGTTTCTGCACTTTCTACTCCACCCCTTTACTTTCGAAATATAGGGACAATTTTTAAGACAGTTGATAAATCTGGCTTAAATCGGCACGAAAGGCTAACCACAGCCACTTTCCCACCACATTTTCAAAACTGGAGTGAGTGGTACAAAAATGCTAAATATTTCAAAAATTTTTGGGCAAACAAGGCCAAAAAGTAAAAATGTATAAATTTCCCCCATAATATTTACTGGTGGGACAAAATCTTTAAGCATGGTGGTACAAAGTACCAAATATACGGTCAGACTCCAAGGAGTTTTATGAAGCAAATTGTGTAGGAATAACACAAGGATATTGTCCATGGAAACCAGGCACAAGGTTACAGAGACAAGACAAGACTGTGTGGCAGGGACCGGTAGTCTCTTGTGCGAAAGACTGAATTTCTGGGGTCAGTACAGTGCAATTTAGGTAGGTATGTGGTCACCCAGATAACAAGTCAGGTGTCTGTATGGCAATTTGAACTCAGACACCAGACAAGCACCAAGGCAGGTTCACCACTTATCTTATAGCCGGCACAGTAGACTTGGTCTTGGCAGCCCAAAAATAATCAAGGGTATTCAGGTCATTGGTCGTTTTAGAAACTCATTTCTATAATAATATTTGGAGGCAATGTGATGACCACTAACTCATTCCGAAAGATACATCTCCATGGTTACAGGATGTGTCATTGAACATTGAAGTCAACAGGAGGGATCTAAGCCCCGTAAATTTATTTGACAACCATCGTGGCTCCACCATGATGATGTTTTCTCATACAAAGAGCTGACACAAATTCACGATCCCAGTCAGACAGCCAGGCCTTGTGCTCGGCATGTTCCTGGGCTGGTCTTACCTTCTTAGACACTGAGCAGACCTGCTCCGCAGGAAGATAATCAAAAGGGAACACGAAACGCCAGTTAAAATTCCCTTCACCTCCCATAGACCTGTAGTGCACATCTGTTTTCTGTTTATTTTCTTCATGGCCTATCAGCCAGCTAGGAGAAGGAGAACAGGACAGCCACATTTACCTCCAGAGGAAGTATATTTGTATAACTTGCACAACATGTCATTGAAACAAAGGCATTACTTTCATGTGAGTCCTGGACGGGTAGCACCTATACCAGGGAGAATGTGTATATAACGTTCCTCGGCGTTATATAAACCAGTTCAATATGTTGAGAGTTCAAAGCGACTCAGGAGTGTGGTGACTCTGTGGAGAAACATACGGCCCTCAACTTGAGGCTACGGGGATCTTATTTCATTATTGTAACTCTCTTGCTACTGTTGTGGCCATTGAGGTGTTGAACTGCAGCCATACCATGGGTCATTTGTGGATGGAGAATAAACCTATCTCATTATCTAACTCTCTGAGGTATCACAGTGTAAGAAATAAGGAATAGTATACCTGCCATACCATGTTCATACATGCAGATTGGGTCTTAATCAGCATGAGGAGACTTATAGGCTATAAATGCGCCTCTGGAATTCTGAGAAAAAGGGATACAAATGAGCTCTTAACAAGCTCCGCCTCTAATGTCACGAGATATAAGGCAGCTATCCTATACATCTATGTTTGACTCATTAAAAAGGCCTTGAGACATGACTTGGATAATAAATAAGCCAGCATCTCATCTGCAGACAGCTGTTACAGGGTGATCGCCCCCTCATTAGTGCAGAGCAGAAAGGCCTATGTCAGGATTTGGGGGGGTACTATCTCTCCTCAGGGAGAGAGCGCCTTAATCGGCACAAAGAGACTTATAGGCCATTCATTCTCCTCTGGAATTCTGGGAAGAAAAGGATGCAAATGCGCTAATAACAAGCTCTGCCTCTAATGCCACCCCAAAACAGCTGTCTGCAGATGAGATGCAGGCTTATTTAATATCCGCGTCATGTCTCAAGGCTTATCTAAAAGGGTCAAAAATTGACTTCTAGATTAGCTGCCTTTCATCTGGATCAGATCAGAGGCAGAACTTGTTAAGAGCTCATTTGCATCCCATTATTACATGAAGACTGTTAATAGTTGTTTAATTTGCAGCATTTGTTGTATGAAAAAATACTTTTGCTTCACTGTGTCTACCTTGGCTCTATTGCTAATCTGTTCCCATGACAGAATCAATTTCCTTCCCCCTCTGGCAGCTGAAAATATAGACTTATTCCCTGCAGACAGAGTCTTCTCAGATAAACTGCCATGTACTGCAAAGACTCTGCCCCTTTCTGAAAAGCAGGGAAGTAGGATATTTCTACTGGCGCCAGAGAATCACTATGCAGAGACCTGGCTGTGGGGAGAGTGACTGAGCATGCATGTCCACCATCACTTAGCTCATTAGGTTTTTGTGCACATTGCCATACAATGTAAACATCAAGTGGTGCCATACATTCTACAGTAAGGTGGTGCCATACTATGTACAGAATGTAGACAAATACAAGGTGGAGAGAATGAAAGTGCCTGTCAGACTTGCTAAACTGTCCATCAGATAATAGCTGGGCTCATCCAAATACAATCCACGGTCTTTTTATACTGGAGAATCTTTAAAAATAGCCTTTAACCTGATCTACCAATCTTACTCTATATGAGTAGGCTCCCCAATACCCTTAAGCCTCAAGAATGTTTGGACCTCACAATCCATCAATCTCAAATAGGTTTGTACCTCAAGTAATTAGGTCACAATCCATGGACCTCAAGTGGGTTTGGACCTCTAGTGATTGGGTCAAAGTCCATAGTCATAGTCCAATGGGTTTGAGCCTCGAGTAATTGGGTCACAGTCAATAGATGTCAAATGATTTTGGACCTCAAATTACTGGGTCACAGTCTACGGACCTCAAGTTAGTGTGAACTTTGAGTAATTGAATCACAGTCTATGGACCTTGAATGAATTTGATTCTCAAGTAATTGGGTCACAATATATGGACCGTGAATGGGTTTAGACCTCAAATAATTGGATCACAGTCCATGGACCTCCAGTGAGTTTGAACCTCAAGTAATCGGGCCATATTCCATTGAGCTCCACCAGTAGGTATAGAGAGGCTTTCTGGAGTCAGCAGAACATATAGCGGCCATTTAAGGAAAGTGCAGAGCATCTGGTAGAGAAGGTGATGCGTTTACTTACAGACCTCTGCATTTTGAAGACTGTATTCCACTGGCTTGCACCCCTGACACCCAGCAACAACAAGGGTGCCCCAACGAAAACTAGGCAGGAGATCCCAAAACTATGGTGTGCCCTTCCCATCACTGCACGGACCAAGGGAGCGATAGTGAGAGGAGTGCTACCCTGAGTAACTACTAACCCCATTATTGCTACAACCACTTCGCTGTAAATCCCCTTACCTCCTCACATAAATATCACTCATCTTCTCTCCGGTAACACTCAAATCATCCAGGATAACGTCTTTCGTGTTCCAAATGATGCAACGCAAATAGAAGCTGAAAGAGAGTTTCACAGAGAGATCACGTCTTGGAACGGATATGTGCAGGAACACGTGAAATATGGATCGTCTAGTAACTCTGAAACCAACTAACTAGACACAGGCATGAACTGACCGTTGTCACATAGCGGCCTGTAGCGCTGCATAATTTCATGACTCTTAAAGAGTCTGAAAAGTGCCATCAATTATATGTGTCAATACTGAGAGGTAATTCTTACAATGATAGAGAAGAAATTCTGAATATCGCCGTCACTAACGGCAGAAAAAATTACACTGAATGTCACAGGAATTTGGGATGTTCAAACGTTATACAACAGATGTAGCGCAGGGAATATTGCTGTCACTAATGGCAGAAAAAATTACACTGAATGTCACAGGTATTTAGGATGTTCAAACGTTATACAGCAGACGTAGTGCAGGGAATGTGGCCTTGATTAGTGGCAGAAAAAAATACATTGGATGTCACAGGTATTTAGGAAGTTCAAAAGTTATACAGCAGATGTAGTTCAGGGAATATCGCTGTCACTAACTGCAGAAAAAAATACACTGGATGTCACAGGTATTTAGGATGTTAAAACGTTATATAGCAGACGTAGCGCAGGTGGTGTTAAGGTCAGGCAATTTCGCGCAATTTTTGCCCCCAAAAAATATATATATTTCAGCCAGATAAAACAATATTCCTTAAAAGGACTTTTGGGTCTTTTGAAACGAAAAACTAACCCTGCCTAACAAATTTCTATCCCTACACTATCTGTCCCTCCTTGCAGTAGCTCTCCTTGACTAAGACTGAGCCGGGTCACATGTGACAGGGTGCTATATAGCACCCGATGACGTGTTCCCGGCCAGCCAATCAATGTAATGCCAGTAGCCAACTGATTGGCTGCATAGCAGCCAAGAAACATGCGGCGGGGAGGGGACTCGAGCATGGCGCTCGAGCACACGCGGTGTTCGGCCAAACACCGCCCATGCTCGAGTGAATACAGTGTTCGGCCAAGCATGCTCGCCCAACACTAATAACATATACAGTATGCCTATGGACTATGTGGTGATATCATCAAGGGAAGAAAATTATAATGCACGGGGTGCTTAGAGTCCTACTTTTACAGAAGTCAATGTAGTTTGGGCTTATGCATATTCTGGTCAATCAGAGGTTGGGATTTTGCAAATATAACACTTTTCTAGAAGACCATGTCACCTATGGTACATCTAGAATGGTGACTCTCAGATCACTAGAAAATGAGTTAAAACGGATCTGACTGAAGGCTATATGCCAGCTTTATTTTACATGTTACTTCACAAAGGTGAACTCAAATGGTTACCATAAATCCCCAAGAAGGTTCCCATCTGTGTTGGGTTAGGTTGGACATTACTCGTGGCTTTTTAACATTCCTACCAGTTCTGCATGGTTTTTACCCCACAATCCTTCATTATCCCCTTTTCTTATAAATCTCACCGTTTTGCTTTTCTGGGTGTTATATTAAATGGAGGGCCCGGGGGTCCAAATGACTTGGGAAATAAGTCCACCCACATCTGTAGTTTCCCCTGCAAAATACAAAACAAATATTATCTAAGATTAAGGACATTGTTTGAAAGACAAGATGGAGATAATCACAATGGCAGAAAACGTGGAGTTAAATCGTCTTTTCTATAAGAACAGCGGACATGTGGAGTAAAACATGGTAAAATGCTGTACAAATAAGAGCACAACAAACACGAAAAATACAGTAAATAAGGGGAAAACACACAAAACACAATGTGGACAATTATGAAATTAAAGGTCTGCCTAAATTATACTACTTACACTGTACTAATTCTGCAGTTATAGAATATATTATACTCCAGAGCTGCACTCGCTATTCTGCTGGTGGAGTCACTGTGTACATACATTACATTACTTATCCTGTACTGATCCTGAGTTACATCCTGTATTATACTCCAGAGCTGCACTCGCTATTCTGCTGGTGGAGTCACTGTGTACATACATTACATTACTTATCCTGTACTGATCCTGAGTTACATCCTGTATTATACTCCAGAGCTGCCCTCACTATTCTGCTGGTGCAGTCACTGTGTACATACATTACTTATCCTGTACTGATCCTGAGTTACATCCTGTATTATACTCCAGAGCTGCACTCACTATTCTGCTGGTGCAGTCACTGTGTACATACATTACTTATCCTGTACTGGTGCTGAGTTACATCCTGTATTATACTCCAGAGCTGCACTCATTATTCTGCTGGTGCAGTCACTGTGTACATACATTACATTACTTATCCTGTAGTGATCCTGAGTTACATCCTGCATTATACTCCAGAGCTGCACTCACTATTCTGCTGGTGCAGTCACTGTGTACATACATTACTTATCCTGTACTGATCCTGAGTTACATCCTGTATTATACTCCAGAGCTGCACTCACTGTTCTGCTGGTGCAGTCACTGTGTACATACATTACATTACTTATCCTGTACTGATCCTGAGTTACATCCTGTATTATACTCCAGAGCTGCACTCACTATTCTGCTGGTGCAGTCACTGTGTACATACATTATTTATCCTGTACTGATCCTGAGTTACATCCTGTATTATACTCCAGAGCTGCACTCACTATTCTGCTGGTGCAGTCACTGTGTACATACATTACTTATTCTGTACTGGTGCTGAGTTACATCCTGTAATATACCTCAGAGATGCACTCACCATTCTGCTGGCGGAGTTGCTGCATACACACCATACATCATTGGAAAATTTTAGCTCTACAATTATTAGAATTATGAATACAGCTCTTGACCATTCCCCTGGGAGTCCAGTAATTTTGGGATGAGTGATATGTCAATCAAGAACAAAAAGCCAAAGTCTCCTCCCACCACCGCCTTATAATCAGAAGATCTCTGTTGTATTGGGAATACTGAGAGTGACGGTAAGACTCCTCTGATGTCAGTGGTGGTATACAGTATGTGGATTATACTGGAGACATGAGACAACCTTAGACTCCGGCGAGAGATTTACTTTACGTGTTAAAATTTATAGAAATTTTTGTAGTTGCTTGAAAAGGAACGAAAACATTATGTAATAACAATGAGGAAAATTCTAGTAAATTTATGAGCGACTAATAAATCTGTACAGACGCTTGTAAAATACATAGGACTGGGGAGTGCGACAGATGCGGTGCCAATGCACCTGCCCCGACCTCCCCACGAGACTCTCACCATCTTGTTATCAGGATCTGCCTTTGATTTTGGTGTCTCACTGAGGTCTACTCTATCTGCGTCCTGTAGCTTTATATTGGGTATGATAAAAGTCCCCTACCTGTTCTATTTCAGGCTGTAGGGGGCTGTACAGGGATCTTGTCTCAACATGTTCACACACAAGGGTCTGTTTCCGCAGGACGTGCAGGGCGAGACGTTCCTCGGGGGGTCCCAGATGTGGATTTTCAAGTTTATCGTCCTCTGTCAAAAAGAAAATAGACATTTGGACATGTAGCATGCACTTCACCATTATTACAGTCTCCAAATCTATATATACTTGATAAAATTGGTATTTTCCAAAATTTGCTCTCACCACATTTCTAAATGGGGCGGGGCTTAGTCAGACGGATGGAGCTGCCAGAGCCGAGCACATTCCTGGTTGCCTGGGAAAGACGTGGGACTGACTTCATAAAGTTGTGGAAAGGGGCATTGCATAAACATACCTCCCAGCGGGACTGTCCCGGATTACAGTGGCAGTCCCGCTGTCCCGGTACGGGAGAGGTATGTCCCGGTTTCTGGCAGCTGTCCCTGCGTCCATAGGACGCAGAGACAGTTGCCTGAAAGGTGATGAAGCAGAGAGCCGGCATCGGCTCGCTGCTTCATCCATTCTCCCTCCCATCCTCCCTGCAGGCTCTCCGTACCTCCAGGCGGCTCTCCACACCTTCGGTCTGGGTGGGGGGCGGGGCTGGCTGTCAGTCATCATTGGCTCTGCCCCCTCCAGACTAGAGAAGCAGCTGTCCTGCTGGTGATGATGCTAGTAAGAAGGTAAGTATTATGGTGTTTATTTTTTTTAACTTTCTGTGAATGGCACAAGATGGGCATATTACTGGGGGACAATATATTACTGGGGGCACAATGTGGACATGTTACTGGGGGCACATTACTGGGGAGCACAAATGTAGGCATATTACGGGGCACAACATAAACTGCAGAGCACAATGTGGGCATATTACTGGGGCACAACATTACTGGGAGCACAATGTGGGCGTATTACAGGGGGGCACAATATGGGCATATTACTGGGGGGGCACAGCTGGTCATATTACTGGGGGCACATAACAGGACATATTACTGTGGGCACAATGTGGGCATATTACTGTGGGCACAATGTGGGCATATTACTGGGGGGGCACAGCCGGTCATTTTACTGGGGCCACATAACTGGGCATATTACTGGGGGCACATAACTGGGGAATAATTACTATTTGGGGGCAGTATGGGGACTAAGTGGGATCAGGTGTATAGTGGGCGGAGTTAGAGGTGTGGCCTAGTGGTGAAAAAATTTGCACAATTTGTCCCTCTTTGTCCATTTACAAAGTTCGGAGGTATGCATAAATGTTCTCCAAAGTGGGAAGTTTATAGGAATTTTGAAATTAGGAATGTTGAAATCCTACAGCCTGATACTTCTCTCCCATAACAGTGTGCCAGTCAGGAGGCCACCAGAAACATAGATAATCAGCAGGTCCAACCATAAAAAGCAGGTTGGGTTGGTATACATATACCGATTTATACTTCCACCATTTTCCTAAGACACAGTAAGGTGAAGTTTTCCATGAACGGTGGCTACTTGGACTTCCAACGTTCACATGGAATAGGGGAAGTCTGCTTTTTAATAATTAGGATTAAAAAAATCAATGGATACTATGATATATTTTTGAGACTGATATCCCTTTAGTCAGAAGAAATCAGTAAAATTTGTCAATCTCACCAAAGTCAGAGAGGTTGTACTCTTGATTCCGGAATGAAATCCGGTTGTTCTTGAAGACTGGAGGCTTGAGGTTGCGCTGTTGGGCAAATATAAGGAGGAGCTGGGAAGGTCGCAGCTGATCTCTCCATTGGTTCGGCCCAGAGCTTAAGAAAAAAAATTGCAATTTTTACAATACTGGTGTCTGCTGACGTAGGAGAGGCTGAAAGTCTTCAGACTCTTTCACTATTTTTCACCTTCTGTTATCTTCTGGTGCTATGATAAAAAAAAAAAAATGTACCCCATCAATCTGCACTCAGTACCCCATAATGAGAAAGTAAAAACAATGTTCGAAATCTTTACTAATTTATTGAAAAGGAAAGACTAATATCTTGCATTGACCCCTTACTCATGACTTAGTTGAGCACCTTTGCTAGTGAATACAGCCCCTCAAGCTCTGTAAGGTTGGATGGGGGCCGTTAGTGGACAGTCATTTTCAGGTCTCTCCAGAGATGTTCAATTTGGTTCAAGTTATAGCTCTGGTTGGACCACTCAAGGACATTCACAGAGTTATTTCTAAGCCTCTCCTGTGTTGTCCTGGCTGTGTGCTTAGGGTCACTGTCTTGTTGGAAGGTGAACCTTCAGCCCAGTCCGAGGTCCAGAGCTCTGGATCAGGGTTTTGTTTAGAATATGTCTGTACTTTACTCCATTCAGCTTTACCTCCACCCTGACCAGTCTCCCTGTCCAGCCACTGAAAGACACCCTCTCAGCATTATTCTGCCACTGCCTTGCTTCATTGTAGGGATAGTATTGGGCAGGTGATGAGCAGGGCCTGGTTTCCTTCATACATGACGCTTAGGATTTAGGCCAAAAAGTTTAATCTTGGTTTTGTCAGATCAGAGAATTTTGTTTATGAGAGTCCTGAGAGTGCTTTCATGTGTCTTTTACTGAGGAGAGGCTACTCTGCCATACAGTCCAGATTGGTGGAGGCTACAAAGATGGCTGACCTTCTGAATTTCTGCACACAGGATATTTGTATCATCCCTCTTACCAAGGCCATTCTCCTTGGATTCCTTAGTTTGGTGGAGCAGCCAGCTCTCTAGGAAAAGTCCTGGTTGTTCCAAACTTCTTCCATTTAAGAATTATGAAGGACTCTGTGCTCTCCAGACATTCGAGTGTAGCAGAAATTATTTATATCTTTCTCCACATCTGTGTCTCCACACAATCCTATCTGTCAGCTCTACAGGCAGTTTTTTGTTTCTTATGGCTTGGTTTTTGCTCTAGGCATTGTCAACCAACTGTGTGACCTTATATAGACAGGGTTGTATCTTTTCAAATCAAGTCCAATCAATTTAATTTACTACAGATAGACTCCAATCAAGGTGCAGAAGGATCTCAAAGATGATTAAGAGAAATGGGAGGCCCCAGAGCTAAATGTTATAGTAAAGGGTCTGCATACTTATGTCCATGCAAAATTTTAGTTTCTCCTTTTTAATACGTTTGTAAACATTTCCAAAATTCTGTTTGCAATTTCTCATTTTGGGATATTGAGTGCGGAATTATGGAGGAAGACTTTTTTTTTTAACTTTAGCACAAGGCCACAACATAACAAAATGTGAAAAAGTGAAAGGGTTTAAAAACTTTCTGGCATAATTGCCAGATTTCAGATAGACAAAAAATCATCCTTGTCCTAGTGCCACCTATAGGTAGATACACTGTTGACTAGGGAATGTATATCAGCCAAGCCAGAATCTCCTCCAAAAGGAAGAGACCCATCTGTAGACAGCTGTTTTGGGGTTCTTGACCTTAACATTACAAAGTACTGGCCGGGCAGGTGTGTTTCATGTAGCCCTTTAGTTGTGCAATTTAAAGGGGTTCTCCGGGAATTAAGAAAATGAAAATACTTATATATTATTTCATTATAAATATATTCCCATATATAGCTCGTTTTGTCTAGGGAGCAATCATTAGGAGAAACAAAATGGCTGCAGTCCTATTAGTACAAACAAAACCTGTCCTAATCACACAGGAGGACAAGTTACTTCACACTGAGGTAAAGAACTGCCTCATCCTCCTCTTCTACTTGTCAGGGATTATGGTCCTGAATACAACTAATAAAATTAATCTCTAGGAATGGAATTCATGAGGAGACATGAAGGACAGAGAGGAGGTGGGGGTGTGGACAATTACCACACTCTGTCCTGTCCGTCCTCTCTGTGCTTCTTGTCTCCTCATGAACTCCATTCCTACAGAGATTCAGCTGTAGGTCTTATTATACTGTATTCAGGACCATAACCCCTGACAAGCAGAGCAGAGAGGAGGATGAGGCAGCTCTTTACCTCAGTGTTGTGAAGTAACTTGTCCTCCTGTGTGATTAGGAGAGGTTTTGTTTGTAGTAATAGGATGGCGGCCATTTTATTTCTCCTAATGATTGCTCCCTAAACAAAACGAGCCATTATAACTAATGAAAGGTATTTAGGAATATATTTAGTAATATTTAAGTATTTTCATTTTCTTAATTCCCGGAGAACCCCTTTAAAGAGCAATTCTCTCTGGGAAAGGTATGCAAATTAGTATACTGGTATTTAGAGAGGCAGCTAAGGTACAGAAATATTCTTGGCATCTAATAGAAAGTTAGAAAATAATCATGAGCATGGTTCATATTATCAGTTCAAACCCTTTTGGTGTTTTGTAGAACTGAATGTCTGTAGGAAAGAGTATAGACGAGGTACCACAGTGTACTTCCTGGGCAAGGGAAAGTTATATTAATGATGGGCTACATACACGCAATATGTTTGGGGTATGCCGCATCGAGCACCATATTTGGAAAGAAAGCGATTCTCTAGATCTATGAAGGTCTCTCCAATCTTCTCATCCTTTGACATCACGTCATAGTCGTAGAGCGTGACCTTCAGGTCCTTCTCTAATGGTAAAGTGCAGGTCAGCTCAAACATCCTGAAAGAGAGAGTAGGCAAAGTTTTTGTAAAGTCGTACTCCATGATCTGCAGTTACAGATAGGCATTAACAACAAAACACTGACAACAGCTCTATGTACCAAAAGATAGTGGCCATTTGATGGTGGCCTTTTTTGCTACATGACTGAAAGAAAACAATGTTCACATGGTGGCCATACACCTTACATAGGTGTAGGCCAAGTGTTTGTGTACTCTCAAGGGGAGTAAAGTTCCTTAAACCTCTAACAACTCTATCTGGGCTTTGGGAAAAGGACCTAACAGTTCAGCCCAAGAGGAGCTCAGGCAGCAGATTGAGGTGGTAAGGGCTCCATTAAGCCTTCTAGAGATGAGCAAAGTTTACAAAAATTTGATTCGGCTGCCTCGCTGAATTTCACAAAGAAATTCACAAAGAAATTCCCTTTGTGATAAATTACTTCATCACGAAGTGCATTTCTGTGTCAGTAGCAGGCACAATGATGGGGAACGGTGATTGCGCCTGCAGGATCTTCAATCAAGAAGGCCACGGGGGCTTCTTCATGTTCAAATGGATGAGGTGAGTATGATTTCTTTTTTGTTACCACCATTTCAGTGAAAATTGATTTGTTACTAAGAAACATGAGTAGATTTAGCTTCATGGCAAATCAAATTTTCCCAGAAATTCGGATCTAAGTCCACTTTGGGTACTTCAATTCACTTAACACTAAAGAGTTCATATCTCAGGCTCTGAAGAAGATAGAGTTGCATATCTCCCAGAGAACAAAAGGAGCAGGAATCTTGACATCCAGCTGTCACATCATTATCTCCTCCAAAATCTGCCAATATCGGTGGGTTTGGCCAATATACATCTAATATTTCTGGTGCCCCCACTTATGCAAACCTTTTCCTGGGCTGGTGGGAGGACAAAACCGTGTTTCCTAGCCACCAAATTTGGTGGAATGAAAAAATTGTTTTCTGGAAGCGCTATATTGATGACTTCTTTGTCATCTGGAACGGCAGTCATGATGAATTTGTTGCGTTTATTAAGTTTCTGAACATAAATGATATTGGGATGAGATATACATATGAAATTCACAAGGAATGTATCACCTTCCTAGATATTTCAATCAAAAAAAGTGGGGACAAACTAATGACTAACATCTATAGAAAACCCACGGCTACAAACTCCATTTTACATTGGAGTAGCTATCATCCCCCATCCCTAAAGAGAGGCATCCCCAGGGGCCAGTACCTTAGGGTCGGGAGAGGAATTGCTCCGATACGGAAAACTTCTATCGTGAGTCCAGGATATTGTGTGATAGACTCACGAGTAGGGGATACCCACATAGGCTTTTGAAACAAGGCTTTCAACGGGCACAATCAGAGGATCGGGTGGGTCTTCTGAGCCCAAGAGTCAGAGATAGGGGTGGCCAGTCACCTATTCGCCTGATCTCGACCTATGACATGGCAAACAAGGAGATCCGGGAGATTCTGAGCAAAAATTGGCCCATTCTCTCTCTCTCTCGATTTAGACCTGACTGACGTTATAACAAATACCCCTAGTCTAACCTACCGTAAGGGTAGGAATCTCCGTGACCGACTGGTGCATAGTTACTATACTGCACCAGCTTGCACAGGCACGTGGTTAGACAGGAAACCTAGAGGGATGTTCAGATGTGGCTTGTGCAAGGCATGTGAATACATCTCTACCGCAAAGAACATTACACGCTCATCCACAAATGAAATTGTGGCTATTAGGGATTTTGTAAACTGCAAAAGCAAGGGGGCAGTGTATATATGTCAATGCACTTGCCCCAAAGATTATATAAGTAAGACCAAAAGAGAATCGCGAAGGAGGATCTGTGAGCACATTAATGATGTTCTTAAGAAAAAAGACACACCAGTAGCCAGCCATATGAAAGAGTTCCACGCTGGAGACCCAAAAGCAATGAGATTTTAAGTGCTTGAATTGATACCTCAATCACCTAGGAAGGGAGACTGGGACTGGAGGATCCTGCAAAAAGGAACTGAATGGATCTATAAGTTCCGATCCCAGTCTCCCCTTGGTCTGAATGAAAGATTAACATTCAGTTGTTTTTTGTGAAAATTATCCTGATTCCTTACCCCTCTAAAAAAGTATTTTCTTGCGTTTATTAGGTGAGCCAGTGGTGCGAGAAGCACCCAAATAGTTAATTATCTCCAAAAGGAGTGGAGTTATTTATTATAACTACCAGTTTTCTATCTTATTTTATTTAACTTTATGAATATCTCTTTTCCACAAATAGGATGCCTCTGCACACATATGGTGACAGGTGTGGTGAATGTATCATGCCAAAAACATTGTCAGAGATGCTGAGAGTATGATAAGAGTGACCTCAGTTCCAGTAGGCCCCTCCCTCCTCCTTATAGTATCTTCTGGGGCTTTATTTCTAGTGGTAGTTGTCCATTATTATAACTTCTTTGCCAGTAGATTAGCCCATAAGTAAAATGGAGGAAGCGCGCTGTATTGATGCGCTCCACTAAACAAGTGATTTGCATTCCAAGGGTGCGTTCCACTGCACCGGAAGTTCACGTGACCGGTTCTTAGCGCCCGTGCGGAATGAGAAGAGCGTGCGGACTGGAACGTGGGTATATAAGGGTGCACTCCTCTCAGTGTCTTTGACACAGCTGGGAGACAGAAGAGGCATGTACCTTAATAAGAGCATCCATACAAGTAAGTTCAATGGATAATTGTATACTGCTGACAAGTTTTCTTTGCTTATGGAGTGTAACCTATATGTACACTCTTTTACAGGTGACCACTCACTTAATGGGCCTATCGATTGTATCCAGTGTACCCTTTAGCCCTTATATCAGTAGGGGTTCTTCTCCTAATGGGGATGTGTCTTACCGGCTGATAAGTACCATTTAGTTATCTATGCCATTGTGATCTCTACCTTATGGTGCATTGGTTATGCACTTGAATCAATGTGTGACAATAGGTTTTTGTACCTCCCCCTGATAAACCCAAGTTTGGGGTAAACGCGTCGGGGAGGTTTATGAATGATGAATTAATTATATATGGTACTAGCAGAAAGATCCGGCTTCGCCTGGGTATATTTCGTCTATTTCATTTAATGTTTCTGTGTGTCGTTGCAGAGAGAAAGTCAATGCAGCTGACAGAAGTTGATTTTTACCTTCATTTTTTCAATCCCCATTGGCTGCGGAGTGGGAGGGGGTGGCGTGATCTGACCGGGTCAGGGGCGTGGTTTACCGGGACCTTGGGGGGGGGTGCTTTTAGGTCCTTCTTTTCAGGGTGGCCTGAATTATAGGTCAATGCCATGGTAATTTGAGGAAACACAGTGGGTAGCAGTGGAAGAAAACATTGCTTCGCACGGGTATATTTAATCTATTTCATTTAATGTTTCTGTGTGTGTCATTGCAGAGAGAAAGTCTCCTTCCCACCCATTCCTGTAGCTGACAGAAGTTGATTTTTACCTTCATTTTTTCAATCCGCATTGGCTGCAGAGTGGGAGAGGGCGTGGCCTGACCGGGGGCGTGGTTTAGCGGGACCTTGGGGGGGGGGTTGCTTTTAAGTCCTTTTAGTGGAAGAAAACATCTTTTATTACTACTGAACGGTAGTAGTCTAATATTAGTCTATTTCATCTAATATTTCTGTGTGTTGTTGCAGAGAGAAACTCACCCTCCCACCCCTGCAGCTGACAGAAGTTTATTTTTACCTTCATTTTTTCAATCCCAATTGGCTGCGGAGGGGGAAGGGGGCGTGGCCTGACAGAGTCGGGGCGTGGCTTAGTGAAACCTGGAGCAGGTGTTGTAAGTCCTTCTTTTGAGAGTGGTGTGAATCACAGGTCGATGCCATGGTAATTTATGAGGACACGCAATGGGTAGCAGTGGAAGATTTACTACTGAACAGTCACAGTCTAAAATTAGTCTAAAACATAAGTTATATTGTGAAGGTAGACCAGCAGAAATACTGAATTTTCCCCTCACAGTGTGATGTCATTTGTATATACATGTATTCAATGCTATTTAGCCTTACAAAAATATCTCAACTTTGCAAAATGCTTATGCAGCTGTGTCCAGTACATCCTGATACAGATTCCACTCTCCCCACCTGTCCGGGATGCTGCGGTGGAGTAACCAAGACAAGAAGAACAAAAGAATATGTGTTTAATGCTTATCAGCTTGCTTGGGAAACTCTGTGAATGAGGCCCCCACCTTTTCTACTGTGTGTATATGCTTTTGTAATAAACGGAGCAGCCCAGATCACCTCAGCGCCTGAACATGTTGGGAGACTCCAAACTGACATTTGTGTCCGTCTTGAGATCTTACCATGTGCACAACCGTTCTTTTAATTTGGACAACTGACCTGACCTTCTTGAAGACAGATTATGTCTTCCTTAACAATATTTATGGTAACCGGAATACTCCTTTAACAGTATCATCCACAGCGCTCTGCCCCTTTAAAGCATTGAATAGAAATGACTGGATTGTTACCTGAGCTCCTCAGCTGGCTGCTAATTACCTGGCTGTGTTGTTATGGAAACCTGCCCTCCCTGTGTGTGTCTGTGCAGAGAATGGCAGTTGGG
The DNA here is from genome assembly GCA_900303285.1 of Rhinella marina. Lineage (NCBI taxonomy): Eukaryota > Metazoa > Chordata > Amphibia > Anura > Bufonidae > Rhinella > Rhinella marina. The sequence continues at coordinate 143,539 of ONZH01003181.1, forward strand.
GTTTAAAACCAATGCTGTCAGGCTAATATTGACTAATGCAGGTCATATTTTGGGAATATCTCGGGAACGTTATGTCCTAGAGAGATGAGACCTGGTCTAAAACCTTCCCCGGCACCTGATGTACCTGTGTGCCGAATTTGTTGAAAATCGGTCCAGTAGTTTGGTCGCGCATAGAGAACAGACAGACAGACGGACAGGCGGACGGACAGACAGACACTCATTCTTATAATATTAAGAGATAGAGCCACAATAGGGTCTGTTTAGGGGAGGTTCGAGGACAGGGATTGCCTACCATAAGGGGATAAGTGCTATATACAGGCCATATCAGGGCTAGTACTCATTTTTGTACATCTTCTTCACAATCCTGATTTAGTCATATTGTTGATCCTATACCTTACTGACAACTAAAGAGTGATTGTGCAGATAGGCATCGATAGTGGTGGTATATATAATTTGTTATTTTGTATTGATATGAATTTGGGTATTTTTAATTGAATTTAATAAAGTATATGTACTTTAAGAGTCTTGCGTTAATATTGGTAACTCTGATTTGAATAGTTTTGAGACTCACAAATATCTCTCGTCATCTATATTTTTGTAATAACATGTATGGTCACCTTAAATTGTATATAAACTCAAATGCTCACAACTTACTTTCCAAAAACAGGTTCTAGGGTGCATGGGATATAATTCTCCTGATCGTTGATGGACTTTTTGCCAATAGATATCTTCACATAGGGGTCACACTGAAAAAGAAGCCAAATAATGAAAACTGACCAAGAATATAAAGAATCACTGCACTATAGCTCCATTAATGGGAACTAGAGATAAGCAAATCAATTCAGGGAGTTATTCTGATTGCCTGATTGGAGTATTTTTGGAAGGATTTTTTTCCACGAAAGTGAGGAAAAATTGGCTTCTACCTCAACTTGTAGGATAACATGCCGAACTGGATGGACAAATGTCTTTTTTCGGCCTTATAAACTATGTTACTTTGGAATTTGTCCTGAATTTTTTAAAAAATTCTGATTCTAACAAACCTGAATTTCTTTTGATTTGTTTTCAGCAAATCAGAGAGAGAGGTAACACTTCACTATAAAAGGGATGTACAAGACAGCTATCCTTCCGAAAGGGGAGTGTCCTCCGCATTACACGTCTCTGGACAAGACATGCAAGAAAGCTCTCCTTCCAAAAGTATAAGAAAACTGAGTATTAGAATCCTGGTTAGCTGAGTGGTCTTTGTCAGGTTTTCCGGGGTACTCTCTCTCATTATAGAGACTACCTAGTATGCCTGAGGAGTATTGTAGTTCGGCCAAAACAACTCTGCATTTCTGAAAAAAATAAAATCTGGTTTTACATCGCCATAGCCAATCACCGGCTCCCCTTGCATCATGTGACAATTTGTCATGACAAAAGGGGAGTCAGCCACGGCCAGTGATTGGCTGTGGCAATGGCAAAATGGATGTTGACATCGAGGAAGCCCAATAGAGTAACGCAGACCTGGATGAGAAGGAGGTTGGAGCCGGTGTTGGGAAGCAAGTAATAATAATTACATCCAAGATAATGGAGAATTTTGACTCGCCTTGTATTTGGATTTTAGTAATTTGTGTGATTCCAATAATCCAGTTGCTCACCTTGCCATTAGCATCCTTGGGTTGCAGGCCAAATGCACGGACAATATAGACCCGGACCAGGCACTCTTGTAAACCTTTTGCTGGGAGCTGAAGGAATTGTCGAGGAGGCAAGGAAACTGAGGGATCCTCAGGAAGGGAGTATATCTTAAAAGATCCCTATAGGTCAAAGAGAAAAAATATAAAAGTTTTATTTATTTTATCTTTGCCCCATAAATATAGTATTTTATGTAGGCTCTATAACGTACAAGCATAACCATAGTTACATTGGTGGCCAAACTGGAGCTTTTAGTGGCTAGACAATTTTGAGTGCAGCTCTAAGACCATTCCCATGAGAAAAGTGTCCTTCCAGTTACCTACTCAACTTAATAAACATGACTGTTGACGATCATCTCGAAGAAACACCTTCAGGAGTACCAAAATATAGGAAAAGTAGGGTGGGTTGGCACTAGAGTTATGGCATTCTGTTATAGGTTCCGTTATAATGGAATATAATGGAATTACAGGACGGAATGCAAAACAGAAGCCTTTAAGAGGCATTCCATTTATATCTGTCATAATAGAAGTCTATGGGCAAACATAATGGATCCGTCTGATTTCCACTATGCAGGACAGAAAACAAAGTCCTGTCGACATCTTTTATTATATTCCAAAGCTGTACTCACTATTCTGCACATACATTACTTATCCATTTCTGATCCTGAATTACATCCTGTATTATACTCCAGAGCTGCACTCACTATTCTGCTGGTGCAGTCACTGTGTACATACATTACTTATCCTGTACTGATCCTGAGTTACATCCTGTATTATACTCCAGAGTTGCACTCACTATTCTGCTGGTGCAGTCACTATGTACATACATTACTTATCCTGTACTGATCCTGAGTTATATCCTGTATTATACTCCAGAGCTGCACTCACTATTCTGCTGGTGCCGTCACTGTGTACATACATTACTTATCCTGTACTGATCCTGAGTTATATCCTGTATTATACTCCAGAGCTGTACTCACTATTCTGCTGGTGCAGTCACTGTGTACATACATTACTTATCCTGTACTGATCCTGAGTTACATCCTGTATTATACTCCAGAGCTGCACTCACTATTCTGCTGGTGCAGTCACTGTGTACATACATTACTTATCCTGTACTGATCCTGAGTTACATCCTGTATTATACTCCAGAGCTGCACTCACTATTCTGCTGGTGCAGTCACTGTGTACATACATTACTTATCCTGTACTGATCCTGAGTTACATCCTGTATTATACTCCAGAGCTGCACTCACTATTCTGCTGGTGCAGTCACTGTGTACATACATTACTTCTCTTGTACTGATCCTGAGTTACATCCTGTATTATACTGCAGAGCTGCACTCACTATTCTGCTGGTGCAGTCACTGTGTACATACATTACATTACTTATCCTGTACTGATCTTGAGTTACATCCTGTATTATACTCCAGAGCTGCACTCACTGTTCTGCTGGTGCAGTCACTGTGTACATACATTACTTATCCTGTACTGATCCTGAGTTACATCCTGTATTATACTCCAGAGCTGCACTCACTATTCTGCTGGTGCAGTCACTGTGTACATACATTACTTATCCTGTACTGATCCTGAGTTACATCCTGTATTATACTCCAGAGCTGCACTCACTATTCTGCTGGTGCAGTCACTGTGTACATACATTACTTATCCTGTACTGATCTTGAGTTACATCCTGTATTATACTCCAGAGCTGAACTCACTATTCTGCTGGTGCAGTCACTGTGTACATACATTACTTATCCTGTACTGATCCTGAGTTACATCCTGTATTATACTCCAGAGCTGCACTCACTATTCTGCTGGTGCAGTCACTGTGTACATACATTACTTATCCTGTACTGATCTTGAGTTGCATCCTGTATTATACTCCAGAGCTGCACTCACTATTCTGCTGGTGCAGTCATTGTGTACATACATTACTTATCCTATACTGATCCTGACTAATATCCTGTATTATACTCCACAGCTGTACTCACTATTCTGCTGGTGCAGTCACTGTGTACATACATTACATTACTTATCCTGTACTGATCCTGAATTACTTCCAGTATTATACTCCAGAGCTGCACTCACTATTCTCCTGGTAGAGTCACAGTGTACAAACATCACATTACTTATCCATATATTGATCTTTTTGTGTGGGTAACGATAGCTGGGTGACCCTAAAGTGGGTGATTTCATGAGTGCTAACTGTTAACTTTTTCGAAGACAATCTGCATGCTTTACTTCTGGTTTTCAACCAAAGGGATGGATTATTGGACTAATTACAGCGGAGGCAGTGGAGAGCATTTGGGAAAAGATGATGACTGGTTTATGGTGGTGATCGTCTTCAAGTATACTGCTGTGCTCCTTCAAGTTATGCTCCAGACCTCTGATCACGCCAGGACCACAATTGTCTCCTTTCTGTCTGAATTTTCCATTGGCCGTGTCACATTTTTCCCTTCAAATAATGAGTGTTACAGATTTATCCAGACACTTCTGCTCATCTCATAATCCTCAGATAAGCTTTGTATTAAACAATGGTTGATATTATGATCATTGCTTATGCTCCAATTACAAAAGGAACTTGGGCCACAGAATGGAGAAGTCATAATTAAGCATATCAAAACACAAGGGCTTCAGTAATATTTTCCATAAGTGATTCACTGAAATAATTATTGTTATGTAAGAATGGCTCCAACTGGACAGGAGTCATCTTCTTTCTGTCTCCGACCCCTGTATGTCCTTTACCAAGGGAGCACACTGAATATCTAAGAGGAGGCATATAAAACTGTAAAATCTCAACTCCTCAACCGTCTCGCATTCATTTATGCTTTTCTGGATTTTTCGCAATGTCCTGTTTGTCCTGGGTCAACTCAGACCATAGTTCTGGTTCACGTATTCTGCTTGTCAATCAAAGGAGAGCAAAGAAGAAGGTCTTGTGAGGAATGAAGGTTATGTGTGGAGTGATATCGAGAGATTAGGTGAGAAATGTTGGGGGGAAGGACAGGTTGTAGACAGGAGAATAGGTTAGAGAAGTATCGAGGGGACAGGTTGTGGACTGGAGATTACATGTGAGGAGGTATTAGGAGATGAGGTCAGAGATGTATGGAGAGGACAGGTTGTGGACTGGAGATTACATGTGAGGAGGTATTAGGAGATGAGGTCAGAGATGTATGGAGAGGACAGGACTGGAGATTACATGTGAGGAGGTATCAGGAGATGAGGTCAGAGATGTATGGAGAGGACAGGTTGTGGACTGGAGATGACATGTGGTGAGGTATCAGGAGATGAGGTCAGAGATGTATGGAGAGGACAGGTTGTGGACTGGAGATTACATGTGAGGAGATATCAGGAGATGAGGTCAGAGATGTATGGAGAGGACAGGTTGTGGACTGGAGATTACATGTGATACCTCCTCACATGTAATCTCCAGTCCTGTCCTCTCCATACATCTCTGACCTCATCTCCTGACACCTCCTCACATGTTATCTCCAGTCCACAACCTGTCCTCTCCATACATCTCTGACCTCATCTCCTGATACCTCCCCACATGTAATCTCCAGTCCTGTCCTCTCCATACATCTCTGACCTCATCTCCTGATACCTCCCCACATGTCATCTCCAGTCCACAACCTGTCCTCTCCATACATCTCCGACCTCATCTCCTGATATCTCCTCACATGTAATCTCCAGTCCACAACCTGTCCTCTCCATACATCTCTGACCTCATCTCCTGATACCTCCTCACACGTAATCTCCAGTCCTGTCCTCTCCATACATCTCTGACCTCATCTCCTGATACCTCCCCACATGTCATCTCCAGTCCACAACCTGTCCTCTCCATACATCTCTGACCTCATCTCCTGATACCTCACCACATGTCATCTCCAGTCCACAACCTGTCCACTCCATACATCTCTGACCTCATCTCCTGATACCTCCTCACATGTAATCTCCAGTCCTGTCCTCTCCATACATCTCTGACCTCATCTCCTGATACCTCCCCACATGTCATCTCCAGTCCACAACCTGTCCTCTCCATACATCTCTGACCTCATCTCCTGATACCTCACCACATGTCATCTCCAGTCCACAACCTGTCCACTCCATACATCTCTGACCTCATCTCCTGATACCTCCTCACATGTAATCTCCAGTCCTGTCCTCTCAATACATCTCTGACCTCATCTCCTGATACCTCCTCACATATAATCTCCAGTCCACAACCTGTCCTCTCCATACATCTCTGACCTCATCTCCTGATACCTCCTCACATGTAATCTCCAGTCCACAACCTGTCCTCTCCATACATCTCTGACCTCATCTCCTGATACCTCCTCACATGTAATCTCCACAACCTGTCCACTCCATACATCTCTGACTTCATCTCCTGATACCTCTCCTGTCAGGAGATGAGGTCAGAGATGTATGGAGAGGACAGGTTGTGGACTGGAGATTACATGTGAGGAGGTATCAGGAGATGAGGTCAGAGATGTATGGAGAGGACAGGTTGTGGACTGGAGATTATATGTGAGGAGGTATCAGGAGATGAGGTCAGAGATGTATTGAGAGGACAGGTTGTGGACTGGAGATTACATGTGAGGAGGTATCAGGAGATGAGGTCAGAGATGTATGGAGAGGACAGGTTGTGGACTGGAGATTACATGTGAGGAGGTATCAGGGGATTAGGATAGAGATGTATGGAGAGGACAGGTTGTGGACTGGAGATGACATGTGGTGAGGTATCAGGAGATGAGGTCAGAGATGTATGGAGAGGACAGGTTGTGGACTGGAGATTACATGTGAGGAGATATCAGGAGATGAGGTCAGAGATGTATGGAGAGGACAGGTTGTGGACTGGAGATTACATGTGATACCTCCTCACATGTAATCTCCAGTCCTGTCCTCTCCATACATCTCTGACCTCATCTCCTGACACCTCCTCACATGTTATCTCCAGTCCACAACCTGTCCTCTCCATACATCTCTGACCTCATCTCCTGATACCTCCCCACATGTAATCTCCAGTCCTGTTCTCTCCATACATCTCTGACCTCATCTCCTGATACCTCCCCACATGTCATCTCCAGTCCACAACCTGTCCTCTCCATACATCTCCGACCTCATCTCCTGATACCTCACCACATGTCATCTCCAGTCCACAACCTGTCCTCTCCATACATCTCTGACCTCATCTCCTGATACCTCCTCACACGTAATCTCCAGTCCTGTCCTCTCCATACATCTCTGACCTCATCTCCTGATACCTCCCCACATGTCATCTCCAGTCCACAACCTGTCCTCTCCATACATCTCTGACCTCATCTCCTGATACCTCACCACATGTCATCTCCAGTCCACAACCTGTCCACTCCATACATCTCTGACCTCATCTCCTGATACCTCCTCACATGTAATCTCCAGTCCTGTCCTCTCCATACATCTCTGACCTCATCTCCTGATACCTCCCCACATGTCATCTCCAGTCCACAACCTGTCCTCTCCATACATCTCTGACCTCATCTCCTGATACCTCACCACATGTCATCTCCAGTCCACAACCTGTCCTCTCCATACATCTCTGACCTCATCTCCTGATACCTCCTCACATGTAATCTCCAGTCCTGTCCTCTCAATACATCTCTGACCTCATCTCCTGATACCTCCTCACATATAATCTCCAGTCCACAACCTGTCCTCTCCATACATCTCTGACCTCATCTCCTGATACCTCCTCACATGTAATCTCCAGTCCACAACCTGTCCTCTCCATACATCTCTGACCTCATCTCCTGATACCTCCTCACATGTAATCTCCACAACCTGTCCACTCCATACATCTCTGACTTCATCTCCTGATACCTCTCCTGTCAGGAGATGAGGTCAGAGATGTATGGAGAGGACAGGACTGGAGATTACATGTGAGGAGGTATCAGGAGATGAGGTCAGAGATGTATGGAGAGGACGGGGTGTGGAGATTACATGTGAGGAGGTATCAGGAGATGAGGTCAGAGATGTATGGAGAGGACAGGTTGTGGACTGGAGATTACATGTGAGGAGGTATCAGGAGATGAGGTCAGAGAAGTATGGAGAGGACAGGTTGTGGACTGGAGATTACATGTGAGGAGGTATCAGGAGATGAGGTCAGAGATGTATGGAGAGGACAGGACTGGAGATTACATGTGAGGAGGTATCAGGAGATGAGGTCAGAGATGTATGGAGAGGACAGGACTGGAGATTACATGTGAGGAGGTATCAGGAGATGAGGTCAGAGATGTATGGAGAGGACAGGACTGGAGATTACATGTGAGGAGGTATCAGGAGATAAGGTCAGAGATGTATGGAGAGGACAGGACTGGAGATGACATGTGAGGAGGTATTAGGAGATGAGGTCAGAGATGTATGGAGAGGACAGGTTGTGGACTGGAGATTATATATGGGGAGGTTTCGGTAGACTAGTGACAAATTTTCAATGGATCCGGTGGCCCGGAATTTATGATAAAACGTAACTTTTATTTACATGATTAAAAGAATCATGGTGTCCTCTTAATGTAAATAAAAGTTATGTTGAACCTAAATTCCAAGGTGCTGGATCCATTGAAAATTTGTCACTAATCTCCCAATACGTCCCCATATGTACTGTAATCTCCAGTCCACAACCTGTTCTCCCAATACATCTCATGACCCCAGATCTGGGGGATTCATCCATGCTGCCTTTTCCTTCACATTACGGGAGTGTCTGAATCATGAAAACTAGGGTAGGGTGAGTCACAGATGTGTGGAGGGGATATATTATGGACTGCAAAAGGGTTTTGATGTGCATTTCCCATACGTATGCTACCAGAAGGTCAAAAATGTACTTTACTGTGTATTTTTGCATTTTCATGTATAACACGCAGCTATCAGGTCTTTAGGTCTACAGTTAGAACAGTCTAGAAGCGAGAGTGCAGATGTAGCTGAAACCAGCTCTGGATTAAACCAGCCAGAGAGGAGCAAAGTAGAGGAAATAGCAAAAAATATATTTCAGGAACATGCTAGATGCAAAGGAGGCTGTGCAAGTAGAAGTTCTGTGGAGAGAGGCTGCCTGAATAGGACCTTTGAGTCTCCATAGTGAAGTGTCTGGGGAAAGTACTATTGTACGTTGCCTGGACAAAAATAAGCAGCAGACCGGCCACCTGCATAAAGGAAAAATATCTACATCCTGTTGAGGACATTTGTGGAAACATTTATTGTGAGTATGTCAACTAGTATGATGTTTAGGGCCGCCCTTTGGTTGCATTGTATAGAGATAGTGAGAAGTGTTGCAGCCCCGTTCCCGCATGCTTATGCTAAAGTGCAGTGTGAGGTGAATTGTGCCAAAGAGACAACTGTGCCTGTTAACTGTTACTTCAGGTTCGTTACCTGTAAGATCTGTGGAAAGTGCACTTGTACAACTGCAAACCATGCATGCTGAAATTGTGACAAATGTGCTATTAACTTGGCCTCATTATTTCTTGCACCACTACACCGCACCAACATCTGCCAAGGTATCCTGCCTTGCACATCACCATCAAGGGCACCCTGAACCACCATCAGGCAGGAAAACCCCAAACCCCAAGAGGCTACATTCACATCTGCGCTTTTAATTCAGATTTTCAGATCTGTTGCAGGATCTCAAAACCTGAATTCATTATCAATGGGGACAAAGCTGATGAGGACACTTCAGGATGCATCAGTTCAGTTGTGTTTTGGGGCCAGACACAAAACTGCTGCAGGCAGTGTTTTTGTATCAGGTCTGTTCAGTTTTGATTTAATACAAACAAATCCAGCCAAAACGAAGCCATCAGGATGTATGCACTCGCAATTTTGCTAACTCGAGGTTGAAGAAGGAGCTAACATGAGTTGGAAGTGGCAGGAGGTGGTATGGGTTCAGATATGCGATTTCAAACAGTGTCCAGCACATAGTTGTGATTGACAGTTCTAGTGGGGGGCGTAGAGTGACATGGGGGAAACTTGATGTTTTTCCGTGTTGAGATTTAGAAAGGTGGAGCAGAAGACGTAGAGCACAGAATACCCACAGCTCCATCCATAACTGCAGCTCACACTGAGAACTATCTAAGCCCTTACTGACAATGTAACCTTGTAGACAAACAGAAGTGAACAGGTACATACATGAGTGCAGCGTCCCACATATTATGTGAAAAGGGACACCGCAAACTTTGTGTATTTTAAGCCATGTCATATTAATTATTGTTTTTTACCATTTTATGCTGCAGGAACCTAATATAGGCTGAGTGCTGCAAATTGTAGTGTTTCACCACTAGGTGGTGTTGTTGTCTCACATAGAACCACCTAGACAACAGGAAGTAGTAGGGAGAGTTCAGTCAGTGAGAGGAGAGGAGACAGACAAGCAAAGAGCAGGTGGAGAAGTAGGAGCACATCCATCCTGAGGCTGCCATATTTGTCTGATCCTGGCCAAGTCAGTCTGCTGTTGGCACTTACCATTTCCAAGCCACTAGGACCCAAGTATATTCTGGATAAAGGAGAGTCCAGCTTAGGTAAACAGCTGATTAATGCTTTATGGACTTTTCTGGCACCAGTGTGCACAAGGTATAGATTCCAGGACCTACACACGTCCTTCACAACTATTGATGTCAAGTTGTGTTCTGTACCCACTTTTAACCCTCCGGGAATTGTGGACTTATCTATGTTCCAAGCACCCAGAAATAACGGAGCAGAAGTATAAAAGGGGTTGTCTGAGTTATTTTTTTGTTCTTTGTATGTTACTAATTTGTCAGGTATAACAACTTTCCCATATACTTTGTGTTTTTAAAGCTGCTGGTTTCTCAGAGTTCACTGAGAGTCACATGACCTATGATGTCATCTTATCTCCCTGCTGTGTGATGTTTCGTGCACAAGCCTCAGAGATCAGATAACAGTCTGTACACGAGACGTCACTGGCCACGCCCCCCTGCACTGCCGGCTGCTATCTGCTCTCTCCCTGGATTCCTTCAGATAAAACATTAACCCCTTCAGCCAAAACACACTGAGGGCTCAAGGCTTTACAACAGGTTTTACACTGCAGGCAGTGAGGAGACAAGGGCACAGGAGCTGTAGAGGAATTGTATTGCACAAGAACCGGTAGTGGGAAGTTCCTGTGTGTATCAGCAGTGTCATTGTACATACAGCTGGGACTTGTAGTCCTACACATACAACATGCTGCTGAGTATTCCAGCAGGCAGACATGTCACTCAGGGCAGCTCTTGTATTCACTAACCTTTGCAGAGCAGGGGGGGAGAAGGGGGAGGGGCTGAGATTGTTATTACTGAAGGTAAACAAAGGCCAGAAGAGAACCAGGGAAATGAGGAAATAGAGATTTTTTTGCCTGAAACTTGCTTAACTTGCTGCTATTAGATTTACCTTGCTATATTTTTTTTCATAACTCGGACAACCCCTTTAATGCCTGCCATCCAGGGATGCCGCCCTGAGGGGTTGCTTATGTAAAGTATTCTATGTTCAAGTATTGTCCAGAACTAGGCCTAGAAGCAGGTGGATTAATTAATATAAGAAAATAAGAAACGGATAGAAACAGGAGAAAGAATAAGAAACATAACTAAACTCGCACTTTACTCAAGTAACCAGCCTAAAGGGGGAATCCTGCAGCATATTTGTCTTTGCCTTATACTAAGAGAAGTGATTTACCTACTGTAATCTAAAAAGGATATTCTCACAAGGCAAAAGTAAAGTTTCCTTTGTTTTACACAAGCTGCCTCCTCTTTATTTTACATTGCGCCATAAGGGCGCTGGCGTCACAAAACTATACCAGGACCCTCCCGACCGACACCTTAATACAACACCACCAAGGGCACCTCGCCTTACCACCCGGCAGAGCCCTGAGGAACAGAGAGTGCCCCGAAGAGATTGGTGTCTCTCTTCCACACACCTGCACGCCAACCCAGGGAGTCATAGTCACCAAACTGGGAGTACTATAACCACCGGCACCATTATGACTGTGACATCGCCAACACTCATGCATGCCCCTGTGGTCCAGGATGCTGCATGAGTACAAGAGCCTATGAGAAGAAGGCACTTAAATCTAACCCAACCCAATTTTTTCTGGGAAGGGATGTGTGGATCTCTTCATAATCACACGGAAAATAGCAAAGAGGAACGGATACATGTCTACTGTCTCCTGGAAAAGGCAGAGAATGTGAGGATCAACAAGCATCAGAATTTCCTTGCATGGAGGGTTGTGATGCCATCAACAATTTAGATTTTTGCTACTGGTTTCCTTGTCAAGCTAATAAGGAGTACTATGACTTACCTGAACGGGGGATCTTCATTACATTCTAATATGTTTTGAATATTCAAAATGATTAATAAAAAAAAAACATTTGGTGAGGCCTATAATCTTGGAGTTGTCTTTAGAAATCACATGAGTAGGGTCAATGTTCTTCAAACATCAATAAATGTTAACATCATTCTCATCCCTGATGGCTCACCTTAAATTCTCCAACTACTGATGGATCTTCAGCCTCATCTTGGGATCTGCCTCTGTACAGTTTGAATGTACGACAGAAGTCCGACAGTCCCTCGTAGTCTTCTATGTTCTCTAACTCAGTATCCAGCACCTGTCAGATGAGTGAAACATATATATAAGGAGCAGTCTTCCATTCACAATGAAAAATAAGCTTTCTTCCAGAAGGAAGAACACTGCCTTTCTACTGCCACCTACATGCTGCTACTCTGTAATTCAACCTTAAGACATGACTATGGTCAAATTAGAGGTTTCCAGGGACAAACCAGAGGCTACCTGCTCTGACTGACATCTAGGTTTCTAGTTTTTTGGTTGAACGCTGACTTACATGGTCAATAGCTATAAGTGGCACTAGAGAGTCCGTTTTCTTTCTTCTGTAGAAGAGCTGATTTTCATACCAGAAAGCACTGCCTATAAGACTCCTTACACCAGATGAATGCCTACAAAGGAGAACCAGCACCTCCCTAAGAGCCTTGCTTTGAAGGAATGCATCATATATGGTAGCAGTTATTCACATAGCATGCTCCATACAGGAATGATGGCTTGGAGCAGATTTCATGTGACTTTGGAATTGGATCCTTTTCTTCTAATTAGCAGCAGATTATCCGATTTTCTCTGCTGTCTTCAACAGATCTCTAGCTTCTGGAAACATCCTCGAAAGCGGAGCAGTAAGTAGAGTAGAAATTTATTGTATACTTCATGAAATAACAATTCTGGAAGAGCTGCTTCTATTATGACTCTGCATTGTGGGTTTCAATGGTTATTCCTACAGGTGCACGTTACCATTCCTCTTGTCATTCGGATGTGTCCACTTTTTCCCCACGCAGTCTGGCAGTGTAAAAGCTGAGGTTCATATGAACGCTCATTCATGATAATCGGCATGTAAATGCAGCGCTTCACCTCTAATGGAAGATCAGCCAATTGTTAGGAAGGAACGGTTCCTTCCCAATAACTGGCTGCTTGTTGGGGTGTGTAAATCAGCCTTAAAGGGAACCTATCATCAACTTTATGCTGACCTCACTGAGGGCAGCGTAAAATAGTGACAGAAATGCTGATTTCAGCGTTGTGTCACTCATGAGCTAAAAGTAAGTGGTTGCCGAGAACCAGCATCATAATCATTGCAGCCCAGGCCTGGAAAAGAGTCAAATCTACCTTTGTGTTTAGGGACAGATTCTATTTGCAAATTCAAGGAGTGGCGATGGGGGCAACATGTGCCCCGTCTTTCGCCAATCTGTTCTTAGGAGCCTGGGAGAGAGAGCTATTCCAGACTAACAACATACTAGGAATAGACAAAGTACATAACTGGATTACGTGCATAGATGACCTGCTGTTTCTATGGGAAGGGTCGGAGGATGAACTGAAAAAATTCATGAACATTGAATGACAATAAATTAAATATAAATCTGACATATAAAGTGGGGAGAGAAGTGGACTTTTTGGATTTAAAAGTGATGGTGGGAGAAACAGGAAGACTGGAGACTGATGTTTTTAGGAAAAAGACAGCAGTCAACAGCTTACTGCATGCAGAGTCCTCCCACCCAAAAAGTACAATAGATGGCATACCCACGGGTCAATTCTTAAGGTTGAAGCGAATCTGCTCCAATGAGACCATGTATAAGGTACAAACGAAGGATCTGAGAAGAAGATTTATGGATAGGGGGTACAGCAAGCGGCAAATAAAAAGAGGATTTAATAATGCAGAAAAGAAAAAAAAGGGAGAAATTGCTGTGCCCAAATGAAATAATAAGAAGTGAGGAAAATGAAGGTAAAACAAGATTTATCACGACATATATTAAACATTGGAATGAAATGAGAAGAATTTTGTCAACTCATTGGTCAGTGTTAAAAACAGATCCCATACTGACCAAATGCATTACAGATGGACCATTGTTAGCAGCGAGACGTTCAAAAAATGTAAAGGACATATTGGTGCATAGCCATTATATTCCAAAGGAAAATGATGAGTGGAAAATAGGAAGGAGAAGAGTTGGTTCATATCCGTGTGGAGGATGTAAGGCCTGTAGGAATATGGTAAGAGCAATGGAATTTACGGATATGCGAAATAAAAAAACATTTAAAATACGGACCTATATTTCCCGCTCTACGACTGGAGTGGTCTATCAAGCAATATGTCCTTGTGGGAAACAGTATGTTGGCCTCACCACAAGAGAATTTAGAAAAAGAATTAGGGAGCATATCAGAGATATTGAAAAGGCAAAGGAAGATGATGAGTATGGTGAGCTGAAAACCATCCCTAGACATTTTAAGAAATTTCATCAATGTAATGCAGATGGCTTGAAATTTAAGGGAATAGATATGGTCCAGATGGGAATAAGAGGTGGAGATAAAGGGAAAAAATTGGCACAAATGGAGTCCAGATGGATTTTCCAGTTGGGAACACTGGCTCCTGAAGGCCTTAATGAAAATATGGGTTACAGTACGTTTCTGTAAAGTGGTATCATTGGCATGTTTTGGTTTTAAAATAAAAAAAAAAGGGGGGGGGGTTGTAAAGAGGGTAATGTAATTATTGATGTAAGGATATATTTTAATATTTGCCACTTGCCTTTAGATAAAAATAATCGGAGGATGGGGAAATTCTGAAGAAAGGCGGTTGAAAAGGAATTCGTATAAGAGGAAGAGGAAATTCATCTATATTAACAATAGGGTGTTTTGCACAAATGCACTTTAAATATATTTTAATATAATTGGTTGGTTGTATTAGTTATGGGGGTTGTTTGACTAATTTCATATATTTATGAATAATTATGGCACTTAGGGATTATTTTGTGGTTGATTCACATGCCGAATTGATGGATTTTTAAGAAATGTTTTAGCACATTTATGTATGAAAATGATGTATGTTATTTATTCATCATGTACTTTATGTATTTGCACTTTATGATTATGAATTGACTGTATGTGATTAGTTAATATATTTGGGGGATATTATTTAATTCACGGGCACTCATTGAGTATAATTAATTGGGATTTATATATTTTTAAATATTTGTTCACGGTAGATTAATTGATATGGTAATATAAATTATTTATGTGATATATGTGGAATTTACAGGCTGTATACCGATATATTGATGCATTGGTTTATGCACTTGTGTTGTGAGAAAATTGCACCAAGTTAACTTATTAGAGAAGATATAAGGCGATTCCTCTTTAAATACATTACCTCTGGTATCTAGGCTATTGGGAAGCGCTTCACCTGTTGGTTGAACCTGGACGCTTCGGCTGGTTGCCAGGGAAGTGACGGGGTGGTGATATCAGCATGACGGGCGATTGTCCGTCCTGCTTGCCCTCACCCACCCGGGCTTCAGGCGTCGGGCGGAAGCGGATATTACGAGGGTATCGGACACAGGTGGAAGCGCTAAGAATCCCAAGAGCCGAGACATTTCCCACGTGATCGGATTTAATAATGCTGATTGGCCAGCGGTATTTTAAATAGCAGTAAGCAGAGCCCTGCCGATGTCTTCTCCTGAGGAAGCGATACGCGAAACGCGCGTCGAGGAGGCAAGGTGTCTGCTGCTGGTATTGGGTAGGTTACGTTACGTTACTTATGCTTGGTGATTATTATTTTTCTTCTAACTATTTTTCTTATAACTCATGACGTTATTTTTGTTCAAACAGAGTGTGCACTGTTAGTGATAGTAGTACATACCCATACCGGCAGTAGGGTACACCTTTAGTGGTCAAGCAGTGTCCATAGCTAATAGTTATGAAGGGTTGTAAAAGGCTTTTAATTGAATATATTAATAAAGTGTTATTTTAGCATTTGAACCTCAAGAGACTCCATTGTGTTTGTGTGTTAAAATCTACCTGAGAAGAGTCATGGTTATTCCTAATCTCCTGTACCCTCACCTATCTGCTGATGATTGGCAGTTGTCTCCTAGAGAGAATTGGAGAAAACTAGGTAGAAGACTGTCAGTCCTCAGCAGGTGGGCAGGGAGAGCAGGAATTCATGAACAACCAGGACTCTTCTCAAGTGGCCAGGACTCTTTTCCAGGCCCAGTCTGCAATGATTGTGATGTTGGTTCTCGGCAACCACTTACTTTTAACTTATAAATGACAGACCTCTGAAATGAACTCACCTGTCTCTACTTTATTCTCCGTTAGTATGGGCAGCATAAAGGTGATGTCAGGTTCCCTTTAAAACTCTGTAGGAACAGATAACCCTAAGCCTACATGAGACTGTCCAAATAACTCTGTCCAGATGACACTGAGCCTACCCGAAGCTGGATAGAAGACCTGACTGAACACCTGACTCTGAGCCTACATAAGGCTGACCGGATGACCCTGAGCATACCTGCAAGTGAGCAAATTACTCTGAGCCTACCCAAAACTGAGCAGATGGCTCTAAGCCTAACCAAGACTAACCAGGTAACCCTGTAGTCCAAGAGAGACTACATGACCCTGAGCTTACTCAAGACTGAGCAGGTGACCCTAAGCTTACCCAAGAGTGACCAGATGGCTGTAAGCCTACCCAAGACTGAATAAGTAGTCATGAGTCTGCAAATGTCCATTAGTTTGTCAAATTAGGAAAAATTCTTGACCTTCAGTTTCTATTCTTACTATACAATGATTTTGTTTTAAAAGGGTTTTTCCAGGACTTGGATTTTGATGCTCTATCTTCAGAATATGTCCTGTAGATCAGATCTGTGGCAGTTTGACACCCAGCACTCCTTTTAATCAGCTGTTAAAGGCAGTCTCCAGCTTTGAAAACAATGCAGTGGAAGGAAGGCTCCATCCACTGTGTAGCTGCTGGCACTGGCACACTGTAGCTCAGCTCTAATTTGCTTGAATAACAGCTGAGCTGCGGTACCCTACTTCTGCTTCTGGTTCTGCCCAACTGCATAGTTTCTGGCCCCAGTCACAACCAGAAACAAAAGATTGGTAGGGCTTTTGGTCACAGACCCCCCACTGATCTGATATTGATGGCCTCACCTGAGGAATGGTCATTCATATCTTAACTCCCAGAAAACCCCTGTAACCACAGCAATAGGACAGTGTATATAGTATTGTGCATTGAATTCAGGCATTATATGGTACTGTATTGGTCCTTAGTATATTATCTTTGCACTTTATAGCTCTATTATGGTGGTATCATTGCATCGTTTATTTATATGGATACTGTAAGGTAGTGTAATTAAGGTCTTTGACACAAAAGGTTTGCACAGTAAAATATCAATTTTTGCAGATGACACTAAACTGTGTAAAGTAATTAACACAGAAGAGGACAATATACTGTATATATACTACAGTGGACAGTATACTGTATATATACACTACAGAGGAGAGTATACTGTATATATATATACACTACAGAGGAGAGTATACTGTATATATATATACACTACAGAGGAGAGTATACTGTATATATATATATACTACAGAGGAAAGTATACTGTATATATACTACAGAGGAAAGTATACTGTATATATACACTACAGAGGAGAGTATACTGTATATATACTACAGAGGTTATATATACTACAGAGGACAGTACACTATATATACTACAGAGGGCAGTATACTGTATATATCCTACAGAGGACATTATACTGTATGTATACACTACAGAACACAGTATACTGCTACAGATGGATCTGGATAGACTGGAGGCTTGGGCAGAGAAGTGGCAGATGAGGTTTAACACTGACGGAAGGAATAATGCAAGTCACCAGTACATACTAAATGGTAAAATATTAGGTAACTCTGACATGGAAAAGGACCTAGGAATTTTAGTGAACAGCAAACTAAGCTGCAGAAACCAGTGTCAGACATCTGCTGCCAAGGCCAATAAGATAATGAGTTGCATCAAAAGGGGCATAGATGTCCGTGATGAGAACATAGTCCTGCCACTTTACAAATCACTAGTCAGACCACACATGGAGGACTGTGTACAGTTCTGGGCTCCTGTGAACAAGGCAGACATAGCAGAGCTGGAGAGGGTTCAGAGGAGGGCAACTAAAGTAATAACTAGAATGGGTGGACTACAGGACCCAGAAAGATGATCAAAATTAGGCTTATTCACTTTAGAAAAAAGACGACTGAGGGGAGATGTAATAACTATGTATAAATATATCAGGGGTCAGTACAGAGATCTCTCCCATCATCTATTTATCCCCAGGACTGTGACTGTGACGAGGGGACATCCTCTGTGTCTGGAGGAAAGAAGGTTTGTACACAAACATAGAAGAGGATTCTTTACGGTAAGAGCAGTGAGACTATGGAACTCTCTGCCTGAGGAGGTGGTGATGGTAAGTTCACTATAAGAGATCAGGAGGGGCCTGGATGTATTTCTGGAGGTAATAATATTACAGGTTATAGTTACTAGAGAGGGGTCGTTGATCCAGGGAGTTATTCTGATGCCTGATTGGAGTCGGGAAGGAATTTTTCCCCCTAAAGTGGGGAAAATTGGTTTCTACCTCACAGGGGTTTTTTGCCTTCCCCTGGATCAACTTGCAGGATAACAGGAGAACTGGATGGACAGAGGGCTTTTTTTGGCCTTATAAACTATGTTACTATGACACTACTGGGTTCAGTCATGGATCTAATTGCTGACTGTAAGTGGAGAAGATCAATGATTGTTCCACTGATATCTTGAAGGATGTGAGGGCAGCTCTGAAATGTGTGGTGCACATCGTTGGACTCCAGCTATAACCCGGTCATTAATAAAAATTACACAGCTACATAAAACTCCGAAGGTAGCAGCATTTATTCCAAAGCTAAGTCTGTAGACCCTATGGTAAGAAATGCCGTCTCTGCAGAACACATCACCTTTCTAAGCCCGTTAAGACCACATTTAAAGATAAACATTGCCCACAATGTTAATTGCAGTCTCAAACTGGGAAAAATCCAACATTAATGGTTAAGAGGAACCATGGGCAGAACGTCAGTGAGTTATTAGCATGTAACATTGTGATCATTATGCCGTTTCCTTTCCACACATTTTCTATACAGGGATTTGTAGCCGAGCCAGAAAATGATTATCCTGCAAACGGTAATTTACAGAAGGGAAGGCCAACGGAGCATCAGAGGCCAAGAGCAGTGCAAATGTTGTGACTTGTCCAAGTGGTCTATTAAATTGTGCTCTGTCTTTGTGTGGTCAGCAGACGACTATGTTAATGACACCCAGAAGGTTCCCACACTAATTTTGGCGTCTCCATTGCTTAATAAGGCAAGTCTATTTCCATGAAGCTGTCCACCATTACATGATGGTTTAGGCAGTACTTCAAGGGATTCCTCAATGTTTGAGTTTGCACAGAAAGATATCTACATCGGGAGCATTTTGCCCTTACACTGACTGGAGAAAAAACTTAGAAATGCCATCAAAACGTGATTGAATTATGAGTTTTATTTAGGCTTTTCATATACTGTAGATCTCAGCAGATGCTATTATTGACTAAGAACTAGAAGTGGAGATTTTAGATCAGCCAACAGCTATTCCTCATGACTTCTTCCATATATATACCTATTCGGATCGGCTGAGACTTCATGTGTTCTCACTATGGAAAGTGGAGTAAGCCACTGCTAAAGGTGCCTTGAAGTAGTTAACGTTCATCTTCTCATGAAGACCATATGCACGCTCAGCAAAGCCAAGTATGTATGTGTATGGTGGGGGGGAAAGTTCTTTTTATTTTTCCATAAAATTAGTATAAAAATAGAAGGTACAAAAAAAAACCTGTGTGTAATTCAGTCACACTGCAAAAAAAAAAAAAAAAACTTTCCTCGATTAACACAAGACTAAAACAATATGAAACATTTGTTAAAAGGGGTTGTCCACTTTTGGAGGTGGATTTTGGCAAAACTCCCCACCTCGGCAAACCTGTAAAGGGAAGTATACTTACCTGATACCTTCCGGTGGGTCCTAGCAGCTTCTCTCACTGGCTTTCTTGCTCAGTTAATTGCTGGTCACAGTAGTGTCATGGTCCCCTATAGCATGTCAATTGGTCACTTGATACAAGGGGAGCAGGTCGCAGCAGTGTCAAATCAGATGTTGACAGTGGGGGAGCCAAGAGAAGCAGCCGGGGAGCGAAGGGGCTGAGACCCAGCGCTGGGATGCAGGTAAGTATAGTTCCCAATGCAGTTCTACCCAGGAGAGGGGTAAACCAAAGGTAGCCAACACCTTTAAGCTAAAAATGCCTAGTAATTTCAGCACTAATACCTTGTAATGTAGTGGAAAGAAGGCAGCTGTAAATAGAGGCGAAGTAAGAGGTGAGAGGAATCATGGGAACTATGGTAGTTCACAATGGTAATTCCTCCCACAGCAAGCCCTGGCAGCATGAAAACAAAGGTGCAGGAAATAGTTGAGAAAGATCATGAAAATTAATTACTTTTGAACTATGGTGGTATCATTGGGTGGGAATTCAGACAAAATGTTATATTTCTACGTAAGCTCAGAAATCTCTAGTAATGGGTTAATTTCAGTAATTTCTAAGATGATTGATATGTATTTAACTTCCTTTAGGCCATTCAATAAAGTTTTGATTCTAACCATTACCTTGGTGAAAAAGAAAAATTGTATATTTTATAAAACTTGCAGAACTCCTTGGTGATTTCTAATATTTTGCACTCTAAGTAGAGATGGTCACTTTGCCACATGTATTATTCATTTTGACTTTGTATTCACTTGGCATTCACACAACAAGGCCAGAGATCATTTTTGAAAAAATGTAAATAAAATTAAATTAAATCCCCAGTAGATGTCATGGTTGTGTTTAAGTCTTGGACCCTTCTGTATATTCAGTATTAGGAATAGAAGGACGGTGGAGACTGTGGAGGACTCTTTTAGGTGTTGTCTGAATGACAGAGTTTTATTTTTGATTTGATATTAATGCTCTGGATTTTGGCTCCTGCCCCGTGTTACAATTTACACTCTTCAAGCCTTCGTCTTGTTGATGCGTGAAGGAGCTATAACTGTTATTTTTTCTTGTCTATTCAAAGCCAAGAAAATGTAGCCGCCTTTCCAGAGAACGGGATGGACCGTGCCGGTGACAGCTCTCTGTCAGTAGCCATAATGTAATTATCAAGTTGTATATTCCAACAGCTGCCCTGGGCGCCAAAACAAATCATGGCAGGACCAAACCACTCCAGCTTTTTCTAATTTATCGTGTGATCTCCTCAGCATCTTTTTGCTTGGTAGGAATTCTTCACAAGATTAACACCATGAGGGTCAAGACAATAGGACAGATGGAATATTAAAGAGATACACACTTAGACGCGTCCAAAAAGTGTGCACTGAAATAAACATTGTACACATGCTTCTACTTAGAGCTGCAAAAAAAGTAAGTGAACCCTCTGGAATTATCACCAATAAAATGCTGTCTGATGAACTAAGTCACGATAATGGACAATCACAATCTAACTATACTAAAAACACACAGTTCACAGTTGTACCGTTTATGTCTCTTATTGAGCCATAATGCAACCCTTGAATTTAATAACAGCAGCAATCATCTCCACCAAACATTTCCCATAGTTGAACTGAAGATTTGCACAATGTTGAGGGGGAATTTTGGACTATTCCTCCCTTCAAATGTGTTTCAGTTCATAAATATTTCAGGGATACCTCACGTAAACAGTGCTCTTCAGGTCATGACACACCACCTCAATAGAGAAGAAGACATACAAAATACATGTGTTTTTTTTTTTGTTTTTTTTTTTGGGGGGGGGGGTCATTGTCTTGTTCCATCACCCATCATCTCTTCAGACTTCATTGTTCCTTCAATGATGACAAGGCATCCAGGCCCTGAGGCAGCAAAGCATGCAGGCCCTGATGGTCCCACAACCATACTTCACAATTACGATGAGGTTTGGAGCTGGTGTGTGTATTTCAAATAGTTGTTGTTACCCTAAGGCTAGTTTCACACTAGGGTTTACAGATCCAGTATTCTGTTTGGGTTCGGAACAGTCTGCCAGATCCATCACTTCCAGACGTTGCCCGGGGTCCAGCAGAGATCTGGCCAAAACCTGGCAAATATGCTGAGATTCACAGACGCACAGTGTTTTGTGTCTGGACAATTCTCAGCATTCCGTATCGAAACAGCCTGCCAGAAGGCTATGCCGGCAGTACGAAACCAAATTTATTCGAGCTTCATACATGTTTATAACCTATCTTCTGATGCCTTCTGAAAGTTGTGTGCATCAAGGCATAGTATACACTAACCAATCTTTCTTGAGCAGATTCCGACTCTTTATCGGATGGCACAAACTCTGCTTGCCCTGACCTCGGCCTGTCCCTGACTACGGTTTTGCTTCGGCCTGTGGGTCAGCTGTCTACCAGACTATGTCTCCAGCAGTTAGCAGCCTGGTGGTTTCCCTGCAGAGGAGTTTAGATCCCTGTACACGGGTTAAAGAGTGAAGACTAGAGGGCTGTCAGGATAATGTCCTTAAGGAGTAGTCCCAAGCCAGATCTATTTGGTAGGCAAAACATCTACATATATTTCAACTGAAATGTACATTCAAGAAATAGCTGATAATATGACATAGCAGTCGGCCAACTAAACTGATTTTTCCATTCACTTTTCCTTTTTTGTTGAAAAATTATTCTTTTTAATTCCGTATTTAGGTCATATTAATGTAAAGAGTGGGGCAGGTCACATAAAGACTGCAAACATTATTTTGGCACAGGTTTCTAGCCTTCAAGTACAAAACCAGCTCTTCTCTTCCCTTTGCATAATCTCCTAGTATATATTCCTCAGACTCCAACGATTAAGACATCAGAAGATGAAACTTTGATGATCAAGGTTTGTTCTGTTGATTATAAGTGGACATTATCGCCACTACTAAACACATTCATGGAATATTGAGTGATTGATCTTCATCAATGGTTCTGCGCTTTCAACTGAAGGGACCTGACTAATTGATCTCGGGGTTGAAGTTTGCAGGACAGAGTTGCCACACATGGGGAGGGAAGAAGTACAGATTTTTGTTATAGATTATCCTTCTGCTACAATTTAGGGGAGAAAAACTTGAATGTAATGTGCTAACCTTGGATATAGTCAAAGACCATGTTGAACGCCCTCATCATGTGCTAGGTTGATCCCCACTAAAGAACAGATTTGTGGATTGGTAAGCAAACACTCCAGGACTAGCACACTGTCTAATGCATAAGGAGTCATTTATTAAGACCGTCGTTTTAGATGCCGATCTTAATAACCCGTGCACTGGAGGTGGATCCGCAAAGGTTATGAAGAGGCACTGGCCTCAACATAACTTTGGCGCATCCACCGCTGGTCTAAATCTACGTAAGCTTCCTTGCTGGCTTAAATTTAGACCTAAAACAAGCCTACTAACCCGTTCCCTTCCTCTCCTATGCCACTCCCCATTTTTTAGAACTGGCGTGAATGGGGAAAAGTTGCAGATAGTGGAGCAAATAACCTTTACGCAGTAATCTGCAGCAGAAATACTCTAAAAATCATCAAATTTCAGTTAGCAAATGACCCCCATAGTACCTAGGTGTCTTCTATTTGGAAATTCACTTACCTGAAGAGTGTCAAAGCCTCTGTCCAAGTAAGCCCCGCACTTGTCTTTTTCACCAATTGATGCATAGAATTTGCTCCACCAGTCAATGAATTCTTCCTCCTGTTACACACAAAGAATAGGAATCAGTAACTCGAAATATTCTTGATAGACATCCCAGGTAATCTTAACGCAGAGATACTCAACCTCCTGATACCAATATCAAACTTTCTTTGAGGATTTTCAAAAATTGTCAACAAAGCACCAATGTTCAAAGCAATCAATGAGCAATTAGCTTTGGCCGACCTAATCCTATGGGGACAATCAAAGTACTGAGAGCAAGACTTAATTAAAATATTTGTTTATTCGAACTTTTTGCCTTGGCAAAAAAATAAAATAAAAAAAAGACCAAAAATATTTAATATAAGAGTAATACCCCAAGAATTCAAACTTTTTGCCTTGGCAAAAAAATAAAATAAAAAAAAAGACCAAAAATATTTAATATAAGAGTAATACCCAAAGAACCTAAAATGTTCTCATTTCTTCATCCAGCACTTTACTTGGCCGCTAACTGCCAATGTAGATGTTTCATTATTCCCAATGACAAATGCAGGGAAAGTCAAGGTCATGTGGACCCACCCAATGTCTGGCAGAAGACGTGTGATTTTATTCCCCGTATTAGATGGCCTGATAGATTGTTACCGGAATGTGACCCCTCTTGTAATTAATTTCACATGTCCCTGCTGTGCTGGCATCTGAAGAGGTTCACACCTCAGCTAAGCAAGGACCATCGGACCAACAGTGGAAAATTTAATCTATGTTGCCATCAGACGGAAAAACTTGGGAGACAACTTTCAGTTTTTTATTCTTTAAATGCCATATGAAGAGTACAGGCGTACATTTCTAGTTCAGAATGCAATGAAGATTTCCACGAATAATTAAAAATGGCAATATGGGAGTAAAACTGGAAATATAGCTCCTTCATTACGTGTCCACTTGCCAAATAACGTTAGAAGGGGGACCTTCTCTTCATAGTTGGGTTTCCCACCACTAGAGGACATTTATGGCACATCCTGTGGAAAATATCTGTAACCTATTCAAAGACCAAGCCAATTTTGGCAATTATATTTTCATTTTCTTTTTTATTTTAGTCATATTTTTTTATTTTTCCATCTACATGACTGTATGAGGACTTTCTTCTTGTGGATGGCAATATTTAATGTTTCATATAATAATTTGAAAAATATAAAAAAAAACATTTGTGATGGAATGGGGGGAAAATAAACAAATTCCCACCACCATTATTTTTGTTTTTTCCTTTTACTGTTCGATAAACATGAAACAATAATCTTATTCTGTTCAGTACAATCACAACCATACCAAATGTATAGAGTTTCTGTTGTATTTTACTACTTAAAAAAATAAAACAGAAATTTTTCTTTCTCATTACCAACATGTACTGTGAACTGTAAAATAATAATAATTACAAAATAATCTAGTCAAGTACCAAAAAAATCATGGGCACATCTATTTTTTTCTCACGGACACAGGAAAAATGTCACCTATTTTTACGGACTGTCCAGAAATTTCTGGAGAGTTGACAACCCAGGTACTAGTGTGTAGGCTTGTTTTTTGCCGGGTGAGCTGTAGTTTTTATTGGTAGCCTTTTAGGGAACATGATTTTTTTGCTTTTTTTTTATTTCATTTTCTTCAGAAGTAAAGTGCTATGCAACATAAATTTTGTACATGGTGATACCAATTATATTTTTTAAATAGGATAAATGGGGAGATTAGTTTTTGAAGGTTTAACATTTGTGGTTTTTATATGTTTAAAAAACATTAAATATTTTAAAATTGTGAAAAATGTAAAATTTTTAGCTTCTTTGGGACTTCCAATCTACTTAACATGCCAGTTTGACTGCCGTGTCTGTCATCTGGGAGATTAGCCTGCATCAGGGTTATCACCTGTCCCAGGCTGTGGTACAAGTCGTGTATGGGGTGTTCTCAGCTCCTCAACTGTTCCATACACCCCTTGCTGTAATCTAAATGTACAGTGGGGAAAAAAAGTATTTAGTCATCAAGCAATTGTACAAGTTCTCCCACTTAAAAAGATGAGGTCGGCCTGTAATTGACATCATAGGTAGACCTCAACTATGAGAGACAAAATGAGAAAACAAATCCAGAAAATCACATTGTCTGATTTTTAAAGAATTTATTTGCAAATTATGGTGGAAAATAAGCATTTGGTCACCTACAAACAAGATTTCTGGCTCTCACAGACCTGTAACTTCTTCTTCAACAGGCTGGGTCTTTCAGCATGACAATGATCCCAAGCACACCACCAGGGTAACGAAGGAGTGGCTTCGTAAGAAGCATTTCAAGGTCCTGGAGTGGCCTAGCCAGTGTCCAGATCTCAACTCCATAGAAAACCTTTGGATGGAGTTGAAAGTCCGTGTTGCCCAGCGACAGCCCCAAAACATCACTGCTCTAGAGGAGATCTGCATGGAGGAATGGGCCAACATACCAGCAACAGTGTGTGCCAACCTTGTGAAGACTTGCAGAAAACGTCTGACCTCTGTCATTGCCAACAAAGGATATATAACAAAGTATTGAGATGAACTTTTGTTATTGACCAAATACTTATTTTCCACCATAATTTGCAAATAAATTCTTTCAAAATCAGACAATGTGATTTTCTGGATTTGTTTTCTCATTTTGTCTCTCATAGTTGAGGTCTACCTATGATGTCAATTACAGGCCTCTCTCATCTTTTTAAGTGGGAGAACTTGCACAATTGGTGGCTGACTAAATACTTTTTTTCCCCACTGTATGTAAAGGTTAATGTTTTTTTATTTATGTAAAAATGTGTTTATGGGTTTTTATTTCTTCTGATATTATTTAACAAAATTTTACCTTACATTTTAAAATTTGATCTTTTTTTTAAATTATAGTATGTCTACATCATATGTTCAATAGCGACCCTGGGGTACTTCAATATACCCTGGGCTGTCCATACATACACGTTACTTGGGTAAAGACTAAAGTATATGGTTCTGGAGAGGTTTAGGATACATGAGGAGCTAATGTGATGTTGAGACAGATGCAGGTGAAAAGTACCATTTAGTACAGAACTTTTGGGGTGGTAGGACATTTTATAAAAACCTTCTTTGTGATCGCATGCAGGTTTTAGTTACCATTAAAGAATCGTCCTGGAGAATGCGAAGTAGGGTTATGTTTATGGTGATGGTTGTTGGCCATGGGCTTTGAGGATTATTTGGGAATAAGGCTAGATTCTTCAAGAAAGCCATAAATGGTAGTCACAACCACGTTACTTGACCCACTGATGAACCCATTGAGGATTGTATAGAAAAATAAAATAAATGGATCAGGTTTCCAAAGTGGACCAACATGTTGGTGAAGTGAGTTTTCTTTAATGTTTACAATGTTTAGCAGATGGACGTGGGTGGGGCTGCACAATGATTGACAGCTTTGCTCATGTGTGTCTGTAAAGATTAGGGGGGAAATGTATCAAACTGCTGTAATGGAAAACTGGTTTAGTTGCCCATAGCAATCAATCAGATTCCACATTTCATTTTTCTGCACGCCTTCGGAAAATGAAAAGTGGAATCTGATTGGTTGCTATGGGCAACTAAGCCAGCTTTTCTTTAAATCAGTTTGATAAATCTTCCCCTACGGGTCTTATTTTGGTCCTAACAGCTCTATGTAAGCATTAGAAATTCTTTCAAGATTCAGTTCCTTGAAATTGAGAGAGAGAGAGAAAGAGATTTAAGATATGCAAATTTGCATATATTCTTCCTAGTAACCAAGGGAACTGTCACCTGGCATACAATACTCATGCATATTTTTCAGTCGCCCTAATGATAAAGAACACCCTGGAGAGTACCCACCAAGGCCAATCAACCAAGCAAGGCACATTTCTTTTCAGACATTCTTGTTCCCTTGTTTTTCTTTAAAGAGAACTAGCTTGAAGGTTTCATTGAAGTGTTCTAGTTCTCTCGTCTCGCTTTCATTTGACATTGGCTGTACCACTCTGGTTCATCTGAAATTAATAGTCATCTGCTTTTGCTATATTGGTGGCCTATTAGGAAGGTATGGTCCTACTGAAGTGAATTGGGACAGCAGAGCTATAATTATACCTGCACAATGCTGGTAAACAGTAAGAACACAGCACTCGTGTAAGTACTGCGTTCTCTGTACAGCTGTTCGGCACGGGTGCAGGCAGTCTGGCCCCCGCCAATCTGATATAATCTATCCTGATGATAGGTCATCAATACAGCAATACAGCTCAAGTATTTTACAATTTGTTTCAGACAAATAATGAAATATACGTATGTGAAAAGCATTTGTAAACCAGCTTCCTTTTCAAAAGGATTTAAAACAGCTAAGCATTTCACAACTACAGTATATCCTTCCAGCCTTTTAAATATGTTTAGGTAGCAGAGCTGTGAAAATAGCTAAGCCAGCCTCACATCTGCAACTAGCTCTTTCAGGACAAAAGCCCTTTATCAGAGAAAAGCAGATAAAAAAATTTCTTTCTAGTCGCAAGGCCTTGGGATAGACCTGTGGGTGGGTACTATTTCTATTATGCAGACCAGTTAATATGCATGATGACTGTTGTAGGCTAGACAATGTTCCTCTTGGTTTCTGGGGAAAAATATATGCAAATTATCATGTCTAACATCTGCTGGCATCAGATAGCCTTAGGAAAGCTAATCTGAATATCTTTCCCAGAAACCCATAGGGGCATTGTCTGGCCTACAATACTAGGCACTATCCATAATGAGAAAAAGTACCCCCAGAATACACATATAAAACACAAAGTAGCATACTGGGCTCTCTCTTTCTCTCTCTCTCCCTCCCGCTAGTTCGCCTAAAAAGAAACACAAAAAAATGTGGCTTTGTCTCAATCCAAACTTTTTGGGAGATTCGGTAGAATCAATTTGTTCACACTCATTATTTATTTATACTGCGGAATTTTCCATAGACACCATGCAACCTCCGAGCACTGCTGTACAAGCACCTTAAGTAGGTGTGCATGTGCTCTCATTTACAGGGGGTTACCCAGTTTTGGGGATTCTATGTGTGTGTCTGCACTCTGCACTCTGCATGTGATATGCAGCCCTATGCAGGTATGTCCACACCTGTACAGAGTTGTCCTTGGTAGGTATGTTCACACCTGCATGAAGTGTTACTACGTAGGTATGTCTACACCTGTACAGAGTGGTCCTATGTAGGTATGACTACACCTGTACAGAGTGGTCCTTGGTAGGTATATCCCCACCTGTACAAGGCTGTCCTTGGTAGGTATGTCCACACCTGCACAGAGCAGTCCTATGTAGGTATGTCTACACCTGCATGAAGTGTTCCTACGTAGGTATGTCTACACCTGTACAGAGTGGTCCTACGTAGGTATGTCTACACCTATACAGAGTGGTCCTATGTAAGTATGTCCACACCTTCACAGAGCAGTCCTATGTAGGTATGTCCACACCTGCACATAGCAGTCCTATGTAGGTATGTCTACACCTGCATGAAGTGTTCCTACATAGGTATGTCCACGCCTGCACAGAGCAGTCCTATGTAGGTATGTCCACACCTGCACAGAACAGTCCTATGTAGGTATGTCTACACCTATACAGAGTGGTCCTATGTAAGTATGTCCACACCTTCACAGAGCAGTCCTATGTAGGTATGTCCACACCTGCACAGAGCAGTCCTATGTAAGTATGTCCACACCTTCACAGAGCAGTCCTATGTAGGTATGTCCACACCTGCACAGAGCAGTCCTATGTAAGTATGTCCACACCTGCACAGAGCAGTCCTATGTAGGTATGTCTACACCTGCATGAAGTGTTCCTACGTAGGTATGTCTACACCTGTACAGAGTGGTCCTATGTAGGTATGTCCACACCTGTACAGAGCAGTCCTATGTAGGTATGTCTACACCTGTACAGAGTGGTCCTATGTAGGTATGTCCACACCTGTACAGAGCGGTCCTATGTAGGTATGTCTACACCTGTACAGAGCTGTCCTTGGTAGGTATGTCCACACCTGCACAGAGCAGTCCTATGTAGGTATGTCTACACCTGAATGAAGTGTTCCTACGTAGGTATGTCTACAACTGTACAGAGTGGTCCTATGTAGGTATGTCCACACCTGTACAGAGCGGTCCTATGCAGGTATATCTACATGCAACCTACAATGTTTTTTTGTCCAGCCGGCATTTCAACTGGATCAGGATGCTGGATTTCCAAAATGGAGATGTGACTGCAGCTAAGAGAGAGATCATCCACTGCAGCAGCAAATATGTAGAATCCCTCTGACCACCATTGGTGGTGAACACCTCGGACCGTGACGTTGGTTGAGCTGCTGAGAAGAGTCCCATTTCACGTTCTAATGTAGCACGGGCTCCACAGCTTTCTCATCGGGCAGTAATTTTACATTTCTACACAGGTTCCTACAAATAACGATGTCTATGTGAGTAATCCGCAGAATTCCAGCACACTGACCTCATGGAGAAAATCTAATGGAGGATTATTGGATTTCTGAGAGCAGGCAGCCGAGGACTTCACCTAAATTACATTTCATCATCTGCCAGCCCCAGACCCCTCAGTCCCCACATGTGCAACTTACCCATAGGACCTTCTGCAGCCGTAAGACAAGGAAAGCTGGTTAGACGATGAGTCCTGTCCCCTGACCCCCATCCCATACGTGCAGCATACCCTCCCGATGCAGCAATAACATGGAAGAATTAGAAGGAAATCTACAAAATCTTCTTCCCCGTCCCCTATGAATAACGCATCAATTCATGCAGAATACAAAGAGCGGAAGATGTGGACCGGACCAAAGTCTCCAGCGTGACGTCCTGCTGATCTGTGCCCACGTATCTAATCATGTGATACCGTGCTGCTGAACTGATGTATCTAATCCTAGATCATAGCATGCTGGTGAACTGATGTGCCTAATCCCATGTGGTACCATGCAGCTGAACTGATGTATCTAATCCTGTGTGATAGCATGCTACAAAACCTATGTATCTAATCCTATGCAATACCATGCTACTCAACTGACGTATCTAATCCTGTGTGATACCATGCTACTGAACCTATGTATCTAATCCTAGGTGATAGCAGGCTGCTGAACTGATGTATCTAATCCCATGCGATACCATGCTACTGAACCTGTGATACCAGGCTACTGAACAGATGTATCTAATCCTATGTGATATCATGCTTCTGAACCTATATATATATCTAACCCTGAGTGATAGCATTAGATGCATCTAATCCTGTGTAATGTCATGCTACTGAACCAATGTATCTAATCTTGGGATACTGAGCTGCTCAACTGACATATTTAATCCTCATGATACTCTGCTCCTGAACCAATGTATCTAAGCCTTGCAATGCTGTGAAGCTGAAAAGACGTATCTTCTTGGATACAGAGCTGCTGAACCAATCTATCTGATCCTACATGATAATGTGATTCTGAACCAATGTATCTAATCCAGGGATGCTCAACCTGCGGCCCTCCAGCTGTTGTAAAACTACAACTCCCATAATGCCCTTCTGTAGGCTGATAGTTGTAGACTGTCCAAGAATGATGGGAGTTGTAGTTTTGCAAAAGCTGGAGGGCCGCAGGTTGAGCATGCCTGATCTAATCCTTATGATACTGTTTTGCCAGACCGGTGTATCCAATCCTGGGTGATACCGTTCTGCTGAACCAGCGTATCCAATCCTGAGTGATACAGTGCTGCTAATCCAGTGTATCCAATCCTGGGTGATACTGTGCAGCTGAACCAGTGTATCCAATCCTGGGTGATACTGTGCTGCTGAACTGATGTATCTAATCCGCATGATCAGGCCTGATGACATCATCTGTTTGCACTCACCTTCACTGATAATTACTGGACCTCCTGTGATTCTGCTGCAATCAATCTAACCCCAGTGAGAAGTCTACTGTGTGAGATCCCTACTGCCTCATTGAGGGTCTTCATTATATCCTACTGCCTCACTGAGGGTCTTCATTATATCCTACTGCCTCATTGAGGGTCCTCATTATATCCTACTGCCTCACTGAGGGTCTTCATTATATCCTACTGCCTCATTGAGGGTCCTCATTATATCCTACTGCCTCACTGAGGGTCTTCATCATATCCTACTGCCTCACTGAGGGTCCTCATTATATCCTACTGCCTCACTGAGGGTCTTCATCATATCCTACTGCCTCATTGAGGGTCTTCATTATATCCTACTGCCTCACTGAGGGTCTTCATTATATCCTACTGCCTCATTGAGGGTCCTCATTATATCCTACTGCCTCACTGAGGGTCTTCATTATATCCTACTGCCTCATTGAGGGTCCTCATTATATCCTACTGCCTCACTGAGGGTCTTCATTATATCCTACTGCCTCACTGAGGGTCCTCATTATATCCTACTGCCTCACTGAGGGTCTTCATTATATCCTACTGCCTCACTGAGGGTCTTCATTATATCCTACTGCCTCACTGAGGGTCTTCATTATATCCTACTACCTCAGTGAGGGTCTTCATTTTATCCTACTGCCTCACTGAGGGTCTTCATTATATTGTACTGCCTCACTGAGGGTCTTCATTATATCCTACTGCCTCACTGAGGGTCTTCATTATATCCTACTGCCTCACTGAGGGTCTTCATTTTATCCTACTGCCTCACTGAGGGTCTTCATTATATCCTACTGCCTCACTGAGGGTCCTAATTATGTCCCACTGCCTCACTGAGGGTCTTCATTTTATCCTACTGCCTCACTGAGGGTCTTCATCATATCCTACTGCCTCACTGAGGGCTTTCATGATATCCTACTGCCTCACTGAGGGTCTTCATTATATCCTACTGCCTCACTGAGGGTCTTCATTTTATCCTACTGCCTCACTGAGGGCCTTCATGATATCCTACTACCTCACTGGGGGTCTTCAATATATCCTACTGCCTCCCTGAGGGTCTTCATCATATCCTACTGCCTCACTGAGGGTCTTCATTATATCCTACTGCCTCACTGAGGGTCTTCATCATATCCTACTGCCTCACTGAGGGTCTTCATTATATCCTACTGCCTCACTGAGGGTCTTCATTATATCCTACTGCCTCACTGAGGGTCTTCATTATGTCCTACTGCCTCACTGAGGGTCTTCATTATATTGTACTGCCTCACTGAGGGTCTTCATCATATCCTACTGCCTCACTGAGGGTCTTCATTATATCCTACTGCCTCACTGAGGGTCTTCATTATATTGTACTGCCTCACTGAGGGTCTTCATCATATCCTACTGCCTCACTGAGGGTCTTCATCATATCCTACTGCCTCACTGAGGGTCTTCATTATATCCTACTGCCTCACTGACGGTCCTCATTATATCCTACTGCCTCACTGAGGGGCTTCATCATATCCTACTGCCTCACTGAGGGTCTTCATCATATCCTACTGCCTCACTGAGGGTCTTCATTATATCCTACTGCCTCACTGAGGGTCTTCATTTTATCCTACTGCCTCACTGAGGGCCTTCATGATATCCTACTACCTCACTGGGGGTCTTCATTATATCCTACTGCCTCACTGAGGGTCTTCATCATATCCTACTACCTCACTGACGGTCCTCATTATATCCTACTGCCTCACTGAGGGTCTTCATTATATTCTACTGCCTCACTGAGGGTCTTCATTTTATCCTACTGCCTCACTGAGGGTCTTCATTATATTGTACTGCCTCACTGAGGGTCTTCATTATATCCTACTGCCTCACTGAGGGTCTTCATTATATCCTACTGCCTCACTGAGGGTCTTCATTTTATCCTACTGCCTCACTGAGGGTCTTCATTATATCCTACTGCCTCACTGAGGGCCTTCATGATATCCTACTGCCTCACTGAGGGTCTTCATTATGTCCTACTGCCTCACTGGGGTCTTCATTATATCCTACTGCCTCACTGAGGGCCTTCATGATATCCTACTGCCTCACTGAGGGTCTTCATTATATCCTACTGCCTCACTGAGGGTCTTCATTTTATCCTAGTGCCTCACTGAGGGCCTTCATGATATCCTACTACCTCACTGGGGGTCTTCATTATGTCCTACTGCCTCACTGGGGGTCTTCATTATATCCTACTGCCTCACTGAGGGCCTTCATGATATCCTACTGCCTCACTAAGGGTCTTCATTATATCCTACTGCCTCACTGAGGGTCTTCATTTTATCCTACTGCCTCACTGAGGGCCTTCATGATATCCTACTACCTCACTGGGGGTCTTCATTATATCCTACTGCCTCACTGAGGGTCTTCATCATATCCTACTACCTCACTGACGGTCCTCATTATATCCTACTGCCTCACTGAGGGTCTTCATTATATTCTACTGCCTCACTGAGGGTCTTCATTTTATCCTACTGCCTCACTGAGGGTCTTCATTATATTGTACTGCCTCACTGAGGGTCTTCATTATAGCCTACTGCCTCACTGAGGGTCTTCATTTTATCCTACTGCCTCACTGAGGGTCTTCATTATATCCTACTGCCTCACTGAGGGTCTTCATTTTATCCTACTGCCTCACTGAGGGCCTTCATGATATCCTACTGCCTCACTGAGGGTCTTCATTATGTCCTACTGCCTCACTGGGGGTCTTCATTATATCCTACTGCCTCACTGAGGGCCTTCGTGATATCCTACTGCCTCACTGAGGGTCTTCATTATATCCTACTGCCTCACTGAGGGTCTTCATTTTATCCTAGTGCCTCACTGAGGGCCTTCATGATATCCTACTACCTCACTGGGGGTCTTCAATATATCCTACTGCCTCCCTGAGGGTCTTCATCATATCCTACTGCCTCACTGAGGGTCTTCATTATATCCTACTGCCTCACTGAGGGTCTTCATTATATCCTACTGCCTCAATGAGGGTCTTCATTATATCCTACTGCCTCACTGAGGGTCTTCATTATATCCTAATGCCTCACTGAGGGTCTTCATTATATCCTACTGCCTCACTGAGGGTCTTCATTATATTCTACTGCCTCACTGAGGGCCTTCATGATATCCTACTGCCTCACTGAGGGTATTCATTATATCCAATTCCTTCACTGAGGGTCTTCATTATATCGTATCCCTTCACTGAGGGTCTTCATGATATCCTATCTCTCTACTCATGGTCTTCATTATACCCTACTCCTCCACCAAGGATGTTCATGATATACTATCCCTTATGAGGGTCTTTATTATATCTTATCCCTTCACTGAGGGTCTCCATTATAGCCTATACCTCCAATGAGGGTCTTCATTATATCACATCCCTTCTATGATGGTCTTCATTGTATCCTATACCTCCACTAAGGCTCTTCATTATGTTCTATGCTTTATGGAAGGTCTTCATTATACCCTGTTCCTCCACTTAGGGTCTTCATTATATGATAACCCCAACGGCATAACTAGAAATGACCTGGTCCTACAGAAATTTTTTTTAATGAGGATCGCCTGTATCTGGACGTCTGGTTTGTAGCCCCATGTTGTGCAGATGCCTTCTGAGACTCTAAGCTTGGGATGCGACATTCAATTTCACTAGCAGTAAAGAATGGATCTACGCGGCATTCTTCAGATTGGAGCTAGGTGCTTGAAAATGATATCTGCAGATCTTAGCGATATCTGTTATTTCCTCCTCATAACCTCATGTTTGTCCTTCTCACTGCTGTAATTTAAGTGTTATAGTGGTATCTGAGCCTACCATGTGTGATACTATCTACTGTATCTGAGTCTGTCCTGTCTGGTTCAGCCTCACAGAAGGACAGAGAACTTCATGATGGATGATGAAGAGTTAAACTGTTCTGTAGCTGATTTTACATCTCCGCTCAGTTCTGGCAGGTTTTATAAGCAGAGATGAGGAGCTGTGCCGTTACTTGTGGGAACATTGAGCTCTGACGCCATTTATTACGCGTATAAAGCTGTTCCCATTGACATCTATAAAGGTACTTCAAAGGAATGTGCAAAAATTGGTGCCTAATATAGATTTAAGTGGCATCTGTCACCTCTAACGAGACGGACCTGAGAGTAATACCAGATGTAATGTCCCCACTGATATAGACACCCCAAATATTCATTACCTATGGCCGAAATACAGAAACTTCAACGGGACTAATGTACACAGTGTACAGCCAGTCTTTCCTGTCCTGTATACTGGGTGTAATCCTCAGTATCTGCTCTTATTCTGTATATATGGACATTGCACAGTACCACTTCTCCTGTCCTGTATACTGGGTGTAATCCTCAGTATCTGCTCTTATTCTGTATATATATACACTGCACAGTACCACTTCTCCTGTCCTGTATACTGGGTGTAATCCTCAGTATCTGCTCTTATTCTGTATATATGGACACTGCACAGTACCACTTCTCCTGTCCTGTATACTGGGTGTAATCCTCAGTATCTGCTCTTATTCTGTATATATGGACACTGCACAGTACCACTTCTCCTGTCCTGTATACTGGGTGTAATCCTCAGTATCTGCTCTTATTCTGTATATATATATGGACACTGCACAATACCACTTCTCCTGTCCTGTAAACTGGGTGTAATCCTCAGTATCTGCTCTTATTCTGTATATATATATATATATATATATATATATATATATATATATATATATACACACTGCACAGTACCACTTCTCCTGTACACTGGGTGTAATCCTCAGTATCTGCTCTTATTCTGTATATATATATATATATACACTGCACAGTACCACTTCTCCTGTCCTGTATACTGGGTGTAATCCTCAGTATCTGCTCTTATTCTGTATATATATATACACTGCACAGTACCACTTCTCCTGTCCTGTATACTGGGTGTAATCCTTGGTATCTGCTCTTATTCTATATATATATATATATATATACACTGCACAGTACCACTTCTCCTGTCCTGTATACTGGGTGTAATCCTCAGTATCAGCTCTTATTCTGTATATATGTACACTGCCACAGTACCACTTCTCCTGTCCTGTATACTGGGTGTAATCCTCAGTATCTGCTCTTATTCTGTATATATATACACTGCACAGTACCACTTCTCCTGTCCTGTATACTGGGTGTAATCCTCAGTATCTGCTCTTATTCTGTATATATGTACACTGCACAGTACTACTTCTCCTGTGCTGTATACTGGGTGTAATCCTCAGTATCTGCTCTTATTCTGTATATATGGACACTGCACAGTACCACTTCTCCTGTCCTGTATACTGGGTGTAATCCTCAGTATCTGCTCTTATTCTGTATATATATACACTGCACAGTACCACTCCTCTTGTCCTGTATACTGGGTGTAATCCTCAGTATCTGCTCTTATTCTGTATATATATATACACTGCACAGTACCACTTCTCCTGTCCTGTATACCAGGTGTAATCCTCAGTATCTGCTCTTATTCTGTATATATATATATATACACTGCACAGTACCACTTCTCCTGTCCTGTATACTGGGTGTAATCCTCAGTATCTGCTCTTATTCTGTATATATATATACACTGCACAGTACCACTTCTCCTGTCCTGTATACTGGGTGTAATCCTCAGTATCTGCTCTTATTCTGTATGTATATATATATATATATACACTGCACAGTACCACTTCTCCTGTCCTGTATACTGGGTGTAATCCTCAGTATCTGCTCTTATTCTTTATATATACACTGCACAGTACCACTTCTCCTGTCCTGTATACTGGGTGTAATCCTCAGTATCTGTTCTTATTCTGTATATATATACACTGCACAGTACCACTTCTCCTGTCCTGTATACTGGGTGTAATCCTCAGTATCTGTTCTTATTCTGTATATATATACACTGCACAGTACCACTTCTCCTGTCCTGTATACTGGGTGTAATCCCCAGTATCTGTTCTTATTCTGTATATATATATACACTGCACAGTACCACTTCTCCTGTCCTGTATACTGGGTGTAATCCTCAGTATCTGCTCTTATTCTGTATATATATATACACTGCACAGTACCACTTCTCCTGTCCTGTATACTGGGTGTAATCCTCAGTATCTTCTCTTATTCTGTATATATATACACTGCACAGTACCACTTCTCCTGTCCTGTATACTAGGTGTAATCCTCAGTATCTGCTCTTATTCTGTATATATGGACACTGCATAGTACCACTTCTCCTGTCCTGTATACTGGGTGTAATCCTCAGTATGTGCTCTTATTCTGTATATATATATACACTGCACAGTACCACTTCTCCTGTCCTGTATACAGGGTGTAATCCTCAGTATCTGCTCTTATTCTCTATATATGGACACTGCACAGTACCACTTCTCCTGTCCTGTATACTGGGTGTAATCCTCAGTATCTGCTCTTATTCTGTATATATATACACTGCATAGTACCACTTCTCCTGTCCTGTATACTGGGTGTAATCCTCAGTATCTGCTCTTATTCTGTATATATATACACTGCATAGTACCACTTCTCCTGTCCTGTATACTGGGTGTAATCATCAGTATCTGCTCTTATTCTGTGTATATATATATACACTGCACAGTACCACTTCTCCTGTCCTGTATACCAGGTGTAATCCTCAGTATCTGCTCTTATTCTGTATATATATATATACACTGCACAGTACCACTTCTCCTGTCCTGTATACTGGGTGTAATCCTCAGTATCTGCTCTTATTCTGTATGTATATATATATATATATATACACTGCACAGTACCACTTCTCCTGTCCTGTATACTGGGTGTAATCCTCAGTATCTGCTCTTATTCTTTATATATACACTGCACAGTACCACTTCTCCTGTCCTGTATACTGGGTGTAATCCTCAGTATCTGTTCTTATTCTGTATATATATACACTGCACAGTACCACTTCTCCCTGTCCTGTATACTGGGTGTAATCCTCAGTATCTGTTCTTATTCTGTATATATATACACTGCACAGTACCACTTCTCCTGTCCTGTATACTGGGTGTAATCCCCAGTATCTGTTCTTATTCTGTATATATATATACACTGCACAGTACCACTTCTCCTGTCCTGTATACTGGGTGTAATCCTCAGTATCTGCTCTTATTCTGTATATATATATACACTGCACAGTACCACTTCTCCTGTCCTGTATACTGGGTGTAATCCTCAGTATCTTCTCTTATTCTGTATATATATACACTGCACAGTACCACTTCTCCTGTCCTGTATACTGGGTGTAATCCTCAGTATCTGCTCTTATTCTGTATATATATACACTGCACAGTACCACTTCTCCTGTCCTGTATACTAGGTGTAATCCTCAGTATCTGCTCTTATTCTGTATATATGGACACTGCATAGTACCACTTCTCCTGTCCTGTATACTGGGTGTAATCCTCAGTATGTGCTCTTATTCTGTATATATATATACACTGCACAGTACCACTTCTCCTGTCCTGTATACTGGGTGTA
This sequence comes from Rhinella marina, assembly GCA_900303285.1. Lineage (NCBI taxonomy): Eukaryota > Metazoa > Chordata > Amphibia > Anura > Bufonidae > Rhinella > Rhinella marina. Next base: position 182,697 of record ONZH01003181.1, read on the forward strand.
ATCCTCAGTATCTGCTCTTATTCTGTATATATATACACTGCATAGTACCACTTCTCCTGTCCTGTATACTGGGTGTAATCCTCAGTATCTGCTCTTATTCTGTATATATATACACTGCATAGTACCACTTCTCCTGTGCTGTATACTGGGTGTAATCCTCAGTATCTGCTCTTTGTACTGTATACTTATCTTTCTGTTCTGCTTCTATACATGACTACCTCCTGGATGCATTTCTTGCAGGCTTGGTGATCTGGGGTGAAGCTCTGGGTCTCCGCAGTGACATGCAGGTATCATACATGCACATATTACATACAGGTTATACATACATGGAGGCCGGAGCTAGAAGACGACATGTTAATTACGGCTGAGCCGTTCACAACGTCCATGAGCTACAAAGCAATACAACAGGGGTTATTTACATGGAGAATATTAAGGATAACATCACAAGAAGCTGATTGGACCAAAGAGGAGATAAGAGACAGAATATAACAGTCACCACAGGATCCAGAATGTAAGCGATTTGGAAAAAGTTCACTGTCTAAGAAATGAATACGTCTAAGAGCCATTGTTAGATTCCTTTTATATGCAGCTCTTGTATATTATTTTTGCACTGTATGGTGGTTGTCACACTTTTGTCTAAGTGAGTCAGCAGACTATATGGTGCTTCTAATGAGGCAGTGCATAGTTCTGTATATACTAAATGCCACTATACCACATGGGGCACCAGCAGAAGTTTTGTACCAGAGTCAGCTACATTTCCCCTCCAGGCTGTCTCTGTGATGTCCCAGCTATGTTTGCTCTATGAACCACCTATGGGTCATAGTGATTGCACTTGTGGTTCCTGGAACCCAAAAATATTCTCTTCTGGCCAATCCTTTCTACAAAACCCTTTGTACATCCAAAACCTCATGAAATAAGTTCCCAGCACAGCGGTGACTGATTCAGGCTCTTATTGCCAGAGCTAATCGTTACCTTATGGCATTGATCTATAGAGTCATCTAGAATTATATGTGCACATAGTAGGACGACCTACGCAATCGGTACGTGCCATGGGTTCATCATTAATGAAAATATAGATTCCTTTAATTCAAGACCCACAAATTATCCGAATATGAAATTTTCTGGATAATTAGATAGACAATATTTGTTTCATAAGAACTGATCACATGTTGGGCTTTCTTTATGACAGTTTTTATCCTGTCTGATCTACACTAATTGATATTCTACACCTATCATGTCCCATTAAAGAGGTTTGTTGGCAAAATTTTTATTTTTTTAAGTAAAGTCAAAAACTGTTAAAAATTAAATAGAAGCATTACTCACTTCCACTGGTCTCCTGCCTCTTCGGTTCTGATGCTACTCCTGTCCATGCTGCACTACACTTTCTGTTCCATGCCATAAGAAGCCAGGACATAAAGGGTCAACCAATCACTGGCCAGTTTTTGGTTGAGTAGGCCTTTTCTGGCATTTCCAGAGTGTCAAGCCAGCATCAAAATGGCAGCTACAGGGGATCGGTGAAGGTGAGTAATGTCTCTTTTTTATGTTCAACAATTTCAGGCCAATTCTGTTTAATTCTCCCCAAACAACCCATTTTTACATTATATTTCACTAGCAGAAGGACCCGGCTTCGCCTGGGTATATTTCATCTATTTCATTTAATGTTTCTGTGTGTCGTTGCAGAGAGAAAGTCAATGCAGCTGACAGAAGTTGACAGATTTTTACCTTCATTTTTTCAATCCCCGTTGGCTGCAGAGTGGGAGAGGGCGTGGCCTGACCAAGTCGGGGGCGTGACTTAGCTAGACCTGGGGCGGGGGTTTTAAGTCCTTCTTTTGAGGGTGGCCTGAATTACAGGTCGATGCCATTGTAATTTATGATGACACGAAATGGGTAGCAGTAGAAGAAAACATCTTTTATTACTACTGAACGGTCTTAGTCTAAAATTAGTCTAAAACATAAGTTATATTTCTGGTAACCAGAATACCCCTTCAACAGTGTCATCCACAGTGCTCTGCCCCTTTAAAGTAGTGAGGAGAAATGGCTGGGTTGTTATTCGCATGAGCTCCTCAGCTGGCTTCTAATTACCTGGCTGGGTTGTTATGGAAACCGGTGTGTATGTGGAGAAAATGGCAATTGGGATTTGAAGTGAAAGGCTCCCAGGCTAATATTGGCTAATGGAGGTCATATTTTGGGAATATCTTGGAAACAGTATGTCCTAGAGAGGTGAGACCTGGTCTAAAACCTTCCCGGACACCTGATATACCTGTGTGCCGAATTTGGTGAAAAATCGGTCCAGAAGTTTGGTCGTGCATAGAGAACAGACAGACAGAAACTAATTTTTATATATATGTAAGAGATGTAGGACCAGAATGCATGTTGAGATATAGGATATCCTCAGTCTCTTTCCTCCTGGTCTTTTGTCCTTGGCGTCTCTGCAGAGAAACCAGTATCACACAAGAAGGAATTTACCGAGAAGAACTGGCAAAGGAACCTTTTCCTCCTGATTTATGGTCTGCAGCAGCTGAGTTTATTGCTCTTTCTTCTCTTGAGTGATAATTGCATGTGGTCGCCCCACGACTTGGCCAAGAAAAACCAACTAGACTTTTTCACTGCTTTACTAATTCTTCTGCCAGGAAGTTTAAATTTTATGGGCAAAGCAAACCCGCCACACTGGTGCCGTCACCGTGTGTTTGCCCTGGCTGATGAATCCTACTCTGTCCAAGCCAAAAAACTTTCAATATCTCCCTGTTCCACACTTGACTGAGCCCGGCTATAGGGGAAGATGATACAGACCCCCAGGCAGTTGTTGTGTGGTCTAATAAAAACCACTGAGGGAACTTGATGTTCACTTCTCAAACATGTACTATGGACGGTGACCTTACAGGTCTGGAACAGGACGTCATTATTTTACCCAAGTTCATGGTTTTTATTGAAAAAAAAGTCAAAAGTACTTCTCCTTGGATGAAAAGAATTGGAACATTGATCAAAAAATGAAAGGTTCATTCCTTCTGATTAAAACTGTAATATCCATTGCCCAGAGAACATGGTAAACTCTGGCTTAGGGGTATAACTAAAAGGGTAGTCATAGTGGACAATGAGTCTGTTCAAGGTCATGTGCACTGTGCGAGAACCAAGCAATCAAAATCTTTATATATCCAAACCTTTCTTGCTTTGGAAGATGGCCCTGGTGGTCTGGGGCTCCATTTCAGGTTTTGCTCCATGGCTACTCACTGTCCACAAGCCTTCCAAAGACCTTAAAGGTAGTATTCCTGATCATTGGGTTATTTGGAAAGGAGGGCGGGTCTGGGTTGGGTCTGACCCAATACCCCTTAACCACAAATGGAAAGAACTTGCACATGCTTACCCTTTCTGTAGGATCACATAACATCTGTCTACTACATAGGATGGTGATGATGATGGGGCTAGCACAAATTATCAGCATTGTGAGGACCCCATTTTGATGTCTACTATGATTATGTTGAAGCTTCTGCGCATTTCCATTAAATGTAGCACAATGATCTTGGGTTCAAATTTGACCAGGGGCATCATTCTCATGGAGTTCGTATGGTTTTCTAGCATTCCTCCTAAACTATGTCCTATATTTGGGCATAAATTCATCATAAAGGGGGCTCTCCTGTCTGGGACCCCCAGAAGCAAAAAGATGCAATGTGCAGCTCTTGCTCTTGAGGAGTAGGTGTAACATAGTAACATAGTTTATAAGGCCGAAAAAGAGATCTGTCCATTCAGTTCGGCCTGTTATCCTACAAGTTGATCCAGAGGAAGGCAAAAAAAAACCCCTGTGAGGTAGAAGCCAATTTTCCCCACTTTAGGGGAAAAAATTCCTTCCCGACTCCAATCAGGCATCAGAATAACTCCCTGGATCAACGACCCCTCTCTAGTAACTATAACCTGTAATATTATTACCTCCAGAAATACATCCAGGCCCTTCTTGAACTCTCTTAGTGAACTTACCATCACCACCTCCTCAGGCAGAGAGTTCCATAGTCTCACTGCTCTTACCGTAAAGAATCCTCTTCTACGTTTGTGTACAAACCTTCTTTCCTACAGACGCAGATGATGTCCCCTCGTCACAGTCACAGGTTTGACTAATTATTTGGGTGGCTTGTTGACCACTTTTCCACCACAGGAGCAGCTACCACCAAGAGTTTCAATGTTGGCTCCAAGAGTAATACCTGATAGTCGGGCCTGTTTTTATTTTATTTTGTTTTGGTTTTTTTTTAGAGAAGAGGTTGTTCATATAGGGCAACTCCTCTCTCTGGCTGTGTATGAACACAGCCCGAGCATAAGTAAGATAGGGAAACTAGATTGTGAGCACCACTAGGCACAGATACAGATGTAGCAGCGCTAACAATCACTGTTTTCGCGTAGCGTTGATAACGAATCGCAACTTCTCCTCTTTTCACTCCTTTCACTCGCAGTAAAAGTACGCTAATTAGGTGAATTTGTACGCATTAGCGTACAATGCATAGCATTAGCATAAAAATTCGTACGCATTAACGTACAATGCGTAGCATTGGCATACAAATCATCAGATGCGTACTCTATTTACGATATTGTTCTGCGCTCACGCGATTCTCCTGTGATTGCTAGCGCTGCTACATCTGTATCATTTTTGTACGGTATTGCAGTATAGATTGGTTGAAAAAAAAGGAAAACTAGTTCCCATATTGTCCATGAAAATGACGTAAGATAATTCTGTGGGATCACATCATTCATAGAATACTATGTTCTCTCCTTCTTTAGTAAGGTCTTGGCAAAAAGCGTTTGTAATATTGTGTTATTTCCCAGACTAGAGTGGAGAGGACATACAGTATATGCCATGTTCCAGTGGTTGACTGGTGATGTCTTCCAAGAACAAATAATGCCTTTGGCTGAAAGGTACAGTAATAATAACCCATTATCCTCCTACCTTTCCCAGTGGAGTTACTAACCCTTACATGTTCAAGATGCGAACATGTTTTTCAATTTTTACGACTTCTTGCCATGATGACCCATGGTGTAATCACTTATAGGCATGGCATCTTTTGGCTTTTTTTGTTGTTGCTTTTCATCCCTATTTTCCAAGAGCAGTAAGTTGTTTATTTTCATGTCAATGCAGCCTTATGATGGCTTAATTTTCACAAATTTTATTAATTTTTGGTGGATGGAATGAAAAAAATGTTGGGGTTTAATTTTTTGAGATTCACTTTTAAAGCATTCACCGTGCAGTATACACTCACCAGCCACTTTATTAGGTACACCTGTCCAACTGCTCGTTAACACTTAATTTCTAATCAGCCAATCACATGGCGGCAACTCAGTGCATTTAGGCATGTAGACATGGTCAAGACAATCTCCTGCAGTTCAAACCGAGCATCAGTATGGGGAAGAAAGGTGATTTGAGTGCCTTTGAACGTGGCATGGTTGTTGGTGCCAGAAGGGCTGGTCTGAGTATTTCAGAAACTGCTGATCTACTGGGATTTTCACGCACAACCATCTCTAGGGTTTACAGAGAATGGTCCGAAAAAGAAAAAACATCCAGTGAGCAGCAGTTCTGTGGGCGGAAATGCCTTGTTGATGCCAGAGGTCAGAGGAGAATGGGCAAACTGGTTCGAGCTGATAGAAAGGCAACAGTGACTCAAATTGCCACCCGTTACAACCAAGGTAGGCAGAAGAGCATCTCTGAACGCACAGTACGTCGAACTTTGAGGCAGATGGGCTACAGCAGCAGAAGACCACACCGGGTGCCACTCCTTTCAGCTAAGAACAGGAAACTGAGGCTACAATTTGCACAAGCTCATCGAAATTGGACAGTAGAAGATTGGAAAAACGTTGCCTGGTCTGATGAGTCTCGATTTCTGCTGCGACATTCGGATGGTAGGGTCAGAATTTGGCGTCAACAACATGAAAGCATGGATCCATCCTGCCTTGTATCAACGGTTCAAGCTGGTGGTGGTGGTGTCATGGTGTGGGGAATATTTTCTTGGCACTCTTTGGGCCCCTTGGTACCAATTGAGCATTGTTGCAACGCCACAGCCTACCTGAGTATTGTTGCTGACCATGTCCATCCCTTTATGACCACAATGTACCCAACATCTGATGGCTACTTTCAGCAGGATAATGCGCCATGTCATAAAGCTGGAATCATCTCAGACTGGTTTCTTGAACATGACAATGAGTTCACTGTACTCAAATGGCCTCCACAGTCACCAGATCTCAATCCAATAGAGCATCTTTGGGATGTGGTGGAACGGGAGATTCGCATCATGGATGTGCAGCTGACAAATCTGCGGCAACTGTGCGATGCCATCATGTCAATATGGACCAAAATCTCTGAGGAATGCTTCCAGCACCTTGTTGAATCTATGCCACGAAGAATTGAGGCAGTTCTGAAGGCAAAAGGGGGTCCAACCCGTTACTAGCATGGTGTACCTAATAAAGTGGCCGGTGAGTGTATATGGCTGTTCACAAGTCAGTATGATTACAGAGTTATCCAAATTTATATAGTTGTTATATTTTCCTAGTTTCGCATAATAATAATCACTATTATAATAATTTGTTTCTGTGTCATATTTTTAGAGCCCAAACCTTTTTTTTTAGTTTCCTATCAGGAAAAAAGCTGTGAGAAGTTTTGCTTTATACAGGATGTAATTTAAAGAGGTATTCCAATTACCATAAATATAACTTATGTTTTAGACTAATTTATCATCAGTCATTACTTAATATAATGTCTATTTCACATATTTACCGTTCAGTAGTTATAAAGTACTTTTCTTCCCCTGCTACTCACTGTGTTCCCCATAAGTTACCATGGCACCGACCTGTAGTTCTGAGCCTTTGTCAAGTCAGTCATGCTCAGTGTGTTGCTATCAATTCTCTAGCTAATCTCAGTGTGCTGCAGCTTACTGAGTAGAGGAGGCGTGTCTGGACTGGAATATCAGGCAGCCAATCAGTAATCAACACTCATGAACAAGCAGAAACTCACAGCAGGAAAGCTAGGTATTGTGGGAATTGTAGATTTGTGAGGGAAGATCAGGCGCCATGATACTCTCAGTGTGTTGCAGGCTCACACAGGAGCTAGACAAATGGATTGTAAGGTAAAATAAAGCTCTGGTTATATGTATAGGTATGGGTTCTAGTGGGGTCACAGCTTGCAGCCTTAATGCAGTTTATCAAAAATTAAGTTACATTATCGGAATACCTCTTTAAAGGGTACCTAAACTTTTATTTAACTTTTAACATGTCGAAAAAAATGTTTTCATTAGTGCAGGTCCACGTCCTGAGAACCTGAATGATCTCTAGAAAGCTGTGGCCCTCCAGCTTTCAGCAGCTCTGCCTGCCCCCTTCGGAGAGTCAAGCACATGGTGTATGGACCCTATATACTTCGAATGTATTTGTACACCACACGTTCGGCTCTCCTACGAGGAGAGCCAAGCAAAGATGATGAATACCGGAGATTCCATTCTGGATAATTTTTTCGAGAAAGAGAGAGAATTCAATGCACATTCGAGTACATTCCCTGGATTCAGGTAGAATCGAATTGTACACAAATCGAATTGCATTGTAGATTTATACGAATAAGACACAAAATGAATTTTAAGAAATTCACTCATTTGTAATTAAAAAAAACAGCCATATATACTGATGTGGATTTCAAATCCACGTTCAAAAATCTGCAAGTTTGAACAGCCAGATGGATTTCAGATTAAATCAATGCGAGTTGGATCTCATGAAGATTTCAGTGCAGAAACTTCTGTTGTGCAAACATATCCTTACAAGGATCTTCATCCCAATAAAAACAATCCTTAGAGATGCATGTCCTAAAGGAAAGGGCTCAGTCCTACTTCCATTGAATTGTATTCTAGGCTATTAATAGAACTTCTTGGTATTTTCTTTTTGTTTCACAATGTATTTTTGGCTAGATTCTAGATTGCCAGGATAAATCAACATTTATTGCCACTCAAAGACCTTGTAAAACTAGTTCTCTCCACAAAGACAACCTTTACATAATGACTGCAGTTAATCCAGCATTACATTGGACTTAAGTTTTTGTGGTATCATCTAAGAATATTCCATTTGACTTATGAAAACAGAAGGTGCTGTGACTAACTGTGTACACAAGGCACAAGAAGCTCTGCTTGACTGCTATTTCCAAATCTGTTCTTACCAAAAATCTTAAAACTACTTATGTTTTTGGAAGAATTTTCCAAAATTAAAGTATTTGGGAAGGGCTCAGTAAAAACATACTTTCTTCCAATGACAGAATCTGGAAGCCACGTTGCAGGGAGGTCACCCATTCTCCTCTTACACCTTTCAAGGAACCTCTCCCTTCTTTCCTTAGTTCTAGACCACCTTGTAATAAAAAAGCCTCTGTGAAATCAGAGCAAGGAGTCTTTGGTGGCCTATTTTTTCAGTCAAAGTTATAAACTGAGAGCCACTTTAAATGGAATGTGGAACTCAGTTCTGAGGTGCAGATCATATAATCTTATAATAACATGATCCATTTGTTTGAATTCCCCACTTTAGTCCAAATCCATCACTCAAGCAGCTCAAGGTGGGTACAGTTTGAAGAGACACAGAATGGAGACTTATTTTTTCAGGTAATGCTCCACGGGGAAAAAAGCAGCCAAACCAGTGAGACCCAACTGTAGACAGCTGTTTCAGTGTACTTGTCCCTCAGTCCCAGTTCCATCAGTAAAGAGTAAGGTATTGGTTTCTGGATAAGTTGCTTTAGATGCAACCAGGGGCGTAGCTAAAGGCTCATGGGCCCTGGTGCAAGAGTTCAGCTTGGGCCCCCCTTCCCTCAATGCTTTGTGGCTAGGGGCAGGGAAGCACATAGCCTTCGTGTTGTCTGAGGCGAAAAAAAACAAAACACCCCCCCCATGCCAAATTCTTGAACTAAGCCTTCCCTCCAGCCAGAAGTGTAACTTGACCAGTATGCACTTTCTATAATACCGGTTTCTTCTTATACTGCATAATGGTCTTTGGGCCCCCTCAGGCTCCTGAGCCCAGACTGCTACCTCTGCATCCCCTACAGCTACGCCCCTGGATGCAGCTCACATGGGTATCCTGCTCTGTGCTGATTAACGGGCAAGAACCCTAAAACAATGCTGTCTACAGATGGGTGTCTTTGGTTTGGCTGCTATAAGCTTTCATATAACACTGTGTCTCCTTAATGAGAAACAATCCTCCTCCCCTCCGAGCTTTATCTAAGGCATCTCATCCAGCAAACCAGTTACTTCTCACCTTTTACCCTAACCCTGACCTTTTGTCTGAAGAAGATCCTAGTTGCTCTTGTGTTTTGAATGTCAAACTTATCTATTTATTTGGTATCGATTCCTATTAATTAGATACCTGCCAAAATTTGAAATGCAAAAATTAGGACATTTAACCCACACCAAGGGAATGCCTTGGAATGCCCCCAAATGTCCACTTTTGGGCCAGGTTTGCATAAATACAATCAGAGGTCCAGTCTGTGGGATTGTCCTACCAAAATCGGGATAGTTATTGAGTATGTGAGTGGGATCCAAGTAAAATGAAGAAATAGGAATAGGATTTCTGAAAGATACTTGCCTTGTCCAGCACCAGCATGAATAGATCTTCCTCAGTGTGTACTGAGTTCTGATCCACCCATACTTAACACTAGATATAAAGTGACCCTATATCTGGCTACAATACGTTGTTGGTGTAAGAACATCTGTATGGAATATGGTATTGCACATAAGCATACATAAATGCATCTGCACAGTTTTATTTCTTCTATTTTTAGTGATTCTTTATTTAGCGGTCCTCTACCCACCCATCTCAGAGGTCCACGAATAAGGAGAGAGGTTGCCGTGAGGGCATACGGCCTTTACTAAACATTATAAATTTCCTGGCACTTTTCTCACTACAGCCTGGACGGCACTGGCATCTGTTTGGGAAATTACATTAAACAGTGACCACAAAAACCAAGAACCCGGAAAGAGGTAACCGCTGGTAAGTGGTGGCCTACAAGTGGAATTTGCAGAGATCTATAGGAACTTAAAGGGCTGAAGTTATGAAGGACTCATTGTGAGGTCTTCAGTGAAGTTCTCCTATAAGCTTAATGTGCAAAATAACACAAATTAAGAACATCACCCACAGGATAAACTTTATGGCTTTTGCAGAGAAGGACTTGTAGCAGGAGAACATCTAATATATTCACACGGTGAGGAGGATCACAGCAGAAGACAAATGCTTCAGGGGAACCTGGAAAAATAACTGTTTATGCCTAACACTACTGAGTGTAGAAATGAGGATTACAGAATATCCAGTCATTACATTTCTTGACTGTCCTACTCGTGCTCCATTTTCCTCAAGTTTTTCGTACTTTACCTAATTCTGTTTTGATGCCTTATATATTTTATTTCATATTGCCCATATAATAACAGTATATTAGGCACTACGGTCCTACTCTCCAGTGGAGCTCACAATGTGAAGATGATGATCAGGGATGAGCGAATCGTCTTTGCATGTTTCATCCGAAGTCGATTCGCTCATCCCTAATGATGATGCGTCCACCCTTACCTTTTCAGAAATTTCATTATGGATTCCAGTTTCTCACACTACAAATATATTACAACATGCTTACGGAACACTTGACAAGACACAATGCACATCACAACTACTGGGTGGCAGCACATAGACACATATAGCATAAACAACTCCTCCTCACATCGCAAAACTATAGAGTTTTTATTTTTTTCAAAGCTGCTCATCTCATACCACTTTTCTCAGGATATGTTGAGTCAAGAGGAAGCGTAAAAATAAATAGAAATGCAAGGGCTACATTTTTAGGAAGCCTATTAAGCTATGATTGTATTTTTGGATGGATGGAAACAAGTGAAGACCTACACAAGCAAGGGAAGAATATACAAACTGGTGTTGTCTTTGGGCATTACATTTCATATTGCCCATATAGTAACAATATATTAGGCACTATGGTCCTACTCTCCAGTGGAGCTCACAATGTGAAGATGATGATTAGGGATGATGATCAGGGATGAGCGAATCGACTTTGCATGTTTTGAAGGAACACTACTAACCACTGTGCTTCTCTATTGTTTTATGCCCCTGTTTACAGTCTACATCTACCTTCCAAACCTGACCTCATAACATGTTCCTGTGAAGTAATATCATTGCAACCTTCCACAAGGTCAATGACATCGGCACAGTTTTGAAGTCATGTTGGTGGGCCCATGTAGTGTTCCTGAAACATTTTAGCTTAGACCCTCCATACTGGTAAAAAATGTTAAGGTGCCCATAAATATTAGATGAAAATTGTCTGAACCTAGTGATTTCAGTAAAACTGGAACTCTACCTAAAGTGTATGAGGGTGTCTCTAACCTCATACATATTAGGTAGCTTTCCAATGACAGCTGTTGGCAAAAAGAAGGATTCGAGAGGTTGAAATCCATCATGGCCAGTCCTTTGTTCCCTCTAAATATATGTTTGTATGCAAAAAAAACATGACAAGTGTGTATGTATGTGGGAGAATCAGAAGGGATAGCTTTGGCCAACAGCTATTGCATGTTTTCGAGCAGCATGGACCCTCAGGACAGAGACCTAGAGCAATACAGTGACATGGGGGGATTTATCAAACTGGTGTAACGCAGAACTGGCTTAGTTGCCCATAGCAACCAACCAGATTCCACCTTTCATTTTTCAGAGCTCCTTTGGAAAATGAAAGGTGGAATCTGATTGGTTGCTAAGGGCAGCTAAGCCAGTTCTACTTTACACCAGTTTGATAAATTTCCCCCATAGTGTATGATCCTATCTTTATTACCAAGTCCAAAAATATGTTTTTTTTTTCTTTCTGGTTAATATGCTATATGGTGGAGATTTATAGATGCCAATAGAAAACTAATATGTAGACAACTGTTGGATGTCAGCTCCAAACCTACAAAAAGTTTCCTTGAATGCAAAACCATCAAATATTAGCGACATCACAATGAAACCCAGGCCAGCCATCAATTCTACTGACAACTTCAGGTTGGGATTTTTACTGTGGGAGGGGGTGAAATGTTTATTAGTCCTTAACTTAATGATGCATAGCGACACCAGACAGACCTGCATAAAATATATATTACCATTTTTTAAACATCTTCTTTACCTACAGAATTTCATAAAGCATTGACAAAACTGGGCAGTCACTGGGAACTTAAGTATTTGCCCACAATACTTTTATTTTCCTTCCCCTGTTCTCAGCATCACTGCATCCTGGCAGGATGTTTACATGTAGAACTTCCTGTTCTTATCAGCTTCCTGCTCTGGTTTCTAACCAATCTCTTGCTCCGCCTAGCTAACATGGAAAGGGAAGATTTAGGTCACGACTACCGCAAAGGGAACAGTGTAAAAGGCGGAGCAAGCCCTGAAAAACATCAAAGAGCAAAGCATGCTGGGATTGGTTAGAAAACCCAGCAGGAAGTTTTGTTTGTTTGGAAACAGGAAGTTCTGTATGTAAACATCCTGCCAGGATGCACTGATGCTCAGCACAGGGTAAGGAAAGATGTTGACATGAAAAACGTAAATGGGGCACAAATATGAAGTTTGAGGTACTCTGGCCAGAAAAAATTATATAGGACTGGAGATAAAAAATAAAATGTAAAAATGTACTACTTTCCATCATGTTACTAATACTACTAATAGTACAAAATCTCCTTCGGATTGTGGGATGTTTCTCTAGTTTGATGATGGAGAAACTACATTTCCTTTGATGCAACAGTATAGAGCATGTCAGCTGTGTACACTCCTCTCCTTGTCACACACTCTCCCTACCCTCCTACAGTTCCCCCTCCAGTGTTGTTTTGAGTGGAGCCAGCCCCCGAATGGGACATCCATGATTACATTCTGTACAGTCAACTATAGGCAGAGCAATGCACACAACATCATCACTTCCTGTAAAAATCCAGCAGCTCTTGGCCCCCTGGATCCATACAAATCTGCATTACAAAGTATCCTATTTTTACATGTTTGTTAGGATTGGCAGTAAAAAACTGAAAATCTTTAATTGAAAAAACTGGAATTTAACTTATACCCATTATTTCCCATCGATACATATGACTCTGGGTCTTACCTGAGTCGGGATCAATGGTTCTCTGTCATCGATATCTATGAGAACTTCATCCCGTGGAGTTATACTCACATTGTCTGCAAAGGAAACAACAGGATCGATCAGGGGTGTAGCAAGAGTTCATAGCAAGTCAGGAATGGGACACCTACTTTCTAGACAGTAGAATGAAGTGTAATATTGAAAACAGCAGAATAACTAGAAGCAGCCAAAGGACAGACAGTGGCGTCATACATTAGACCTGCAGTCGATGACTGGGTTCAGGGTAATGGCCAAAGTGGTTGTAGTGGTTTATGGGCTAATACTTATATCTCTGGTGGCCTAAATTGGTATGCTGGAATATTCCTAGAGGTTTGAGTGGCTAATAGGACACATCAGTGTCCCTCATGGTGGGTTTCATCTGAGGAGGAGACTTTTTCCTGGGAGCAATGGGATCACTTATTCATACTACATCCTACTGGCCCATGATCCGGCCAAGGTGAATACATAGCCTCGCACATGGCCAGCTTGCTAGCTGCAATATCTTGTACTTTGACAATATTGTGTACTTTGTGAATAACCAACTCACCTATATACTACAAGGGCCAATGGGTGATTGCTCCCTGTGACCTCTTATCCAGCTACTGAGGTGGTTACTGATACAGTTTGGTCATATGTCATCCTGATGAACCAATTGTAACTGCAACAGGCTGTTCATTTTTTACATTTGTACAATCATGTTAGAACAGAATTTTGGATTTGTTTTATTCTTTCTTTGTGGGGATGCTGGTGGTGACGTAGGGTGATCCTATCACACCCATGCCTGACCACAAAATCCCCAGTCCCTTACGCCTCCTACGTCCACATGTGATACTTTTGTTGCCTTTTGGGTCCTTTTATGCTTTCTCCATGCTACACTATTTTTTTGGAATCATGGTTTACCTGCAGTGATATGTGTTAGTTACTGGTTACCATGATATGACTTAAGAATTTTAACATTTACAGTAATTCTATTGCCGGCTGCTGTCTGCAAGCCGCTCCATTCTGCATCTCAGTAGGCTTCCCTCATCTTTTGGGCAACATACTGTAACACTATGGCTGTAGCTATGCTCTTGCAATGAGCTGAATCCCTTTTGCATGGCCAGTTGTTTAGGAAAACTAGAGATTCTCTTTAGAATTATGGAACAGAAAAACCGTCAGAGTCCAAAACACCTTTACAAGCAATACAAGCTGCAACCAGCGGCTCTTATGATGTCCCTATTTTCAGACCACAACCAGAGAGACAAGATCAGCACCGCTTCCCAATGCCGGAGTTGAAGGAGAACCAACTTCCAAACTACAAAACTTTTATTGCTTTTATGTCTGGGAGAAACAGACTGTGCTCGGAGCAAACACATATGGGGCCGGTATGGTGTAGGATCGCTGCTCCTGCCATTTAATAGGTGACAGAATCACACCTTTAATGCAATTAAAGTGCAGACTTTTATATAGAAGCTTTTACTAATTGTCTGATTATGCGGAACAGATGTGAGTTATACCATACTACAGCAGACTGGATGTCACAGAATACCAGTAAGTGAGGTAAACAAGTCCACTGAAAGAGCCTCTGTAAGCATGATCAACCCTATTAAACCAAGTATATTGCATGGTAGGGTTAATCATGCTGAGTAATACAATACATTACTTTTCTATAAAGGGTTAGTAATGGCCAATATATATTAATTTTTATATTTATGTAAATTACCTAGTTGGATCACCAGGGGGCTGGCCATAGCACTAGGAGCACCATTAGTGCAATGCTCCCTGTGCTCCCATCTCCCCTTTAAGTAGACATCTGGTCTAGCTCTGTGTTCTCGCAGCAGGTCCAGTGACTTGGCGCCTGCACAGTGGATCTGATCAGTTCAGAAAGCACCACTTATCAGATCCACTGCACAGGCGACAAGTTGCCACGTCACTGAGCGGACTCAGCGTATGCACAATGGATCTTCAGCTGCTTCTCAAGTTCAGGAAGCAGAATCTGATTTACCGCATGAGTCACTTAGCCTCGGCACTACCTTGAAAACACAGGGCTACACAAGCTGTAGCCGTGTCGCTCAAAGGGAAGGGGGAATAAAGACAGCATAGGGGGTGTTTTGCTAGTGGTGCTCCTAGCACTATGGCCAACCTCCTGGCGCTTTAACTATTTGATTTACATAAATATCTAAATTAATATGTTTTTGTCACCCATTGTTAAACATTTAGAGGAAAGAATTATATTGTTTTACTCAGCATGATCAACTCTAACCATCAATATGCTTGGTTTAATGGGGTTGATTCTCGATAAGGTTGATAGGCTCTTTAAATTAATCCTGTTTTGTTAAAATCTTCTAGGAGCTGAGCAGATTGATATGTAGCTTTGTTGGAAAATATTCAGTACAATTTATCATGTTGTCATGCTCTGGTGTGGGGGGAAAAGCCACACCGAGCGTATGAGGGATGGGAACAGACAAAATCAGGGAACCGGTCACCTCCTGCAGGGGACCCTGAGACTAGGCCCTGGCTGACTACCAGTATGAACAAGCCTGGGTTGTAGGAAAGTTAATACACAGGAACCTAATCTAAATGCACCCTAGGAAACCCTGCAGTCTAGTGACACAAGAGAGTAAACCCGTTCCTCCAAGCGTAAGGAGGAACAGGAGACTCCAAAAGGAAAACAACAAAAGGAACAGAAGAAACTTAACTGAAGCAGATAACTCAGCAACTGGATCTCAGCCGAGATCCACACCACTCTCAACCAGGTAAACAGAAGATATAAACCGCAAGGGATACTGGGAGAGGAAGGGGTAAATAGGAGAAAGCTAATTGCCAAGCGGCAACAGCTGAGGGGAAGGTGTGTGGTGAACAGCACCCAAACAAAGGGAATAGCCTGTCAAATATGTCACTTAGAAAGCTGCGCAAAACGTCTGATTCAGGCACAAGCCTACTCGTGACACATGTATTCATGATTCTTCTGGACTTATGAGTCCAGTGGGTGGACAGATTGGACTGCAATTTCAACATGGTTTTATGGGAGTGCAAAATTGATGACCTATGCTTTGGATAGGTCATCAATAATTGATCAATGAGAGCCCCAATGTAGACACCCCTACCGATCATCTGTTTGAAGAGGCTTCAGTGCTACTGTGAACGCCGCAGCCAACGCATAGCATACCAGGCAGATTTGGATTGTCCCACCAAAATACCAGATGATCCTTCGGTGGGCCAATGCAATTGTGGGACCCAAAGGCCTAGGCGAAAAAAAAAACATAGATAGAATCACTTGCCACTAAGGTCTATTTCTTTCATTCAAAACCTATTAGACACTATTGATGATAAAGCATTTTCCAAGTTTTCCAAGCATCCAAATTTTCAGGGAAGGCAAATCACACAGGCTGTAGATAGGGAGAAGAGCACACACAGGCTGTTTTTGCATGGAGAGAAGGTTGAGATCGTCTGCTATGAGCAAAGAGAATGCAGTGTCTTCAGGTAAGGAAGGGGGAAATCACACACTTCTCAGCATTGGTGTCTGTCAGGACAAGGTAGAAGAAATGGGATGTAATAGAATAATCAGTCCAGGAATGCAACTCTGATGATGCATGAAAACTAGTGAAGGCAGCAGCATCCTGGAAACACAGATACATCAAGTATTAGTGGGAGGAACGCATCCATATGAGAAAAGTCTAAAAGTAGGAAACGGTTGTAAATTGTATATTGGAGGGCTGGAATAAAGGAATGAAGATTGAAGCCTGCAACTCAGGGAAACTACTAGCATACTGTATATATCATATCAAAGGTGTTTACGGTGGATGACTAAGTGCCAAGAAGCAGTCATGATAATCTTAAAGGGGTTGTGCCATACACTACTTTTCACTCTAAAGTGTATTCTAGTCAATTACTCTACCTCCCATTACTCCTTGGATAGCTTTATTTTTTCAAATGTACCTCTTTTGCAGTTTTCTCTTATCCCCCATGCTTTTATTCTACTTCTTGGTTTGTCATATGTTTGCTGTCCCATCATGCATCAGGTCAATGAGATGTGTCCTGACGTTAGAAGATCATGTGACACTAACATGCCCCTTGTTCTTACCAATGACACTTCCCACATCCTACGTTACAAAGCTCCAATGTAGGACGTAACCAACAGCAACTGAATATCATAAGGTGCAATAGTCGGCTAATAATTTTTAATATGGCAGTTTTGATACATAGCGGGATCTGGAGAAAGTGATATAACATCGATATCTGTTGGGCGGGATACATCTATATTAGTGGCACAACCCCTTTAACTCCCCCCAAAAATTATTATAACAAATTGATGTAAAAGCACAAATTTAATGGTGATTTTTATGTGGTGAGGGGCAGAAATATTTCTATAATTTTTAATTGCATTCGGCAGGAATCTAAGCTCGGAATTCAAAGCCGCAGAAACAAAAATAATTAAACCATAGACGGTAATCAGCCGGTGATAGCAGCCCTGTGTTCCTGGATGTCCTGTCCGTACAGACGCACCTCACTGTCCACATGGCTTATTGGTAAGTCTGGGTCCTGACGTGTTAATGAGACGATTCTTTGCCGGGCTAAGAATAACACCCCTATTCTAGTAATATTTCCAACCAGAAGTTTAAAAAAAAATCTCTTTAAAAACACAGTATTATTCGTATTCAAAAGAAACAGCAATTATTCTCTCAGTGGGGAGGGCGGTGAGCTGAGTGTTACATTAAATAACATAAAAAAGTAAAAATCCGCCTGCCAGGATAAAGAAAACGGGCCCTACAGACGTGTAAATGTTGGCACGCTACCAAGGTAAAGACAAAGGCTTCAGAAAACACAGTGCCAAAGCTTGTAGTCCATCAGCAGCAATAGTGGCGGTGAGAGAGACTGTGTTTGAAATCTCACTTTTCATGTATGAGACATGTTGAAGGTTATAGCATGAGGAGATCTCAGCTTCACTACCTGTTGCGTCTCCAGCTCTCATGTAAAATAATGCTAGAGTCCACCATGAAAGACTGAGATCGGACCACCTGCAATCTTTTATCTAAATATCTGAATGTGGGGTCTGAATTCATTTAAGGGTCTGGTCTGGGCCCTGAATTTATTTAGTGATCTGGTCTGGAGTCTGAACTAATTTAAAGAGTCACGGTACATTCACACAATTTGATTTCATTTAATAGAGAATGTTGTGAATAGCAGATTTTGAAATCACTTCATTTAAAAGAATCTGCCTGCATCCACCTGAAAAAAAGCTGTAAAGTCGTGGCCACTAGGGGTCTCAGTTCCACCTAATGTGCAGTCCACTGCCTGTTGTCAGGCAAGATCAGTCCCTAGTAACAGAGACACAGAAGACAGCTCCCAGGAAATGTGGGCGTGTCAGAGCTAGTTGAGATCCCATGCCTTATAAAAGAACTGCATCTACACAGCTTTTGAAGATCATAGGAGCCTCCTGTGTGTCTGCAAGTGTGATTTCCCCCTCTGTATCTGTTCTGTGAGCTCTGGAGCTGAAAACAAACATAGTGGAAAGAAAGAGAAAGCACCCCACATCAGTACAGTGCAGGCGGATTTCACAGAAAGAAGATGCCCCCTCCTTCTGAGTGAAATGCATCTAGCTGTGCAGCTGGAACAGGGAATAATAAGGCTGAAAGACACATTCAGAGAAACCAAAAAAAAAAGAGCTGTCCCTTCACAGTTTGACTGTAGAAAGAAGCACACCCATTTGTCAAGCTTTTTTTGAACGCTCAGGTAGGCTTTAAGGGTCTGGTCTGGGGTCTGATTTTATTTAGTGGTCTGGTCTGGAGTCTAATTCACTCTCCTGACTAGAGATGAGCGAACCTATTCGTCGATTTGTTGATTCGTACTGAATCTTGGAAATTTTCAGCTGCAAAGCGAATCCGAATTTCAGGTGATTCGCTCCGTTAAGATTCGAAAATGTTCCTAAGGCTTTCTATGCATTCCCTATGTACTTGTCCGATAAATTGTACGCTAATGCTACGTATAAGTTACTCTATACGCTGTTTTGTAGGAATTCAAGTAATTAGCAAACTTTTACTGTTAGTTCGTTATTCGTGCGCAAAAGCCCGGGAAGAAAGTGGTCACCTGACCTAGTGGGCAGGGCTTATCCTGATTGGCTCAGCCTCTGAAAGCCATCAGACCTGAGGTCTGATGGGGGCACATTCTGCTGATCTGAGGTCTGATAGGGGCACATTCTGCTGATCTGAGGTCTGATGGGGGCACATTCTGCTGATCTGAGGTCTGATGGGGGCACATTCTGCTGATCTGAGGTCTGATGGGGGCACATTCTGCTGATCTGAGGTCTGATGGGGGCACATTCTGCTGATCTGAGGTCTGATGGGGGCACATTCTGCTGACCTGAGGTCTGATGGGGGCACAGTGGGCTGATCTGAGGTCTGATGGGGCACAGTGGGCTGATCTGAGGTCTGGTGGGCGCACAGTGAGATGATATGGGGGCACAGTGGGCTGAAATGGGGCCATAGAGGGCTGATCTGAGGTCTGATGGGGGTCTGACATGGAGGGCTAATGGAGTTCTGACATGGAGGGCTGATATGGGGGTCTGATGTGATGTCCTGAAATTTATGGGCAGTCTGATAAGAGGATCTGATGAAAAATATTTTTTTCTTATTTTCCTACTCTAAAACCTAGGTGCGTCTTATAGGGCAAACAATACGGTACATAGCTTTATGAGGGTTTGTTTTTTTGCCAGACAAGTTGTAATTTCTAATAGCACCATTTAATATTTCATACGATGTAGTGAGAAAAAAACGCAAATTTGGATCAGTAAAGTCACAGCAATGCCACATTTTTATAGTTTTATTGTGTTTTAATACTTAAAAAAACCTTTTCCCAAGTCTTTTCTTTGCAAAGCCATATACTTTTTCTTCCATCTCTATTTTACATTTATGGCTATGGAACTGTGTGAGGACTCACTTTTTGAGGCGCGATCTTAGTTTTTATTGATTCTTGTGTTGTCGATGACCATTTTGGGGTGTGTATGACTTTTTGATAACTTTTTATTTTTTATGCCTTTTTGGAAGGTGAAGCCATGAAAAAATGCAAATCAGCCATTTTAATTTTTTTAGTGATCATTATTTTTTTACTTTTTTATACAGGGAAAGGTGGGTGATTTGAATTTTTATATGTTTTTATTTTTTATATTTTTAAAAACCTTTTTTCACTTCTTTTTACATTTACCTAGGGGACTTTAACATGTGATCATTAGATCGCTTCTCTCATAGACTGTCGTGTTTTACCACTACAGTCTATGGCACAATCATCTGTTCCTATCAAGTCCTGCCACAGAGTCTCATGGGGACAGGCCTCAGAGCCTTCACAAGGCCAGAGGCTGATAATAACCGAACGGCTCCCACGATCTCAACTTGGGAAAGCCGTTCAGTTCCTAGCAGTGTAGCACACCCGGGAAAAGACCACTCAGATAACATGGGCAAAATTTACCATGAAATATGAGGGGTTAAATGTCTGAGATCGATTTTATCGCAGTATGTGGTGGCTATGGCACCCGCTAAGCTTATAAGTTGCGGCATTCCCAAGAAAAAAAAAATTCAATTTTTTTATGCAAATAAGGGCTTCAGTGCACCAAGGGGAGGGACCTAGCTCCTTGCTGCACCTCAGCTTTCCAGTGCTGACCACACCCTTCAGTGCACCGAAGCCCACATTTCAGGAGTAAAAGTCTTACTTCTTGAGAATGCGACAAACCAATTTTTAAAAGGCAGGTATCATTTTAATCTGCAGGATCCACCCTACCAGGCTCATCCTGCTATTTAGAAAAAACAGATGAGCAGTTATGTGGTCACGGATACTTCAATGTAGAAAAAAAACAAACCTCAAATCGAAATGAATTGCATTTCAAGGTGACAGGTTCCCTTTAGGGTTCCCCTGAGTTTGGGGGATATTGGTTTGTTACCAGATACCCTGAAAAAGCTACAACTGGCCAAAAATGATATCCAGTCGTCAGATCAGAACTCTGATCATTAGCTGAATTTTATTCTTTATGAACACGATATATAAGAGGATCCCACACATCTAAAGTAGTATCAGCCGAAAGTTACAAGAAACAAGGAATTTATTTGGAAATTTAAATTTGCAAGCGAAGGAATAAAACTGATTTCTATAATTGACTTACAGATCAGACTGCGCTCCAGAAAACTGCGAAATGTATCCCATAAACCCACAAGTATTTCATCAGCCGCTTACCAGAGACCTCATCGTTCTACAGCCCCATCAGTCACAATGTCTGTACCCCAATATACTGCACCCCAAGTGTCATTATCCTGTACCCCGAGTGTCAGTGTCATTATCCTGTACCCCAAGTGTCAATGTCATTATCCTGTACCCCGAGTGTCAGTGTCATTATCCTGTACCCCGAGTGTCAGTGTCATCATCCTGTACCCCAAGTGTCAGTGTCATCATCCTGTACCCCAAGTGTCAGTGTCATTATCCTGTACCCCAAGTGTCAGTGTCATTATCCTGTACCCCAAGTGTCAGTGTCATCATCCTGTACCCCAAGTGTCAGTGTCATTATCCTGTACCCCAAGTGTCAGTGTCATTATCCTGTACCCCAAGTGTCAGTGTCATTATCCTGTACCCCAAGTGTAAGTGTCATTATCCTGTACCCCGAGTGTCAGTGTCATCATCCTGTACCCCGAGTGTCAGTGTCATCATCCTGTACCCCAAGTGTCAGTGTCATTATCCTGTACCCCGAGTGTCAGTGTCATTATCCTGTACCCCGAGTGTCAGTGTCATCATCCTGTACCCAAGTGTCAGTGTCATCATCCTGTACCCCAAGTGTCAGTGTCATCATCCTGTACCCCAAGTGTCAGTATCATCATCCTGTACCCCGAGTGTCAGTGTCATCATCCTGTACCCCAAGTGTCAGTGTCATTATCCTGTACCCCAAGTGTCAGTGTCATTATCCTGTACCCGAGTGTCAGTGTCATCATCCTGTACCCCGAGTGTCAGTGTCATCATCCTGTACCCCAAGTGTCAGTGTCATTATCCTGTACCCCGAGTGTCAGTGTCATTATCCTGTACCCCGAGTGTCAGTGGTCATCATCCTGTACCCCAAGTGTCAGTGTCATTATCCTGTACCCCAAGTGTCAGTGTCATCATCCTGTACCCCAAGTGTCAGTATCATCATCCTGTACCCCGAGTGTCAGTGTCATCATCCTGTACCCCAAGTGTCAGTGTCATTATCCTGTACCCCAAGTGTCAGTGTCATTATCCTGTACCCCGAGTGTCAGTGTCATTATCCTGTACCCCGAGTGTCAGTGTCATTATCCTGTACCCCAAGTGTCAGTGTCATTATCCTGTACCCCGAGTGTCAGTGTCATTATCCTGTACCCGAGTGTCAGTGTCATTATCCTGTACCCCGAGTGTCAGTGTCATTATCCTGTACCCCGAGTGTCAGTGTCATTATCCTGTACCCCAAGTGTCAGTGTCATTATCCTGTACCTCAAGTGTCAGTGTCATTATCCTGTACCCCAAGTGTCAGTGTCATTATCCTGTACCCCGAGTGTCAGTGTCATTATCCTGTACCCCGAGTGTCAGTGTCATTATCCTGTACCCCAAGTGTCAGTGTCATCATCCTGTACCCCAAGTGTCAGTGTCATTATCCTGTACCCCAAGTGTCAGTGTCATTATCCTGTACCCCAAGTGTCAGTGTCATTATCCTGTACCCCAAGTGTCAGTGTCATTATCCTGTACCCCAAGTGTCAGTGTCATTATCCTGTACCCAAGTGTCATTATCCTGTACCCCAAGTGTCAGTGTCATTATCCTGTACCCCAAGTGTCAGTGTCATTATCCTGTACCCCAAGTGTCAATGTCATTATCCTGTACCCCGAGTGTCAAGTGTCATTATCCTGTTACCCGAGTGTCAGTGTCATCATCCTGTACCCCAAGTGTCAGTGTCATCATCCTGTACCCCAAGTGTCAGTGTCATTATCCTGTACCCCAAGTGTCAGTGTCATTATCCTGTACCCCAAGTGTCAGTGTCATTATCCTGTACCTCAAGTGTCAGTGTCATTATCCTGTACCTCAAGTGTCAGTGTCATTATCCTGTACCCCAAGTGTCAGTGTCATTATCCTGTACCTCAAGTGTCAGTGTCATTATCCTGTACCCCAAGTGTCAGTGTCATTATCCTGTACCCCAAGTGTCAGTGTCATTATCCTGTACCCCAAGTGTCAGTGTCATTATCCTGTACCCCAAGTGTCATTATCCTGTACCCAAGTGTCAGTGTCATTATCCTGTACCCCGAGTGTCAGTGTCATTATCCTGTACCCCAAGTGTCAATGTCATTATCCTGTACCCCAAGTGTCATTATCCTGTACCCCAAGTGTCAGTTTATCCTGTACCCCCAAGTGTCAGTGTCATTCCTGTACCCCAAGTGTCATTATCCTGTACCCAAGTGTCAGTGTCATTATCCTGTACCCCAAGTGTCAGTGTCATTATCCTGTACCCCGAGTGTCAATGTCATTATCCTGTACCCCGAGTGTCAGTGTCATTATCCTGTACCCCGAGTGTCAGTGTCATCATCCTGTACCCCAAGTGTCAGTGTCATCATCCTGTACCCAAGTGTCAGTGTCATTATCCTGTACCCCAAGTGTCAGTGTCATTATCCTGTACCCCAAGTGTCAGTGTCATTATCCTGTACCTCAAGTGTCAGTGTCATTATCCTGTACCCCAAGTGTCAGTGTCATTATCCTGTACCCAAGTGTCAGTGTCATTATCCTGTACCTCAAGTGTCAGTGTCATTATCCTGTACCCCAAGTGTCAGTGTCATTATCCTGTACCCCAAGTGTCAGTGTCATTATCCTGTACCCCAAGTGTCATTATCCTGTACCCCAAGTGTCAGTGTCATTATTCCTGTACCCCCAAGTGTCAATGTCATTATCCTGTACCCCGAGTGTCAGTGTCATTATCCTGTGCCCCGAGTGTCAGTGTCATCATCCTGTACCCCAAGTGTCAGTGTCATCATCCTGTACCCCAAGTGTCAGTGTCATTATCCTGTACCCCAAGTGTCAGTGTCATTATCCTGTACCCCAAGTGTCAGTGTCATCATCCTGTACCCCAAGTGTCAGTGTCATTATCCTGTACCCCAAGTGTCAGTGTCATTATCCTGTACCCCGAGTGTCAGTGTTATCATCCTGTACCTCGAGTGTCAGTGTCATCATCCTGTACCCCAAGTGTCAGTGTCATTATCCTGTACCCCGAGTGTCAGTGTCATTATCCTGTACCCCGAGTGTCAGTGTCATTATCCTGTACCCCGAGTGTCAGTGTCATTATCCTGTACCCCGAGTGTCAGTGTCATTATCCTGTACCCCGAGTGTCAGTGTCATTATCCTGTACCCCGAGTGTCAGTGTCATTATCCTGTACCCCAAGTGTCAGTGTCATTATCCTGTACCCCAAGTGTCAGTGTCATTATCCTGTACCCCGAGTTTCAGTGTCATTATCCTGTACCCCAAGTGTCAGTGTCATTATCCTGTACCCCAAGTGTCAGTGTCATTATCCTGTACCCCGAGTGTCAGTGTCATTATCCTGTACCCCGAGTGTCAGTGTCATTATCCTGTACCCCAAGTGTCAGTGTCATTATCCTGTACCCCGAGTGTCAGTGTCATTATCCTGTACCCCGAGTGTCAGTGTCATTATCCTGTACCCCAAGTGTCAGTGTCATTATCCTGTACCCCGAGTGTCAGTGTCATTATCCTGTACCCCGAGTGTCAGTGTCATTATCCTGTACCCCAAGTGTCAGTGTCATTATCCTGTACCTCAAGTGTCAGTGTCATTATCCTGTACCCCAAGTGTCAGTGTCATTATCCTGTACCCCGAGTGTCAGTGTCATTATCCTGTACCCCGAGTGTCAGTGTCATTATCCTGTACCCCAAGTGTCAGTGTCATCATCCTGTACCCCAAGTGTCAGTGTCATTATCCTGTACCCCAAGTGTCAGTGTCATTATCCTGTACCCCAAGTGTCAGTGTCATTATCCTGTACCTCAAGTGTCAGTGTCATTATCCTGTACCCCAAGTGTCAGTGTCATTATCCTGTACCCCAAGTGTCAGTGTCATTATCCTGTACCCCAAGTGTCATTATCCTGTACCCCAAGTGTCAGTGTCATTATCCTGTACCCCAAGTGTCAGTGTCATTATCCTGTACCCCAAGTGTCAGTGTCATTATCCTGTACCCCAAGTGTCAGTGTCATCATCCTGTACCCCAAGTGTCAGTGTCATTATCCTGTACCCCAAGTGTCATTATCCTGTACCCCAAGTGTCAGTGTCATTATCCTGTACCCTGAGTGTCAGTGTCATTATCCTGTACCCCAAGTGTCAGTGTCATTATCCTGTACCCCGAGTGTCAGTGTCATTATCCTGTACCCCGAGTGTCAGTGTCATTATCCTGTACCCCAAGTGTCAGTGTCATTATCCTGTACCCCAAGTGTCAGTGTCATTATCCTGTACCCCGAGTGTCAGTGTCATTATCCTGTACCCCGAGTGTCAGTGTCATTATCCTGTACCCCGAGTGTCAGTGTCATTATCCTGTACCCCAAGTGTCAGTGTCATTATCCTGTACCCCGAGTGTCAGTGTCATTATCCTGTACCCCGAGTGTCAGTGTCATTATCCTGTACCCCAAGTGTCAGTGTCATTATCCTGTACCCCGAGTGTCAGTGTCATTATCCTGTACCCGAGTGTCAGTGTCATTATCCTGTACCCCAAGTGTCAGTGTCATTATCCTGTACCTCAAGTGTCAGTGTCATTATCCTGTACCCCAAGTGTCAGTGTCATTATCCTGTACCCCAAGTGTCAGTGTCATTATCCTGTACCCCGAGTGTCAGTGTCATTATCCTGTACCCCAAGTGTCAGTGTCATTATCCTGTACCCCGAGTGTCAGTGTCATTATCCTGTACCCCGAGTGTCAGTGTCATTATCCTGTACCCAAGTGTCAGTGTCATTATCCTGTACCTCAAGTGTCAGTGTCATTATCCTGTACCCCGAGTGTCAGTGTCATTATCCTGTACCCCGAGTGTCAGTGTCATTATCCTGTACCCCGAGTGTCAGTGTCATTATCCTGTACCCCAAGTGTCAGTGTCATCATCCTGTACCCCAAGTGTCAGTGTCATTATCCTGTACCCCAAGTGTCAGTGTCATTATCCTGTACCCCAAGTGTCAGTGTCATTATCCTGTACCTCAAGTGTCAGTGTCATTATCCTGTACCCCAAGTGTCAGTGTCATTATCCTGTACCCCAAGTGTCATTATCCTGTACCCCAAGTGTCAGTGTCATTATCCTGTACCCCAAGTGTCAGTGTCATTATCCTGTACCCCAAGTGTCAATGTCATTATCCTGTACCCCGAGTGTCAGTGTCATTATCCTGTACCCGAGTGTCAGTGTCATCATCCTGTACCCCAAGTGTCAGTGTCATCATCCTGTACCCCAAGTGTCAGTGTCATTATCCTGTACCCCAAGTGTCAGTGTCATTATCCTGTACCCCAAGTGTCAGTGTCATTATCCTGTACCTCAAGTGTCAGTGTCATTATCCTGTACCCCAAGTGTCAGTGTCATTATCCTGTACCCCAAGTGTCAGTGTCATTATCCTGTACCTCAAGTGTCAGTGTCATTATCCTGTACCCCAAGTGTCAGTGTCATTATCCTGTACCTCAAGTGTCAGTGTCATTATCCTGTACCCCAAGTGTCAGTGTCATTATCCTGTACCCCAAGTGTCAGTGTCATTATCCTGTACCCCAAGTGTCATTATCCTGTACCCAAGTGTCAGTGTCATTATCCTGTACCCCGAGTGTCAGTGTCATTATCCTGTACCCCAAGTGTCAGTGTCATTATCCTGTACCTCAAGTGTCAGTGTCATTATCCTGTACCCCAAGTGTCAGTTGTCATTATCCTGTACCCCAAGTGTCATTATCCTGTACCCCAAGTGTCAGTGTCATTATCCTGTACCCCGAGTGTCAGTGTCATTATCCTGTACCCCAAGTGTCAGTGTCATTATCCTGTACCTCAAGTGTCAGTGTCATTATCCTGTACCCCGAGTGTCAGTGTCATTATCCTGTACCCCGAGTGTCAGTGTCATTATCCTGTACCCCGAGTGTCAGTGTCATTATCCTGTACCCCAAGTGTCAGTGTCATTATCCTGTACCCCAAGTGTCAGTGTCATTATCCTGTACCCCAAGTTTCAGTGTCATTATCCTGTACCCCAAGTGTCAGTGTCATTATCCTGTACCCCAAGTGTCAGTGTCATTATCCTGTACCCCGAGTGTCAGTGTCATTATCCTGTACCCCGAGTGTCAGTGTCATTATCCTGTACCCCAAGTGTCAGTGTCATTATCCTGTACCCGAGTGTCAGTGTCATTATCCTGTACCCCGAGTGTCAGTGTCATTATCCTGTACCCCAAGTGTCAGTGTCATTACCTGTACCTCAAGTGTCAGTGTCATTATCCTGTACCCCGAGTGTCAGTGTCATTATCCTGTACCCCGAGTGTCAGTGTCATTATCCTGTACCCCAAGTGTCAGTGTCATCATCCTGTACCCCAAGTGTCAGTGTCATTATCCTGTACCCCAAGTGTCAGTGTCATTATCCTGTACCCCAAGTGTCAGTGTCATTATCCTGTACCTCAAGTGTCAGTGTCATTATCCTGTACCCAAGGTCAGTCATTATCCTGTACCCCAAGTGTCAGTGTCATTATCCTGTACCCCAAGTGTCAGTGTCATTATCCTGTACCCCAAGTGTCAGTGTCATTATCCTGTACCCCAAGTGTCAGTGTCATTATCCTGTACCCCAAGTGTCAGTGTCATTATCCTGTACCCCAAGTGTCATTATCCTGTACCCCAAGTGTCAGTGTCATTATCCTGTACCCTGAGTGTCAGTGTCATTATCCTGTACCCCAAGTGTCAGTGTCATTATCCTGTACCCCGAGTGTCAGTGTCATTATCCTGTACCCCAAGTGTCATTATCCTGTACCCCACGTGTCAGTGACATTATCCTGTACCCCGAGTGTCAGTGTCATTATCCTGTACCCCACGTGTCAGTGACATTATCCTGTACCCCGAGTGTCAGTGTCATTAGGTGTGGGCTGGTCTGAGTTCCTGCTAAGGGAGGGACAGAGCTAGTTAGAGGAGAATGTGTAAGAGAGTGAGAGAACCTGAGAGTCAGCTCCTGCTCCTCCGGACCATGAGGACCACAGAGTTAGCTCATCTAGAAGGACCACTACTCAAGAAAGCCTACAGGTTCCCAGGTTACAGAAGAACTGTATAATATAGCGTATTATTATCAGCAAAGTGATCAAGCAATCAAGCTATATAGACTCCACTGCAAGGTGAGAGGAAACACATTAAGACACCGTCACTGCAATTCAGGACAGGCATAGCTAGAAGCCTGGATCACACAGTGACCACCTACAGCCAAAGCTGACAGAGTGCAGACATAGGAAAGGGAATCAGGAGAGAGACATTGTCAGCTAGGCAACTTTTGAGTGTCATCTTCTGCTACATTGCCAGCCACCATACCCCATTATCTGGGAGGAGAGACTGCACTCTGTATGAACTGTTGGAAGGGCTGCTATTTGTACTTAGTAAAAAAAGTTGTTTGTTCCATAATCTCTGCCTGGTTTCTTTACATCACTGAACCCCAAGGAGTGATGACCAGGGGCCACTACCACTCTCATCCTCTGTACCTGCTCTTCAGGAGCTCGGTGTACAAATACTGTGCCCCAAGTAGGCCTCCTGTCCCTCCAGATTGCTAGATGGTTGATTGGGCTCCTTCACAATCAATGACAACCTTAAGACCAAAATTATCCATGTGCTATTATTCTCTATCCCAGAGGGCAGATATGTCAATGGTCAAGGTCATCTGGACATTCCATATATGATGTTAATCATACGAACAACATGAAAAAATAAGAATAAGAAACATGACTGCCTGAAATGGCTCTTCTGCATCTCATACCTGCCATTCCTTCATCCATATCCGCTTCCTCCACACTGAGGTCACAGTGAAATTCTTCCAACGAGTTGATGGTACACTGTCCTATTACAGGCTTCCGTCCAAACTGCCGATTATCAATCACCTTGACAACGATGGGCGGACAGTAGAGATCTTCTCTCGGCAGTCTCTAAACAACAAAAGTACATGACTGTTCATTGACTTGTGTCTACATTTTGAACAACATTCCCAGTTATCACAGATTTTTACTGAGCATGTCTTCTGCAATATAACACCACCTACTAAATTACAAAAATACAAGCTTTCTTAGACAGAAATTTGCTCAATGCAGTTACGTCTTCCCTTCCGCCAGTGTCTGCCTGGGGTGCCTAGGGCCCACCAGTAAAATTTTTTCTGGGGGCCAACTATACAGCGACCTACAAATATTACTGATCACCTCAGCCACCTGATGCATCAATAATAGTAAACTTGGTAGTTTGCTAAATAATCTCCCCAGTTTTATATGAATATAGGCTGGTTGAAGTGCTGTATGCTGCCTCTCTATATATAGCGCAGTTGGTCTACTCTATCATGTGCCACTCTTGCAGGGGGTGGGGGACCAGGGGTCCACCTTGCTCAGGGGCCCTCCGGGAAATTCACCGGTTCCCCTGTAGGCCACTCCGAGCCTTTGCCTTTGTAGTTATCACCTTTGCTTTATGGCAAGGTGCTCCATCATGCTGGAAAAGGCATTGTTGATCGCCAAACTGCTCTTGGACGGTTGGGAGAAGTTGCTCTCGGAGGACATTCTGGTACCATTCTTTATTCATGGCTGTGTTTTTAGGCAAGACTGTGAGAGAGCCGATTCCCTTGGCTGAGAAGCAACCCCACACATGAATGGTTTCAGGATGCTTTACAGTTGGCATGAGACAAGACTGGTGGTAGTGCTCACCTCGTCTTCTCCGAATAAGCTGTTTTCCAGATGTCCCAAACAATCGAAAAGGGGATTCATAAGAGAAAATGACTTTACCCCAGTCCTCAGCAGTCCACTCCCTGTATCTTTTGCAGAATATCAGTCTGTCCCTGATGTTTTTTCTGGAGAGAAGTGGCTTCTTTGCTGCCCTCCTTGAGACCAGGCCTTGCTCCAAGAGTCTCCGCCTCACAGTGCGTGCAGATGCACTCACACCTGCCTGCTGCCATTCCTGAGCAAGCTCTGCACTGCTGGTAGCCCGATCCTGCAGCTGAAACACTTTTAAGAGACGGTCCTGGCACTTGCTGGTCTTTCTTGGGCGCCCTGGAGCCTTTTTGGCAACAATGGAACCTCTCTCCTTGAAGTTCTTGATGATGCGATAGGTTGTTGACTGAGGTGCAATCTTTCTAGCTGCGATACTCTTCCCTGTTAGGCCATTTTTGTGCAGTGCAATGATGACTGCACGTGTTTCTTTAGAGATAACCATGGTTAACAGAAGAGAAACAATGATGCCAAGCACCAGCCTCCTTTTAAAGTGTCCAGTGGTGTCATTCTTACTTAATCATGACAGATTGATCTCCAGCCCTGTCCTCATCAACACCCACACCTGTGTTAATGGAGCAATCACTGAAACGATGTTAGCTGGTCCTTTTAAGGCAGGACTGCAATTATGTTGAAATGTGTTTTGGGGGATGAAGTTCATTTTCTAGGCAAATATTGACTTTGCAAGTAATTGCTGTTAAGCTGATCACTCTTTATAACATTCTGGAGTATACGCAAATTGCCATTATAAAAACTGAAGCAGTAGACTTTGTAAAAATTAATATTTGTATCATTCTCAAAACTTTTGGCCATGACTGTAGTGTCCTGCACTCAGGGCTTCTTCACACTGTGGAGGATGCTCTGAGCACTGTGCTCTAAATATCTGACCATGCTTGCATCCTGCCACCCAATGCAAGCAACCCTGAAGCTACTCTGCAGAAGAACTGTCAGGAGAGTGGTTACACCCTGTTATACAGGGAACACAGTCCTCATCTGCAGGAGCTCAGGGCACCCATGAACCCAGTATTAACCACACACTTTCTTGCTATAAGAAATCTGCAGAGGAACCCGCACAGCAGCTTTCAGGCAAACCGGCACAGCAATCCCCAGAGAATGCAATCAGACATCCCACCAGATCAGAACATGCCAACCTCTAATAATGCTTCCTTAATCCTCTTTTTTTCCTACTTTGACATGTTTAGGCCTTCAGAACCAATTACCAGTTTTCCACAGAGTCATGGCTTCAACATAGAATACTTGTCCCAAACCAATTAATGCATACCTCCCAATCATCCGAGATCCAGCGGGACAGTCCCAGATTGCAGTGGCTGTCCCGCTGTCCCAGTACGGGGGAGGTATGTCCTGCTTTCTGGCAGCTGTCCTTGTGTCCATAGGACACAAAGAAAGTTGCCTGTATTATGATGAAGCAGACAGCCAGCATCGGCTGCTTCATCATCCCTTCATTCCCCCCTGCAGGCTCTCCATACCTCTGGTCTGGGAGGGGGCGGAGCCGGCCGTTAGCCCTGGCCCTGCCCCCTCCACAGACCAGATCAGCCGATGTCCTGGTGCTCCTGCAGATGCTGCTAGGAAGAAGGTAAGTAAAGGTGTTTATTTTTTTTACTTTCTGTCAGTGGCACACTGTGGGCATATTACTGGGGGGGCACAACATATTACTGGGGGTGGACAATGTGGGCATATTACTAGAGGCACAACTTATTACTGGGGGGCACAATGTGGGCATATTACAGGGCTCCAACATATTACTGGGGGCACAATGTGGGCATGTTACTGGGGCACAACTTACTACTGAGGGGGCACAATGTGGGCATATTACAGGGCCCCAACATATTACTGGGGGGCACAATGTGGGCATGTTACTGGGGGCACAATGTGGGCAAATTACTGGGGGCACAGCTGGGCATATTACTGGGGGGCACAGCTGGTCATATTATTGGGGGCACATAACAGGTCATATTACTGAGGGCACAGCTGGGCATATTACTGGGGGCACAGTGTGGGTATATTACTGGGGGCATAGCTGGGCATATTAATGGGGGCACATAATTGGAATAATTACTATGTGGGGCAGTAAGGGGACTGGGTGGGATTAGGTATATAGTTATGTTTTGGGTGGAGTTAGAGGCGTGGCCAAAATTTTGTCCCTCCCTTGCTCATTTACAAAGTTGGGATGAATGTTCATGTAGTATGTTGAGGACCGCTGTTTTTAAAGTAACCCCACCAAAAGGATTAGGGATGATAACTATGTAAAAGGAAATAATTCATCCTAGCATACTATCTATTGTGGGCGTTAACAGTCTTTTGAAGCTGCAGAAATAAACATGAGTGGTTTTGATGTCCATTACAATGAGAACCTTTAATGCCAATGTAAAGAAACCAAGCATAAGAACTTGTCAACTATCATGAATGAATTGAGGAACTTCATAACCAACTTCTCTGTGGACCCACAATCTTCTTTCTCCATCCAGCTCTTGGAAGGTACGGATGTAGTAGAGTTAACACACATGCTTTCTGAGATGTGTTATCTAAACCTAAACTAAATGCGTTATGCAAACACCTTCAATAGCTTTTCAGTGGCTTTTGTTTCAAGATAACGCGACGAGTTAAGAAATTTGAGTTAAGAGTTTGTGTGTTAACCCGGCTACATCGATTACCAGCTGGTGTAGGGAGTCTTACGGGCAATGCTCCCTGGAAAAATATGCAAGTTAGCTCTCCTCCAGAGCAGTTTTCTTTCTTCTGGTGGAGAGCCGATTGGCAATCACTTAGTAAATAAGGTTCCCCCATGCCAGACTGCTAGTCCTTCAATTTCTAGGTTGTTATATAACAGATACATACCAAGTGAAGGGTTCCTTGCCCAATATTGGTCTAGCAACCATTGTCCAAAAGGCTGTAGCTCTTTGCGCGAGTCCTCTAAGATAATATTCCCAGTGCTGGTTTCCAGCTGCTGATAGACAGCCTTCATTCAGCCTCGTGATATAAGAAACACATGCTAGCTCTCTTGCACCTCTGGAATATCGTCTTATAAAAGTAGCTGAATGCAAGCCAAGAGAGTTTTACAAGCACCTGGGCCTTTCTTACGACACAAGGGTCGGGGAGGAAAATCTGTTTACTGTATTAAGGCTCTTACCACTTCCATGAAGAGGACGCACACTTCAAAGTTGGGATTCTTTTTGACGTTTTTAATAACGCACGACTGGATAATTTCATCGCCACACTCCACAATGAGGCTGGGGGATGTCACGCTGGCCAGCTGGTAGCTCTTAAGGTTTCTCAGACCCCATGCCAGAACCTGCCGTCAGAATGGTCGAAATCTCATGTTTAAAAGGTTTACTTAATAACGTCTATCAGCTCATCATGGTAACCACCGGGAAAGTGAGGGAAAAAGCTGTTAAATGTCTCATATAAAGTAACAAGCTGAAGGAACAAGAGCACTATGGCATCAATACATTATGTTCTGTAATGAAACACAACACACGTACCTATACACATAATTATAGACACTGATATGTTTTCCACATGCACCCATTGGGGAGACAAGTTACTTGGTCACTGGCCAAATACAAACTGTTAGAAACATGCAGATGCCAAACACAAGATGGAGCCATGGTCTACATGGTTGAGAGTGGCCCCAAATGGGGTCCCTAATATATGACTTGTTTTTGCCACCCAGAACAGAAGTACCGGGTGTTTGATTCCTCTCCCACACCCTTCTCATGACTCTTGGACCCCCTTATTGGCTAATATTGCAATTCTTCTGTATAGGAGAGTCCTTATCCAAGAGGAATAGATGAGACCAGTCAGAACTGGGTCTCCTCTCACCAAGGGCCCCATATCAACCTTATTGTAAATAAGCCATTACCTTAAAGGTGTTGTCCCATGAAAACTATTCCACTTTTAAAAGCAGCACCTGAATCTGAATACTTTGTAATAAAAAAAATGTAGTATAGCTACTGAGTTATACATTAAAAATGTGTTTATATAGCGCCATCTGCTGTTCTTTTTCTTAGTTTAATGTCCACCTTGCTGAGGTGGTCACACATGCTCAGTTCCATCCTTCAACTGCCACTAGCCAGATCTACTGTTAGAAGCTGTGACAGTTACAGGAAAAAAGCTGAGGCAGAAAGGACACACATCCTGAGCCGTGCTAGGGAGAGTACTGCAGAAGAAAAGATACGTCCCTGAGCTGTGATAGGGAGAAATCTGCAGCAGAAAAGATACACCCCTGGGCTGTGATAGGGAGAGAGCTGCAGAAGAAAAGATACACCCCTGGGCTGTGATAGGGAGAGAGCTGCAGCAGAAAAGATACACCCCTGAGCTGTGATAGGGAGAGAGCTGCAGCAGAAAAGATACACCCCTAAGCTGCGATAGGGAGATAGCTGCAGAAGAAAAGATACACTCCTGAGCTGTGATAGGGAGAGAGCTGCAGCAGAAAAGATACACCCCTGGGCTGTGATAGGGAGAGAGCTGCAGCAGAAAAGATACACCCCTGGGCTGTGGTAGGGAGAGAGCTGCAGCAGAAAAGATACACCCCTGGGCTGTGATAGGGAGAGAGCTGCAGCAGAAAAGATACACCCCTGAGCTGTGATAGGGAGAGAGCTGCAGCAGAAAAGATACACCCCTAAGCTGCGATAGGGAGATAGCTGCAGAAGAAAAGATACACTCCTGAGCTGTGATAGGGAGAGAGCTGCAGCAGAAAAGATACACCCCTGGGCTGTGATAGGGAGAGAGCTGCAGCAGAAAAGATACACCCCTGAGCTGTGATAGGGAGAGAGCTGCAGCAGAAAAGATACACCCCTGAGCTGTGATAGGGAGAGAGCTGTAGCAGAAAAGATACACCCCTGAGCTGTGATAGGGAGAGAGCTGTAGCAGAAAATATACACCCCTGAGCTGTGATAGGGAGAGAGCTGTAGCAGAAAAGATACACCCCTGAGCTGTGATAGGGAGAGAGCTGTAGCAGAAAAGATACACCCCTGAGCTGTGATAGGGAGAGAGCTGTAGCAGAAAAGATACACCCCTGAGCTGTGATAGGGAGAGAGCTGCAGCAGAAAAGATACGCCCCTAAGCTGTGATAGGGAGAGAGCTGCAGCAGAAAAGATATACCGCTGGGCTGTGATAGGGAGAGAGCTGCAGCAGAAAAGATACGCCCCTAAGCTGTGATAGGAAGAGAGCTGTAGCAGAAAAGATACACCCCTGAGCTGTGATAGGGAGAGCGCTGCAGCAAAAAAGATACACCTCTGAGCTGTGATAGGGAGAAAGCTGCAGCAGAAAAGATATACGCCCTTGAGCTGCGATAGGGAGAGAGCTGCAGAACAAAGGAGATGCCCTCTAAAGCTGCCAGGCTGAAACACATCTAGCAAAGCAAGTGGGGAGACCTCTGGTAGTCTGGTAGTCCAGGTGACAACCCCAAGGACATGATGTAGCCATTAAATATACTGCAAAGAGTGAAATCTTATTGAAAGGTCTTCCATATGTGATTACAACTGCCCAGTGTTGGTACGTAGACCTAAATCTATAACATGCACATGTAGACTCACCTCTATGGCGGTTCTCTGCAGAACTGGCTTAATACCTTGGGGAATCATATACACGTTGGCACTTTTCTGAGGAGGAGGATACGGTAGATCTGTATTCGTATCTGCTGTCTGAGGAGAAAAGAAAGACAGAGGAAAACAACTGAAGTGGAAAAGTCTATCAACTTTAGAGTGAAATATACCACAGGGAGTACACACAGGACAGGGACCTCATGACAAGACTCAAAATACCCTCCCGGTATGGGTCCCATCGCTATAACGCCAATCATGGGACATAGACCTTGCTGTCCTCTATCCAAGGAGGATTACGTAACCTGCCATCTTCTCTTCTTCACTGTGCAGGTTACACCACATACTGGATAGGGCCAACCAGCACTGAGGCGAATGTTCTCCAATTGATCCAATAGCAAACTAGTGGGGCTCACCTCCATGATTTATGCCCTTGTGTGATGGTGTGCCTATGGGTTCAAATAGGAACCTATCCTGACCCAAATTTATTCCCAAAACTCTAAAAAAGGACAAAGTGAAGCCCAGTCTGGTTAGAATGCCAAGGTCAATGTGTACTATGTCTGTATTTCTTCTCTTGCATTAGTGATTAATTAGCCAATTAATTTAAAAAAACAAGGATAGTCAATAGCAATCGAATTAGATTTATTTGAAGCAACCAGGGGGTTCCTGGGTATCACAAATTTGAAATCATTGTGAGGTGATCCGGCGAGAACATCAGATTATCAGAACCTCTGTAAAGGAACATGTTAAAACAAAGTGTTCAAAGTGATAAAAATAAATACCCCACAACTTCCTTTATCTCCTACATTTCATTGGTCCTATTTTATTTATATATAAAACTGAGACACATATAAACTTTCTTTCTGTGTCTCAGGAGAGGTCAGCCATGCCCCCGCTCCTCTGCCTTATACGTTACTATGCTTGCCTTCTCAATCAACCACAAGCTATAGATTAAAGAGATCATTAGGAGATACAGCCCTTAGAGACTGTTTGGTTCAGGAAAATGCAGAAGATGCTGCAGGCAAACACTGAAAGTTATCTTATTTTTACTTGTTTTTCATTCCTATGTTAAGTGTTCCTTTACTGTGTTCACTTCCATTAACTCTATTCCCTATGACCATAACATCTTAATGTCATAGAGGGCTGGACTGCTATAAGTCAATAGCATAGCAGCCAACAACCCTGAATTTTGAGAGACAATCTGTTACAGACAATAGTTGTACCAACTAACCAGTTTGATGTTGGGCTTGACCTAAGGACATTATCCTGGTGGCCCTCTGGTTTCCACCCTTTAAACCCTATACAGGAATCTGATCTATGCTGCAGGGGAGCCCTCAGGCTACTATCTCTTAGAATAGTCCGAGTGTAGTTGGCAGCTGACACACTGGGTCAGAACCACCAGTGCAAGGCATTGGAAGCACAGGCAAGATCATATATAGAACCAGGCAACAACCGACAGGCAAAACACAAGTGAATTCAAGGCAAAACATGGAAAGAACCAGACTGCAGACAAACAGGAAAAGGACATGAAAAATACATGAGACACAGTTCAGACATAGCAGAAAGATGAGTTGAAACATAGCAAGATGGAACAGCCACAAAACTTCAGGGAACGGGTCAAACATACTAGGTCCAGACACAGCAACTTGGCAAGGCAGAACAGACTCAAGAACATGGAACAGAACTAGGACAAAATTCAGACACTCACAGGCACAATCCATGGAAAAGACACAGGAACTTGACCACTGGAACTAGGACAGAATTCAGACATATACAGGCAAGAAATTATGGAACAGACTCAGGGACAAGACCATCAGAACATGGACAGAAGTCAGACCATGAACAGGCAAACAAACAGATCAGGAATAGGCCAAGTTGACAAACAGACAAATGGATCAGAAGCTCCTACACTGAATCCAGACACAGACAGAATGTGCAAAGATCCAACAGAATCAATGTTGCACAGCCAGGGACAGGACACACAAACAGATTCACACACGAGACCAAGGAACATTAGCTCACACAATACTGAACTGAAGAGAGACACAAAGCACATTGGCACAGTCCACCCCCACAATACTGGACTCACAGAATAGTGGCAACATGAACCACAAAAGAAAAAAGGCCAAAATTCACACATTAGCACACGGTACAATGACACAAGTGAAATGCCATTGTAACAGTTACATTCTCCATATGTCCTCCCTTCTTTGATCAGACTACTGAACTGGAACAGGGAACATGGCACAGGAATAAGAACAGGAACAAGAACTACCAACTAAAAATTCACAAAGAACTGGAACATAACTTAAATCCCTGAGGTCACTGCTGAGAGAGTAAACCAGTCTTACACCACTGGTACTACTTACATATAGAAGTAACTCCAAGGGTAATGCTTAAAACCCTGGAACCCCTCAGCAACAATAGAGGTCCAAAGAGCACACATACAGGATCAAATTTAAACACTACTGGGGCCTATAACTCCCCTGTTACCAACACAAACAAAACAAGTAACAGCAATGCACTGCAGAGCATATCAGATGTGGATGCAGAATTTGCAGGAACAGCTCCCAGCAAACAGTCTGAGCAAGCAACTCCAAACTTTGGACAAATACATCTTGAAAAGGACAGTAGGTTCCATTGGCTGTGCACACTGTTACGGACAATGATTCTGGAACCACACTGTAAACTAATCGATTTGACCTGGCAGTCCCCTACCTTCCACCCTTTAACCCCCTATACAGGGATCTAGTCTTTGCTGCAGGAGAGCCGTCAAGCAACTACATCTTGGAATAGCCCCAGTGTAGTTGGCAGCTGACACGCTTGGTCAGAACCACCAGTGCAAGGCACTGAAAGCACAGGCAAGATCATAGACCAGACAAGATCATAGACAGAACTCAGACATACACTGGCAAAATCCATGGAACAGACTCAGGGACAAGACCACCAGAACAAGGACAGAATTCAGACCAGGAACAGGCAAACAAACAGAATAGGCTAAGCGGAAAACCAGATCAAAAGCTCCTTCACAGAATCCAGACACAGACAGAATGTGCAAAGATCCAACAGAATCAATGTCGCACAGCCAGGGACAGGACACACAACTCAGGAAATCCATAGGAAGGTAGCAACGCAGGAACTATATAGCTTACTGAACTCATTAGTCAAACAGATGCACACACAAGACCAAGGAACATTAGCTCACACAATACTGAACTGAGGAGAGATACAAAGCACATTGGCACAATTCACATCCACAAGTAGCCAAGGCCAGAATGCATGTAACAGTGGCAATATCACCAGCCATAGAAAGAATAGCCCAAATTCCAACCCACAAGAAGCAGATGCTTGAGCACACGGTACAGTGGCACTAGTGAAACTCCATTGTAACACAATCCCAGCAAATATGGCTTGTCCGAGGCCAAGAATGGTTGAGATGTATGCAAACCCCACCCATGTGGGCTATGCCCATGGGAGAGTATGAAATAGGAGAAATAACTCCACATCTAATACGTATTGAGATATCCACAGTCTAGTACTAAGGTTGAGTCCATTTTAGCACTTGCCAGCTTATCTTCTGACTTGTCTCCTAGGCATACAGTACATATTGGTGGAAGTCACTGAGCTACAATCCCTACTGATGACAAAAACACATGGACCTCTACCAAGAGCCATACAGAGCATGAGGAGCCTCCCCAGACCCAAGGCCATACATTCCTTACAACACTACCCTCCATCAGCTTACACAGGAAAAAGAAACATGATGGAACTTGGGCCATGCATGTATGAGACAGTAAGAGCTTCCCAGTGTCAGGAGCATTCATTATCAATTATAGTTCACAGAAATCTGCCAATGCTTGAAAAGAACTCCAGCCTTTTCTTATCTACCTGATTATGGTCCTACAGTGAAATGAATGGTGGATGGGGGCACAGTGAGCAGCAACTTTACCAGATACAGCAAGCCAACCGGTCTCTTGTTAGTTCCTATCTGTGATACAATGCAACAGATGAGTTTTGGGGACTGTGTAATATTCATGCCATCTGGTTCTTTTTAGTAAGCTGTCCATACAACCAAGTCACTGCCTCTACCAAAATCAATACACTCATCTCATGCTGCAATACCCATCTGATGGCTTCACTGGATATAGTGAGAAGAAGAAAATTAAGACAAGATGCAGAACCAGTCAACAAAAGTTACCAGATCATCCCCCTTTCAGAACTGGACCAGCATCAACTAAAGCTGGGTCCATGCATAAGACCCACAAGAACCCCAGGCAAATTAGTTACTGCTTTTTTTATGAGTAGAGGAGGAAGGTAAGAGGAGCACATATTAGGGGTTGTAAGCATATAGATAGCCATAAAATACCCAGTCTAGAAGCTTCTCCGTGAAGAACCGAGGAACGAGTAGCTGAACCAATTCCAAACAGGAAAGAAAAGGAATCAGACAAGAAGAGAAAAGCAAATATAACATTATTATCACTATACATGTATTCCCACTACGATGGTGCTTGATTAAAGGGAGTCCATCACCTCGATTTTATCTATTAAATTATTACATTTTACTAATGAAATGAATTAGACTGTAGCTCATCAGGAAACTCGCTGATAAACCAGGCGTCTCATAGGGCTAGCTCAGCTGAATATGATACCTTTCATTTAGCAATCAATTGCTTCATTCTGGAGGAAAGGTACTTGTAGTCCATATGCAAACAAGCAGTTAAGAGCACTGTGGGAGGGACCACACTGCTCTGTGCACCCTTGCACCTCCTGCTTCCTCTGCCAGCCCCTCCCTCTCCTTCTTCATTGGTAGGACCAGATTCCTGCATAGTCTTCTCGCCCTGGCCCTGGGAGGAGCTGGGATCGATTATAGGCTGGTGCATAATGTCCATCTGGACAACTGGGGGGTCATTTATTAAGACTGGCATTTTAGACGCCGGTCTTCAAGGGGTTATCCATTTTCCCCACCAATGCCCAGGCCCCTCATATAGATCATACTTACCCCACTCCCCGGCATCCGCCTCGCTCCTGATCCCCGCATGGTCACCTCTGCATCTCCCCGTGGCACAGATCAACACATCCGGCAACAAGGGGAGCAGCCAATAGCAGGCCGCGACAGGGACGAGCCTCCCTAGCGTCAGCCGCAATGCTAGGGAGGCTTGTCTGTGTTGCTTCCTGCTATTGGCTGCTCCACCCATCACCAGATGTTTTACTCCGCTCCACAGGAAAATGCAGTGGCAGTCATCCAAGGATCAGGAGCGACGAGCTTCCTGGTGAGCGGGGTAAGTATAACCTATATGAGGGGCCCGGGAATTGGGGGCATGTGTTAAATATTGGACTTTCATACCCCTTTAACTAGTGGTGGATGCGTCAAATTTATGTAGAGGCGCCGGCCTTTACATAGCTTTAGAGTATCCACCAACTGTCTGATTTTGACCATTTTCTACGTCCCCTTCCCCGCCCATGCCATTCCCCCTTTTTTAGACCTGGCGTGAGCGGGGAAAAGTCACAGATTGCGGCGTAAATAACCTTTGTGCCGCAATCTGCAACCGATATACACCAGAAAGCGGCGTACCGTATATGTGTTTGTAAATGACCTCTGGGTGCCTCATTTGCATATGAAACAAAGTTTTTTTTACTCGGGGATAGAAACACCGAAAAGGGAAGCAAAGATATGCTTTACATAAAAGTGTGTACAATCTATTGGTTCAATTGGCAAAACTGAGGTGACAGACTGCCGCTGATGCCCTGTGTTTGTATTACTGCGCAGGGAACGGGGAGGTCCGGCAATCTGGCACATGGCAGAGGCTGCAAAGTCTTGCCGATATGTAAATACAAGAAGGCTGGGTTCAGCAAATTTTTTCCAATAAAACATTCAACTGGGAAAATTCCACAAAGAAATATTTACTAATTGGCCAAAATAAATGACAGCCTTGGCCAAATATTCTCAGGTCAAGGAAGGGTGATGAGTGACTGCCGGGGTCACAGAGGACAACGCCAACTCATGGACCAGCAAGAAACCTTCAGCACTACAGATGTCCTGGTGGTGACCTTCTAGTAAAATGTCTCGATTCATGAAGTGCAATTTGCAGAGCTGGAATTGCTTCTCATTAGGTTATTTTGTGTACCACACTGTCTGAAATGAACTCAGCTCTGCTACATCTTACACCTTGAAGTCAATATCGTAGGCTAGTTTTACACTTGCGGCCTGCACTCCATATTTGCCAGGTAGTGGCCGGATCTCCACTGGATCCCATTATAGTCAATGGGGCCGATGGGCTCTGCCATAACAACCTGCCCAAGAGCAGGCCGCACGCATGAAAGAAGCCTTACACAATGGATATATTGTTTTTTCACTAGATTGTATGTGGACAAAGCAGCCTTCACACTCACTTGAGCATGAGCTTCAATGCTTGCACAGGGTGTACTAAGCTTAAGAGTGGGCAGCTTAGAAGACAAGAGCCCAGACCAGATGCAATCCTCCATAACATTTGGCCCCATTGAGGTACTGGTGTGACAGGTATTTCAGAGATGATTGGTGATGTTGCCTCTCTTCTTATTCAACCACATGAACTTTTTTGGAAACTGCTTACAGCATAGGTCACAAAAAAGAGTAATACTCACCTTACTGATCTCATACATCCCTGGTCCACCGCCATTCTGTGTTCTTCCAGCCCCATCCAACATGAGATGTAACCACTGCAGCCAATCACTGGCCACAGAAAATACTTCAGTGGTGTCAAAACGCCACTGCTACAGTGAGTGATTCTTGAGTTGAGGAAGAACAGAGAACAGCGGGAGACCGGGGAAGCCTCTTCATGGGAGCAGCAGAGGGTTGTTGAGGTGAGCATTACTCTTTTTGATATTTATACTATTGTAAGCCATTTTTTTTCAAATTTGTGTGGTTGGACAACAACCTTTTGATCAAGCCTGTTAGCGAGGTGCAATGCATTAGCTCCTGATTAATTCATAGATGTGAGGGAAGCCATGCTGCTACATCATCATGCATTAAACTGACTGCATGCCATATGCAGTGATACATGACAAGCCAAGACTGGGGAAGCCTTAAAGTGCACCTACCTTTTAAATATTTTCTATGGCACTGGCTGCTAAAATGATTATGGGCTTGTTCTTCACAGGCTCCGGTGCTACAGAATGATATACCCTCTTTTCATCACACACATAAATGTGGGATATTTGTTGCCACCACTAGGGGGAGATCTGTATGTGGAACATATTAAAGGACATGTTCTGTATGGACAATCCATTTTTATAGGCTCTATTAGGGCCTATGTA
Source organism: Rhinella marina (assembly GCA_900303285.1). Taxonomy (NCBI): domain Eukaryota; kingdom Metazoa; phylum Chordata; class Amphibia; order Anura; family Bufonidae; genus Rhinella; species Rhinella marina. The sequence goes on from ONZH01003181.1 coordinate 225,593, forward strand.
AATCATAGGAGCAGATCTCCAACCAAAGATCTGTAACCAGAGCAGAGCTATGTAATAGAAGAAGTGAGTGAATGTATACAACTGCCCCAGTAACATCAGCTGGAGGCCAGGGCAGCTTCACTAAAAGTAGACTGTTAAAAGATCGTTCCTAGTGGAGGCAACTGGTAGCCAAAAAGTATACAAGTATGTGGGCGAGTGATCGGAGAGAGGGTGTGTATACAGGAATGATATGTCATAGTCTGAACTTTTGGAATAGACTGCAACTGGTTTCTTAAAGAGGCGACCAAGTGTTTAATATTGATGACCTGTCCTCAGGATGTGATCAGTGGGGGTCCAATGCCTGGCACCCAGCCAATCAGCTGGTTGAAGAGGCTGAGGTTCTCAAGTGAGCACCTGGCCTCCTCTCAGCCTACCAAGAACAGTGCCGTCCATTGGCTAGTGGCTGCTCTTGGTGTTGCAGCTCGGCCCAATTAACTTGAATGGGACTGAGATGCTCCTAGGCCACATGACCGATGAATGAGATGTCACTGGCCCTGGAATGGGCCATGGCGCTTCAAACATCTGACTGGCGGTGGTGCAGGGAGTCAGTCCACCACCAAGTACATGAGGATAGGTCCTCAGTATTAAACACTTGGACTACCCCTTTACGAAAATAAATGACAATAGGTGCACTTTAACAAAATGTATGGACTTTAATTGGATTAATAAATAACTGCATGTGAGGGTACGAGACTCCCCGGGATTTGATCTATGGAGTTCATACTATAGGTGCAGTTTCAATGAACTTCAATGAATACAACAGGCAGAAGAGAAATGACTCAGGAAGTAAATCTCTGGTAAAGAAGATGGTTCCTATAAAAGTCTTTCTTATCAAAGCCTTGTATGAGCCAAGACAAGGCATTTTCATCAGTGATCTTACCTCTCCAAGGACACCGGAGATTTCTCCCTGTTAAAAAAAAAACACAGGATCAGCGCTTACAATATGTAACTCCATCCTGTATCGTGTGCAAAACTATGTTCAACTGTGGCAAACTGATAATTCTGGGATGGGCGGCACAGATGAAGCAATCCTTGACATTTACCATATACAGTAAAAGACTCTGCTGGGGAAAATTGATACTTAACATGACAAAAGCCAGTGAAAATCAAGTTAAAAGGGTTGTGCAAGTTGAAACTTTTTTAACAGACCTCATAGAGTGGCCTGACCTGCGGTGGTGATCAAACTTACCTGGTCCTTGCCGCTAGGTTCTGGCTCCATCATTTTATGGCCTACTCCGCAGGTCCATCAACAGAATGTGGATTCATAGAACCCGAGGCCTGTGAAGGCAGCCATGAAGAGATGAAGCCACAACCCAACAACAAGAACCAGGTAAGTATGATCACCTTCACAAGTCTGGCCACTCTGTGAGGTCTGTTAAAAAAAAGTTTAAAAGTTGTTCAACCCCTTGAACAAGGAATGTTCTACCCAAACTCTGCATATTTTTGCCCTGTATGCCTGTTTTTCATGTCAGCACTCTCCTTCCTCTATTCTTGGCATCACTGCATCCTGGCAGGATGTTTACATGCAGAACTTCCTGTTTTCAAACATGTAGAACTTCCTGTTTTCAAACATGAAAAGTTTCTGGACGGGTTTTCTAACCAATCCCAGAATGCTTTGTTCTGTAATGTTTCAGTAGGTTTCCTCCGCCTGGCTAAGCTAGAGACAGGAGGAGTACTGCAGAGAGAACATTGTGGAAGCAAGTAAACCATGTAAACATCCTGCCAGGATGCAGTGATGCTGAGGACAGGGGAAGGAAAGTTCTGACATGATAAACAGGTATATGGGACAAAATGTGCAGTGTTTGGGGTACTCTTGGTAATTAAAAAAATCTTTATGGAACCAGAGAACCCCTTTAAAGATTGGCACATCTCAAACAACTGTACTCCCTCTAACAGAATTGCATTGAGGAGATCTCTGCTTGCAGTCAATGAACCTCTACAGATTCCAGGGAAAGAAAATCTGTCTTGGTCATGTGATGGTCCAACACTTGCTTGGCACATTATACAACATAGCCCCTATTACTGTGCTGTAATGACCCAAGCCCCTGCACAATTATCACATACGACCAGGACAGAGTTTCATCCCCTGGAACTAATGAAAGTTTCCATTCATTGACTACAAGCAGAGATTTTGAAAATGCTGAAGAATTGATACCAAAAGTATTACAGCATGTTTAACAACTATATAATAATTAATCATTTTACACTCATTGACAAAAAAAAAAAGAATATCTCACCCAGATAGAAATGTCGGATTGCTGAAAAACTCTACATGAAGATATAGCTGATATCAGGCAGGTTTGTAAATGATTATAGGTGTGGTCTGATAACACACTGGGGTTTGCCACAAGAAGGCATATAAATGCTTCTCCCATTGCCGTACAAATAGTCTCTCAGAGGCTACTTCTGGGTAGTGTACCTCTTGGTGAGAGATTGTTGACTGCTAGACATGTGTCTTCAATGAACTTGAAGACAGTTTGCCCAATTGACAGACTCTGAGAAGCAGGATGGTCATTTCAACAAATTGCCCGCAATTTAGGCTGTTGTGACCTAGCTCTTAGGAAGTATTGGGAGCAGTGGTTACGTGGAAAACAGGCTCTGGACGGCCCAGACAGACCACCAATATAGGTCCATCAACAAGCTGACCATCACCCAGACACAGGTGACACCTTCATTACATCCATGTCTCTGCCTGGACCAGTTCCAGGAGCTTAGCAGAAGAAAATTTGATATTATGATGCCAAGTACGTGTCCTGCCACTGACAGACAGCCACTGACACCTTCGTTTGCAGTGATGTCATGAACAAGAAACCTGGACTGCTATCGACTGAAGCTGTATGGTATTTAGTGATGAACCCAGGTTCTGTTTGGGATCCACCGACAGGTGGTTCGAATATGGAGGCCTTGTGGTGAGCGCTTCAACCTTTGCTGTGGAGTGACACACTGCCCCAAATGCTGGTGTGATGATCTGAGGAGCCATCGAATATGAGAGTCAGTCAACCCTAGTAGTGATACGAGGGACATTAACATCTCAGTGATATGTGCAGGACGTCCTGCCGCCACATGTGTTCCTTTCATGGGAGGGCTTCCATAATGCTTGCCCGCACACAACAAAGGTTTTCCAGGAATATCTCCTCTGCATTACCCAGGGGTGCCCGGTTGCCAGATTTATCACAAATCCAGCATTTATGGGACCTGCTGGGACACTATCTTCAGCAACCTATGAGTGTGCAGGATCTACAGGCCCAGCTGTGACATCTGTGGGCAAATGTACCACAGGATACCATGGGGAACCTGTATGTCTCCATGCCCAACCATACTGTACCTTCAATTGTACAGTCTTCCCCAATAAACATCTCCTTTCACTCTAATATTATAATGACTTCCATACATCATCATTCACTCCTTCTTGGTGCAGTATTTTTTTTTTTGTCAATAATTAAATGTATGATCATATAATTAAAGGGATACTCTTGGCAAAACTTGTACACTGTGTTATGTCAGGTGCTGGCTCTGTGGGGGTGGAGCATAAAGCAGGAAGAGAAGAATAAGAAATACTACTCCCACAAGTATATATACAGTACTATAATAATATAGTGTATACATCTAGCCAATAGTCTTCTCCTGCAATAAGATTTGCAAATAATTGAGGCCTACAGAACCACATATACACATACGGTACCAGATAGATTACCATACCTCAAGTCCAGGGATGTGATGTAGAGCAGCCTACAAGAGATTAAAGAAGTAACATGTAAACCATTTCTCCACACAGTTTGTAAAGCTTTTATACCGAGGTGTATTTTATATAAAGACTTGTAATATAAAAGATGAGCTACAGTACTGAAGCTTGAGACCTACAGACGTCTATAGGCCCCACCTGTATGAATCCAACATAAAATGGTGTCAGGTTCCACTACATAATGTATTACGCAGCTTTATAATGTTGTATTGAACAGAGACACCATAAAGCTACAGGGGTTCAACAAGTTGCTGTACAGATCTGCCATCTGATTTAGCATACCTCCCAACCATCCTGGATCCAGAGGGACAATCCCAGATTTTGAAAGTCCCAGGAACACTGAGCTATGCCGCGATTTCAACTGTATCTGTGTCCTGAGCACCCTTATTGCAAGAGGGCACTAAGAGGACAGCGCTGTTATAAGAGGGGCATAATTACTGTGTGTGGGCATTAAGGCAGCATTCTACTAAGGGGACATAGCTACTGTTTGGTGGCACTATGGGGGCATGACTACTGTGTGTGAGCACTAAGGGGGCATAACTACTGTGTGTGGGAACCAAGAGGTATCGCTACTATGTGGGGGCACTAAGGTGACATAACTACTGTTTGGAGGCACTATGAACACATAATTACTGTCAAAGGGGGCATAGTTATTGTGTGTAGGCATTAAGAGGGTATTCTACTGTGGAGGACCTAATGGGACATAACTGTGGGGGCACTAACAGGGCATTCTTGAGGAGGCATGACTACTGTGATGGAGGAATTAGGGAACATAACTACTGTGTGGGGAAATAGGGGAGCATTCTACTGTGTGAGGGCAGTAAGGGAACTGGGTGGGATTGGGCATGTACAGATAGGCATTGGGCAGACTTAGAGGCGTGGCTTAGTGTAAACAAAATCTGCCATGGTGTGCTATCCGCCGCTGGTGTTGTCCCTCATTCTCATTTTTTTTTCAAACCAACACCTGGGGGATTTTTATAGTTGAAAATAATTAAATATTTAGAATAGCCACTGATTATTCAATAAAATGTATCTGTATAGTGTCATCTGCTGTTTATAATTTTCCTTCTTACTCTGTCCATCTCAATGGGATGGACGCCCATGCTCAGTTCCATCATTTAACTGTCACCAGCCATATCTACCGTTAGAAGCTGTGACAGTTACAAGAAGAGAAGGACACGCCTCCTGAGCTTCCGGCCCAAACAGAATCCAGCACAGCAATTGGAGCAATGACTGGGGAGATCTCTGGATCCATGTGAGGTACAGGGCTGGTTATAGCTTTGTTACAAAGAGGTTGTCAAGTACTACATCAGGGGTCTACATTTCTACAGAAAGAAACTCACTAGCACATCAGATTGGAGACATTATATTCCTGAGAACATAGGCTTTCCCCTCCATAGAACACTTTTATAGAAAAAAACACTGCAAAAATTTTCCTCTAAAGAAAATAAAATATTGTAAAAGCCTAGGGAAAACCCTCTACAACAGTATTTCCTTTACAGAATACCGAAAGCATTCTCATCTAAGAGAACTACAAACATGCAATGTCAGAAAGAAGAGAAATGTTCTGTAACACAGAAGAGCCCATACATTGGGATTCATAAATAGAAGACCAGTGACACCAGTCTCCACAAAAATACTCTCTTTTGAAGAAGACAAAACATCATTACTAACAAAAGTGTGTTGGACATCACAAACTTGCACCAAAGTAGGACAGTCCTCACTCTCACTAGTCAATCCCAATATCATAAGAGGCAACCGTGTCCAACATTCCTTAAACTTCTTTAGTGATCCACCACACAGGACCACAAACAGAAGATAAGGTCGGGAACATTGTCCTCTACAGATGACCAGTACCATTCTTCTCCACAAAAGACCCGAGATGTTCTTGTTATTCTCTTTCACAAGATTTACAAATTCTTCCAAAAAAGACTAGTGACAAGAAAAGAAAAAATATTTCTTCACAGAAAAATGTAAACATTATCCCATAAACAAAACTGGACATCATCTACAAACAGTTCTGTCATTCATAGAATAAAATGCATATTCTGTTCTCCAGTGAAGACTATCCATGTTCCTATTAACTAATCATAACCTCATCCACAGAAGACTAGCCATATTCTCATTCACAGAAGACTAGCCATATTCTCATTCACAGTAGACTAGCCATATTCTCATTCACAGAAGATTAGCCATATTCTGATCCACAGAAAACCAACCATGTTCTTGTCTACATAAGACCCGCCATACTCTCATCCAAAGAAGGCCAGCCATCTTTTCAGCCACAAAAGATCAGCTATACATTTTCCATACAATACCACCCATATGCTCATCTACAGAATACCAACAATATTTTTATACAGAGAATCAGTTATACTCTTCTCCACATAAGATAAACCAATTCTCATCTAACAAAGATCAGCCATATTTTCATCCAGAGAAAACCAGTCAAATCTTCATTCACAAAAGATCAGCCATATTCTCATCCACAGAACACCAGACATATCCTCATCCAAAGAAAGCCAGCCATTTTTTCAATCACAGAAAACCAGCCATGTTCCTATCCATAGAAGACCAGCCATATTCTCATCCACAGAAGATCAATTACAGTATAACCAGATCAATAGAAGACCAGGTATATTCTCATCTACAGAACACCAGCCATATTTTCAACCACAGGAGATCAGCCATATCTTTATGCACAAAGGACAGCCTTATTCTCATCCAACGAATATTAGCCTTATTCTCATCTTTGGGAGATCAACCATATTATCATCCAGGGAAGGTCAGCCACATTCTCATTCATAGATAATCAGCCATATACCCATCCAGAGAAGACCAGCCAAATTCGTATCTACAGACAAGCATATTCTCATCCATAGATGATGAGCCATATTCTCATCCAGGGAAGATCAGCAACATTCTCATCCATAGATAATCAGCCATATTCTCATCCACAGAAGATCACCCAAATCTTCTTCTTCTGATGATCACCAGCCATATTCTCATCCATAGTTGATGAGCCATATTCTCATCCAGAGAAGACCAGCCACATTCTCATACTCTATTCCATAGAAGATCGGTCATATTCTCATCCAATGAAGGTCAGTAAAACTGTCTTCCATAGAAGATTGGCCATCCAGTGAATATCTGCCATATCTTTTTCCACACAAGACTAACCAAATTCGCATCCACAGAAGACTAGCCATATTCTCATATTCTCACAGATGACTAGCCATATCTTATTCTTCTCAACTAAAAGCAGAGACCATTTCATAGCTCATCACATGCATGACAGATCTTCTGCTCCCAGAAGATAAATAATATCCTCTACCTTAGAAGAACAGTAATATTTTTGATGTAGAAGGAAGAAGCTGGTGCTGTGTATATCATGCTCTGTGATATATGTCAGTAGAGAACAATTATTGTCATTATTGTCACTCATGGATCTGTCATTAGTCATAATGGTTTGAGCAAAGCAGTGGAGGAACATATTAAAACTGTGGACAAATTTTAGAATAATAATCTTATAATTAAAAAATAAATTTTATGATAAGACATATTCATGTAGCAAATATTATTTTTGTGCATGTCGCCGGAAAATGTCGACCTCAACGACAACTCTGCTGCACCCCACAGACGTGAGCACATCAACTTCTTATGACTTCATGATGATGTAAGAGGCAATGTCTTTCATCAACACTCATAATCAGTATTGCTGTAGACTGCAGGATGTTGTTTTGTTATATATAAAATACGTATTTTCATATAATTTCCAATAATGTTGTATTTTCTATGTCTTCGTTCGCCTACCCTACACTTTCCTTGCTGTATTTTGCAGCCAGTAGACTACTGAGAGCAGCCAATGTCAATATGTTTTAATAACCAGCTGGCAGGAAGGGTCTAGACACTGGGCAACCTCTCCGTCTCTTAGGATTTCAAATGTGTGAACCTACAGCAAAGCAATATGCTCAGATCTGGACAAGTGGAATCTCAAACAGCCGTAAACTTCCCCGCTGCGTTAATATCAAATTGTATTCTGAGAACTACTGAGTAATTTGATGGATGGCGTTCAGTTTCCAAATTCTAGAGACCCTGGCATTTTGACTGGTATGATTACTTGAATGATTCGATTTGACATGTTTACCTTTTCTCTTTGGATGAGCTCGAAGGCAGCTAGCAGTTCTCCGGTGTTCTTCTCTCCCATCATGATTGGATACCAGGACAGCCTTGGAGAACGTTCCAGGCTGGGTTTACAAATGCAACGTCCCATGTATTCGTCAGCACCCTAGATAACAAGACATTGATAATCAGAAGAAGGGAAGTGCTGACTGTGACCCTATACAATTATAGGAAGCACACAAAGATCAGTTCCAAAAATTCTAGTTTGCCCCTGTATGGATGCTTGTCCTAGATATATGCTGATAAAGGATACTCTTTAGCTGACATTTGATTAAAAAAAAAGAAATTTGGCTGTTTTTGAGCTTTTGGGCCAATGGAAAGGATTTATGATATCAAGTATGGACACTTTTCGATGGAAGGTCAACTTTTTGGTCAACTTGTTTTTGTAGGACACCATGGAACAACCTTCATTAATATATATTATGATATGTCTTGGGCAGTGTTGAACAGTAATGCACCAGAAGACCTTCCCCTACAGCAGGGTTTAGCAACTTCCAGCTGTTCTAAAACGACAACTCCTACTGTAGCATGGTTCACCCACTTGTATGGAAGTTCTGAGAAGAAGCGAGCAAGTGTGCAAGCTGGGATTTGTGGTTTCAGTACAGCTAGAGTGCTAGTGGTTGCTGACCCTAGACTCTATGGTCAGATTTATGGTATCATATGACATGTTGACAGAATGGTCACTCACGTAGGTGTCATGATCATAAATCTCCACCACAATACTAGGTGGGACTTCAGCCACAATAGCAGGGTCCCCAAAAATTTCAATTTCATGGAAGATGAGTGTTTGGTCCCAGGTTGGATTTAAAGTGCTTTTCACAACCACAGTCTTCTGGCTTTGATGTAGGAAGGAAACAATGGCATATGGGTCTATAATGAAAACAGAAAAGATAATGTTACTCACTGAATTTAGAAAATTGCTCATCCCTGTACATAAGTCTATAAAACTCACAGTGACATCTTCAGGATTAACGGTGTGCTGCCCTATGGGGCTCCGAAGGGTCTTACTGACCACTGCTTTTAATTGAGTCATGTGTTGTAACCCCTTCCACATGTGAGGCACAGATTTCCTACACGTGACATCCATGTATATGGTAGATCTATAAACTGAGTGACTTGAAAGGTCACTGACACGAGGCATGCAAATCAATTCTAAAATTCAGTCCAAATTTTTCAAAAAGTTTTGATGCTAGCAAATTTTGTGTGATTTTATTTAAGAGAATGAAAACGAGCATGAGAGGGAGACAAACAGACGAATGGATGAATCTGAATCGGACCCGGATCTGATTTTTAGAAATTCATTTCTATCACAAAATTTTCCTATGGTTACATTCAAGTTGATTTTATTATAAAACGTTTTAATATACACTGTATTTACATAGCTGGTAAGGATGGAAAAAGGCACAGGACTATCACTCACATCATCACAACACAGAAAGTTCTGAAGTTCTGCAACAGTAAAACTTTCTCACCAACGTAACTGATAATTTTTTTTTTAGTTTTTACACAACTATGCACATTTTATTGAATTATAGTAAGTAAGCAAAGGTACAAAGATCAGTTCCAAAAATGCAAGTATACCCCTGTAAGGATGCTTGTCCTAGATCTATGGTGATAAAGGATACTCTTTAGCTGGCCAATGGCAAACATTTATTATATCAAGTATGAACACTCTTTGATGGAAGGTCAACTTTTTGGTCAACTTGTTTTTGTAGGACACCATGGATCAAAATTCATAAATGTATATTATGATACTGTTCAATCACTAAATATTTAGTAAAATGTAAATTTATGAACCAACAAAAGTGTCAGATAGCACATTCTGTCAAAATATGCTTTTTTTCTAATGTTTTTCAAGTTCTTTGGGAAAATTGCTAGGAAGAAGACATAGCATCACACCTAGAGGGTGCTACATTTTGAAAAAAAAAAATGACACAAACAAAAACGCTGTGGGGGAGATTTATCAAAACTGGTGTAAAGTAGAACTGGCTGAGTTGCCTATAGCAACCAATCAGATTCTAGCTTTAATTAAAAAATGGTGGCTTCTAGAGGTAACTGAGACAGTGTTCCTTTACACCAGTTATGATAAATCTCCCTCTGTATGTATAGACTTTTGGCATCTGGTATTTATGGGAGTTGGGGGGTGTTAGAAACGCAGAAAAATTTCATAAAAAATGCTGATCCTTTAGTTTGTGATTTGGCTGTAGTTTGTCTACATCTTGGAGATCATGTGATGTGTCCCTGGTATTCAGTAAAGGGGCTGTCCTACAAATTCAAGTGGTCATAAGATGATTCCTTTTAGGATGCTGATTATATTTCCCAAGAGATATTATACTTACATCCTTTGAGTAGCGTCCCCTGCTGTTCCTGCCCACCAGGTCTTAGCACCTGTGGCCCTAGCAGGACACAACCGCCAGGTCTTAGTACCTGTGGCCCTAGCAGGACACAACCACCAGGTCTTAGCACCTGTGGCCCTAGCAGGACACGACCACCAGGTCTTAGCACCTGTGGCCCTAGCAGGACACAACCACCAGGTCTTAGTACCTGTGGCCCTAGCAGGACACAACCACCAGGTCTTAGTACCTGTGGCCCTAGCAGGACACGACCACCAGGTCTTAGCACCTGTGGCCCTAGCAGGACACGACCACCAGGTCTTAGCACCTGTGGCCCTAGCAGGACACGACCACCAGGTCTTAGCACCTGTGGCCCTAGCAGGACACGACCACCAGGTCTTAGCACCTGTGGCCCTAGCAGGACACGACCACCAGGTCTTAGCACCTGTGGCCCTAGCAGGACACGACCACCAGGTCTTAGCACCTGTGGCCCTAGCAGGACACGACCACCAGGTCTTAGCACCTGTGGCCCTAGCAGGACACGACCACCAGGTCTTAGCACCTGTGGCCCTAGCAGGACACGACCACCAGGTCTTAGCACCTGTGGTCCTAGCAGGACACATATGTGATGGATCAATCTCAGTAATCCTGACATAATGATATGCAGTGGTCTCTTCTACTTAGTGTTTCCACTGCCTGAAGATGCGCAGTACCAAGAAGCTTCCTGGAGAGTTATGAGGACTCTACTTTTCAAAGGAAGGGGTTTATCAGGCAGACAATAGTAACATTGAGCCACAGTAGCAAGGGGGAAGGAAACTGCAGACTCCATGAAGCAACTATGGGTGAAACACTCTCGAGGAGGTACCCAGAAGGCATTATGGGGCTTGTAAAAAGCAGACTTCTTTAAATCCCTCCTACCGGCTCTAGTGTTCTGCGCAGAACATTGGGAGCAGAAGGAACTGAGCAAATATGAGGAAAAGTACTTCTGCACATTATTATTCACCTTTAACCTGCCTGTAAGAATTACTAGTAGTTTAAGAGCAAAGGTGGACAACCCCAGCTTTAAAAAGATATAACCGTCTGCTGTTATTTACGCTATATGTGCCTGATGATATGTTGAAACTGGGAGTCATTAATGAAGTCTCCGAAAAGGTAAGGGTGGACACACATGTATGAGCATTAGGCCGGCTGCTATCTAAGGTATATGGCCACCTTAAAGGGGTTTTACAGGATTCTTATGGTCTTTAACAGATATGCTAATGTAGTTGCCTACCTCATGTACCTCTTCCCCATGATTTTTTTTTTCAATTTGGACTTTAATGATCCATTTTCAGCAAGTAAACCAATCTCTCTGGTTGGTTTCCATCCTGTAAGTAATACTTCCTGTTCCTGTATGTAACCAAACCTCTTTATCTGCCAGCACCGCCCCTAACAACGCCCAGCTGGTTTATAGCTCCTCCCACCAGCTAATTGTATAGACACTATCCTATCACTGCCCCGCCCATGGACATAACATCACAGGAAATTAGAAAAAGCTCTATGGACATGGTCATGTGACCATAGGAGCAGCAAAGGTAAAAGAAATACATTACAAAATTACAGAGACCTCCATAAATGATTATTTTAAAGGATGTTGAGGCAAACCAGAAAACCCCACAATGAAAATAAGCACAACTGATTGTGAATAATTGTCATGTTTATTGATGTCAACTGAGGTTGTACAGTTTGTCTATAACTTCTCAATAAAAATTTACTTGATTAAAAAAAAAAAAGGGGTATTCTGGTAAGAAGTTATCCCCAAGTCACGGAAAAGGAGATAACTGTTAGATCAATGAACCACTGGGACCCCCACTGATCATCAGAACGATGGTCCCATGTCTCCCGTTTGTGGTCAAGCATGTATAATGCCGTCCCATTTAAACTCTAAGGACTGCCAGAGATAGTCGAATGGTGTACCTGGCTATCTTCAGCGGTTCTATAGACATTCAGTAGAGTAGCAGTTCACCATCAGTGACCATCGCTCCACGCAAACAGGGGACAAGGGACCCTTGTGATCAGTGGATAACTCGTTCTTACCGGATTACCACTTTAAGTTTTAGAACTTGAATTTGGCAATGCATTAAAAACATCACCTTTACCTCAGTGAGTAAACTGCATTACAGAAGTGCTGCTGCCCGGGCCGGTGACAGAATATTCCTCCTCATGAATGGGTCACACGTACGCAGCGTCTGTTTACACAGTGATCACAATTCTGCATTGTAGCATTTAATGGATGTTGTAGTTGGCTTCTTCCAACTTCACAAACTCCAAGTCCGGCCAATCACCCGGGATGAGATCACTGCTCGAGGCCGGAGGATTATAACAGCACAGCCATTGTTGAGCACTCAGGAAGTAATTATCCGGATAAAAGTGGAAGCATTGACCAAAATAATTGTGCTGGATGCACTGTATAAATAAAGACTCCCCCTGGAGATGCTGGGGGGACCCTCCGATCTCTACTGTGAAGAGTGCATAAAGAGTTTAAAGAGGGACTTCACCTATTGGGAACCTAATGAAGTAATAGAAGACCATAATATAAAGTCTTTCTAAAACTCTGGCCCTTTAAGAGATGTGACAACTTATAAAGATAAAGTCTCCTGAGTACTGTGAGAGACTACAGCTCTCATTGTAATTTACAGCACCATTATTAGAACACAATATAGCAGAGTGTAATGTGTTCACTGAATGGCGCCATAATGTACATGCTATGCAGGCAGTATTACTAGTAGTAGTATTATTTCTCCACTATCTGAGCAGCATTAATCATTTCAATTACCTTTTTGAAAAAAGGCATAGGACAGGAGGATTGCACAGTGCCTTCTGCAGACATCAATCCTGACTTATTTGCCTTACACGAGATACGTTCCTCACATGTAATATTCTAGGACACTCCATGACTAAATGTGCCATTCTTCTGTAACATCAAGGGTCATTATTCAGAAAACCCAATTAACTTGTTCAGGTCACACCAGTAGAAGGTTCAGGTCACACCAGCCAGAGGGTTCCGGTCACACCAGCCAGAAGGTTAAGGTCACACCAGAAGGAAGGTTCAGTTCACACCAGCCAGAAGGTTCGAGCCACATCAGTTGGAAGGTTCAGGCCACAACAGTTGGAAGATTGAGGCCAAAGCAGTTGGGAGGCTGAGGCCACCCCAACCACAAGGTTTAGGTCACATCAACAAGAAGGTTCAAGCCACATCAACCAGAAGGTTCAGGCTACACAAACTAGAAGGTTTAGGTCATACCAGCCAAAAGGTTTAGGTCACACCAGCTAGAAGGTTCAGGCCACAGCAGTAGAAGGTTCAGTTCACACCAGCCAGAAGGTTCAGGCCAAGTTTAAGCACTTTGCTTAGGAAAATAACCAAATTCTATCTACTGAAGTGAAAACTGTAGAAAGAGTTTAGACAAAGGCACAAGCAGATACGATTGCCTGGCCATGCGATGATTTCCAAAATGCAAGAAACAGCTATCTAAAGTCTGAACACAAAGATAGAGCCACAAACAAACCCAAATGATGTAACCAGGAGATGGAGCCAAGAATCATTGCCAAAGCCAGCATCACAGCCAAAGGGCAATATCAGCAGATGTACCAATAAAGAAAGTACTAGAGGAAGACACAATCAAGGAAAAGACCCAGTAGGCAGAATTTAAAGAGGTTGTTGAGCTACCTAAACATTAAAAAAAACACCTAGAATGATCCCAGCTGGTATTATTTCCTTGGCCTCCCACAGACATGTGACTGCTGCAGCTAACCACTACTTGCAGTGATGACCTCAGTGGTGTTGACAGGTCACCACTGAGGCCAGTGATTGGCTGCAGTGTTCACGTGTTCTTCATCGATGAAGGAAAAAATATGGGAGCGTAACCTGGAAAGCCTTAGAATGGGACCAGCAGATCGGTAAACTGAGTGTCTACTATATTATTATATTGTAGCATTTTAAGTGGTTCTATGGGTTTTTTTGGCTGGACAAAACCCCAAAACGGCAAGTGCTGTAATGGTTCCGCCAATACTATAGTGGAGCTCTGCTAGCATGAACGCTGTCACTGTGCTTCCGTGATTAATATCAGAATCATGGAGTGCAGTGTAATGAAGAGGAAGCAGTGATGGCATGGAGAGACACCTCCTCTTCAAACAGCTGATCGGTGGGGGTCCTGGGGGTTGCACCTCCTCTGATCAGATATTGATGACCTCTCCTGAACCCCCTGTCTGTGCCGGGGCTCCTTTGGACACCAGTTGAGCAGTGACTGCATTTTATTTTTCTGGTACATCTACAGTGGGGAAAAAAAGTCTTTTCTCAGCCACCAATTGTGCAAGTTCTCCCACTTAAAAAGATGAGGTCGGCCTGTAATTGACATCATAGGTAGACCTCAACTATGAGAGACAAAATGAGAAAACACATCCAGAAAATCACATTGTCTGATTTTTAAAGAATTTATTTGCAAATTATGGTGGAAAATAAGTATTTGGTCACCTACAAACAAGCAAGATTTCTGGCTCTCACAGACCTGTAACTTCTTCTTTAAGAGGCTCCTCTGTCCTCCACTCATTACCTGTAGTAATGGCACCTGTTTGTTATCAGTATAAAAGACACCTGTCCACAACCTCAAACAGTCACACTCAAAACTCCACAATAGTGAAGACCAAAGAGCTGTCGAAGGACACCAGAAACAAAATTGTAGACCTGCACCAGGCTGGGAAGACTGAATCTGCAATAGGCAAGCAGCTTGGAGTGAAGAAATACTTTGTGGGAGCAATAATTAGAAAATGGAAGACATACAAGACCACTGATAATCTCCCTCCATCAGGGGCTCCACACAAGATCTCACCCCATGGGGTCAAAATGATTATAAGAACTTTGAGCAAAAATCCCAGAACCACACAGGGGGAACCTAGTGAATGACCTGCAGAAAGCTGGGACCAACGTAACAAAGGCTACCATCAGTAACACACTACGCAGCCAGGGACTCAGATCCTGCAGTGCCAGACGTGTCACCCTGCTTAAGCCAGTACATATCCGGGCCCGTCTGAAGTTTTCTAGAGAGCATTTGGATGTTCCAGAAGAGTATTGGGAGAATGTCATATGGTCAGATGAAACCAAAGTAGAACTGTTTGGTAGAAAAAACTCGTCATGTTTGGAGGAGAGTGAATGCTGAGTTGCATCCACAGAACAGCATACCTACTGTGAAGCATGGGGGTGGCAACATCACACTTTGGGGCTGTTTCTCTGCAAAGGGTCCAGGACGACTGATCCGTGTACATGAAAGAATAAATGGGGCCATATATCGTGAGATTTTGTGTGAAAACCTCCTTCCATCAGCAAATGCATTGAAGATGAAACGTGGCTGGGTCTTTCAGCATGACAATGATCCCAAGCACACCGCCAGGGCAACGAACGAGTGGCTTCGTAAGAAGCATTTCAAGGTCCTGGAGTGGCCTAGCCAGTCTCTAGATCGTAACCCCATAGAAAACCTTTGGAGGGACTTGAAAGTCCGTGTTGCCCACCGACAGCCCCAAAACATCACTGCTCTAGAGGAGATCTGCATGGAGAATTGGGCCAACATACCAGCAGCAGTGTGTGCCAACCTTGTGAAGACTTACAGAAAATGTTTGACCTCTGTCATTGTCAATAAAGGATATAGAACAAAGTATTGAGATGAACTTTTGTTATTGACCAAATACTTATTTTCCACCATAATTTTCAAATAAATTCTTTAAAAATCAGACAATGTGATTTTTCTGGATTTGTTTTTTGTCTCATTTTGTCTCTCATAGTAGAGGTCTACCTATGATGTCAATTATAGGCCGACTTCATCTTCTTAAGAGGGAGAACTTGCACAATTGGTGGCTGACTAAATACTTTTTTTCAACACTGTATGTACTATGCAAGACCCTGAAGAAGCTCCTGCCTTCACCACAGAAAGTAATTTACAGCTTCCAGCATCTATTCCTGGCTGCTTTATGTCTTGATAATCTGCTTATTTTTCATATTTTTAGCATAGCCACTGAGTTACATAATAAAATGTATCTGTATAGCGCCACCTGCTGTTTGTTAGTTTTTTATTTCTTTGTCCTGCTCACTGAGATGGTCGCACATGCTCAGTTTCATCCTTCATCTGCCTCCTGAGCTGTGACAGGGAGAGCTGAGACACGCCCCCTGAGCTGTGACAGGGAGAGCTGAGACACACCCCCTTAGTTACAGCAGAAAAGACACTCCCCTTGAGCTGTCAGCTTAATATAAATCTAGCAGAGCAATGAATGAGGAGATCTCGGGATCCATGTGAGGTACAGGGCTGGTTCTAGCTTTGTTAGAAATATATTGTCATGTCCTATATGATGTCTGATTCTCATTTTTTACATTAATCATGGGATAATTCCTTTGAACCCAGTGAACACCATTAAAAACCTGCAGTTTTTTTTAGCAAAAAATAAAAATAGCCCCCACAGAGCTCCATTGATATAAAAATAAAAAATAAAAAGATAAGACTTCGGAAAATGATGGCACAAAAAAATAAGATTTAATAAAAAAAACTAGTCAAAAGTAGTAAAACACCTACTGGTATATAAATTTGGTAATGCCTTAATGATACCGACCCCTTAAAGGTATAACATTTATGGCAAAAAAAAAAAAATTTTTTTTTTTTTATTTTCCTCCCAAAAGAACTGAATTGAATAGAATTGAAGTCCCGAGCGCTATTGTAGCCCAAGTGTCAGTGTCACCCCCAAATGTTAGTGTGTTCTGTACCCCATGATTTAAAGGGGTCTTTCAGAATGATGGCTGTTTTTATCTAGCCCTCGTGGCACGTGGTACCTAAAGGAATAAATCATACTTACCTGCTTGCCAGCTATTTTCAGCGACCTTTCGGTCGTTGCTGCAGTCAATGACTGGCCTCAACAGTGACATCTCTCCAAGCGGCACGTGACCAAGCGTTGTTGTACCACCTGAGGCCAGTCATTGGTGCATGTGACCCATCTATACATCAACTGGGAGATTGAAAGCTCTAGAAAACCCCTTTTGTGTTTTGTTCTGGAACCAATGTTCTGAGGGACCCAAGATATCAAAGCGTCATTGACCCCAGGTATCTCCTCATTATCCATACCGCCATATGCAATTTATATACCTATACTTTGTCTGCCTCTACCTATATCTATACCTGATGCCTGACCCCTCCACCCCGAGCTGCAGAGCTGGAGCCAGATGTAATGAATGGGCAATCGCATGAAATGTAAGTGACTGTTGACAGGTTAGCCGCTAATTCTCCAACAGGTGCCTTCCAGCGGTGCCCGCGCCCACTAAGGTCATGTGTTTACCGTACGCTCTGCACAGACGGAGCACTAATTCTCCGGGTCTCCAGAGACGGGCGCCTCATGCCCCAGCTATTAATCTCCTCTAATAAATCCAGGGATTTATTCCTGGGACCCCGTGAGTCGTGTCTGCAGCTCCGCAGCCGCTAAGTCTATTAGACAATTTATTGAAGAAGGCGCTGCGATAAGCTCAGGACCGCGTGACTATGAGCGCCCCTCCGACGCTGCCCCCTGCGTTTCACCCACACTATATATATCACGTGAAAGACATTTTTATGCCACAGAGGAGTGTAACGGTAGGATGCAGACTTTTTAATTCCACTATAAATTCTGGAAATTTTGGTCTGGGTCCGAGAAAACATACCTGGCTTTTAACACTCAGGATGAATTTTCCAGGGGGCATGAATCGCCTTAATTTAGTGTTTGGTACCGAAAATAAATAATAAAGCACCTTTTTTACGGCTCGGCAGGAGTCAGGTGTTTTCCTTTCCAGCGGTTTCAATCAATTCTTTCATTTACAATAAACATGATATGAAGGGAGCTCTTTGAACGGCTCGGAGCGGCCGGTGGAAGTCGGCCTTGTGTGTGGAGAAGGAGGGGGACGGAGGGAGCTGCCGGGGGAGAGGGCGATGGAAACACTGAGGGGTCTGGAAATCACTGCGGACCGAGACTGAAAACTTTCCCCAACTTTCAACTTCAGTTCAGGAGATGCAGAGAGAAAGTCTCCCCTATGTGACAGCTGGGGACGGACTCCACAGGACATAGTCCCATCTCATAAGGTGAATGGAGAGGGCTGCAGCTCCCTGCACAGTCCAGTGGTTGGGGACGTGCAGTGCTAGGACCCTTCATTCTCAGCATCGGGGGCGTCTCACAGGTTAAATACCCATCAGAATGCAATATTGTATTATGGACCCCAAATGGTTAGAAAACAATACATTTTATTTAACTTCAGAGCAGCACTCGCTATTCTACTGGTGGAGTCCACGTGTACATATGTTACAATATTTATCCTGTGCAGTTCTGGAGTATAATACAGGATGTAACTCAGGATCAGTACAGGATAAGTAATGTATGTACACAGTGACTGCACCAGCAGAATAGTGAGTGCAGCTCTGGAGTATAATACAGGATGTAACTCAGGATCAGTACAGGATAAGTAATGTATGTACACAGTGACTCCACCAGCAGAATAGTGAGTGCAGCTCTGGAGTATAATACAGGATGTAACTCAGGATCAGTACAGGATAAGTAATGTATGTACACAGTGACTGCACCAGCAGAATAGTGAGTGCAGCTCTGGAGTATAATACAAGATGCAACTCAGGATCAGTACAGGATAACAAATGTATGTACACAGTGACTGCACCAGCAGAATAGTGAGTGCAGCTCTGGAGTATAAATATAGGATGTAACTCAGGATCAGTACAGGATAAGTAATGTATGTACACAGTGACTGCACCAGCAGAATAGTGAGTGCAGCTCTGGAGTATATACAGGATGTAACTCAGGATCAGTACAGGATAAGTAATGTAATGTATGTACACAGTGACTGCACCAGCAGAAATAGTGAGTGCAGCTCTAGAGTATAATACAGGATGTAACTCAGGATCAGTACAGGATAAGTAATGTATGTACACAGTGACTGCACCAGCAGAATAGTGAGTGCAGCTCTGGAGTATAATACAGGATGTAACTCAGGATCAGTACAGGATAAGTAATGTATGTACACAGTGGACTGCACCAGGAGAATAGTGAGTGCAGCTCTGGAGTATAATACAGGATGTAACTCAGGATCAGTACAGGATAAGTAATGTATGTACACAGTGATTGCACCAGCAGAATAGTGAGTGCAGCTCTGGGAGTATAATTACAGGATGTAACTCAGGATCAGTACTGGATAAGTAATGAGAATAGTGAGTGCAGCTCTCAGATAGTATGTATGTACACAGGATAGTATGCACCAGCAGAATAAGTGAAGGATTAATACAGGATCAGTGATATAATGCAGTACACAGTGACTGCACCAGCAGAATAGTGAGTGCAGCTCTGGAGTATACAGGATGTAACTCAGGATCAGTACAGATGTAAGTAATCAGTATGTACCAGATGAAGAATGTACCAGTCAGAATACAGATATAAGTAGCTGCTAGTACAGGATAATACAGGATGTAACTCAGTATCAGAGTACAGGATATGTATGTACAGTGACTGTACTGCAGAATAGCAGATAGTGAGTGTAGCTCTGGAGTTCAGTACAGGATAAGTAATGTATGGTACACAGTACTGCACCAGTCTGCCAGAATAGTAGTGAGTGCAGTATTAAGTATGTATACAGTACTGCAACCAGTGAGTGCAGATAAGTAAATACAGTGATACAGCTCTGGAGTATATAAAGTATGTAGGTACTGTACACTGTGACTCCACCAGCAGAATAGTGAGTGCAGCTCTGGAGTATAATACAGGATGTAACTCAGATCAGTACAGGATAAGTAATGTATGTACACAGTGACTGCACCAAGCAGAATAGTGAGTGCAGCTCTGGAGTATAATACAGGATGTAACTCAGGATCAGTACAGGATAAGTAATGTATGTACACAGTGACTGCACCAGCAGAATAGTGAGTGCAGCTCTGGAGTATAATACAGGATGTAACTCAGGATCAGTACAGGATAAGTAATGTATGTACACAGTGACTGCACCAGCAGAATAGTGAGTGCAGCTCTGGAGTATAATACAGGATGTAACTCAGGATCAGTACAGGATAAGTAATGTAATGTACTCAGTGACTCACCAGCAGAATAGTGAGTGCAGCTCTGGGAGTATAATACAGGAAGTAACTCAGGAATCAGTACAGGATAAGTAATGTATGTACTCAGTGACTGCACCAGCAGAATAGTGAGTGCAGCTCTGGAGTATAATACAGGATATAACTCAGGATCAGTACAGGATAAGTAATGTATGTACTCAGTGACTGCATCAGCAGAATAGTGAGTGCAGCTCTCGAGTATAATACAGGATGCAACTCAGGATCAGTACAGGATAAGTCATGTATGTACACAATGACTTCACCAGCAGAATAGTGAGTGCAGCTCTGGAGTATAATACAGGATGTAACTCAGGATCAGTACAGGATAAGTAATGTAATGTATGTACACTGTGACTCCACCAGCAGAATAGTGAGTGCAGCTCTGGAGTATAATACAGGATGTAACTCAGGATCAGTACAGGATAAGTAATGTATGTACACAGTGACTGCACCAGCAGAATAGTGAGTGCAGCTCTGGAGTATAATACAGGATGTAACTCAGGATCAGTACAGGATAAGTAATGTATGTACACAGTGACTGCACCAGCAGAATAGTGAGTGCAGCTCTGGAGTATAATACAGGATGTAACTCAGGATCAGTACAGGATAAGTAATGTATGTACACAGTGACTGCACCAGCAGAATAGTGAGTGCAGCTCTGGAGTATAATACAGGATGTAACTCAGGATCAGTACAGGATAAGTAATGTATGTACTCAGTGACTCCACCAGCAGAATAGTGAGTGCAGCTCTGGAGTATAATACAGGAAGTAACTCAGGATCAGTACAGGATAAGTAATGTATGTACTCAGTGACTGCACCAGCAGAATAGTGAGTGCAGCTCTGGAGTATAATACAGGATATAACTCAGGATCAGTACAGGATAAGTAATGTATGTACTCAGTGACTCCACCAGCAGAATAGTGAGTGCAGCTCTGGAGTATAATACAGGAAGTAACTCAGGATCAGTACAGGATAAGTAATGTATGTACTCAGTGACTGCACCAGCAGAATAGTGAGTGCAGCTCTGGAGTATAATACAGGATGCAACTCAGGATCAGTACAGGATAAGTCATGTATGTACACAGTGATTAAACCCTTTATGTAGTTATAAATTAGAGGTACCCATGCATTTTCAATGACAACATTGGCTGTCCTACCTGAAAAACTGTCTTTGTCCATAGGGAGGAGGTTCCTGGCCTGATAGAGATAGCAGCGTAGGTGGTAACGGTTCCCATCTGTAAGAGAAAACCCAATGGCAGATTATGACAACCAGAGCCTATATTATAAAATATTACACCAAATCACAGGAATATGTACTGACAATCAAAAATGCAGGATATGGTCGGCCGGTTGACTCCTAAGCTCAGGGTGCTCGTGGTTCTTCCATCATCGCTTTTGTCATCGGTTACTCCACCCTATGAGAAGAGAAAAATAATTTAAAAATAAGGAGAATATGTAAACCTGGAAAGTCCAGGATACGGCCACACTGCATTATAAGTAATAACCCCACCTGGTGATATCACGCGCTATTAGGCCTACACAGATTACATGGTCCTGCCATGACGCACGCCCTCGGTACCATCACATGTGTTAGACACTGGTCTACAGACTACATCTGCTGTAATACATCAGTGTTATATACAAAACGTCTTCTGGAAACGACTGTGAAGTAAATGGATGTTTGAAGGTTCGATGCGGTTTTCGCTGTGTAAATAATCTGAGATAATAAGATGTAAATTACATTTTCCCTGTGGCGTGTCGGAAGCCTTTTACCAGTGACTGGTTTATTTAATCTAAAGCCCTGATAGCAGGAAAAGTCATTGAGGAGCCTTCTGCGAGGCGTCAACGTGACACCTACACATATTATAAGGGAGGTGACACATGACACAGCTGGTTCTCCGGAGGCTCCAGAGATCGCTTGCCGCAAGACGTAGGTGGTCCACCCCAACTCTGCCTGCTTTGTGTAAAACTCCTGGGGAACTGGTCCAACTACTATCACGCTGCATCTAAAGGAAACTTGTGGTGTGCCAGCCGAGTGACAAGTCAGTAGATGCTGTCATAGACCAAAGCATTGTGCGAGCATGGAGAACACGCACTGACGGGAAACGGTTGTAAGCAACGGCAACACAACAACCGGTCCATCAAACTTCTGTCCATCAACGCAAATGACGCAACTTACAGGAGTTGTCAACAAGCCGAGAAGAAGAAATAGATCTTCCTGGGTTGAGTTTTACCAGTTTTATACTCAATCTAATCTGCAGAAGGCTAAACTTGGCAAAAACATATTGAGGTAGTGCTTCCCTCATGACCGCTATCTGACCAAATGGTTTGGCCATTCTATCAATGTCTACAGGAAAGAAAATTGGCAGGTGCATTGGCTTTAGCAGTTGGTCTTGAGGATGGAAGGAACAGTGTTCCTCCAACAAGCACTAAAGAGCCACATTCTGAAAGTTCTGCTCTTCTATCTGGTAGTAAAAGTAATTCCTTGCAGTCTTACCATGGAGAGGTTTTAGCCCCATCTGGTAAACTCCTGTATTAATTTTGGGGAGCTGAATGAGGCCACTGAAGAATAATGTCTAGGACACAACTACCTGCTGCCTACCAGGATATGTATGGATTATCAAGGTCTCTCTCAAGGTCCCTATCAGGGTTGCCAACCCGAATTTTTCTTTTTTCTGGACAACTTATCCCAAAATCACGAATGGCCAACATTTTTTACGGACAAATTGGAAAACCATAATAAAAGGATAAATATTATAAGTAATACAGGTCTATAGCTCAATATACTGATCAGAACTCATTACCACCATTTACTGTGAGCTGTAAAATGATGATATTTACCACCAAAATAATCTAGTCAGGTACCTCCAGCCTCAAAAAAATCACGGACACCTCTATTTTTTTTCACGGACAGAGCAAAAAAGTTACCTATTTTTACGGACTGTCCAGAAATTTCTGGACGGTTGGCAACCCTGGTCCCTATTCTGGGTATAAATAATCTGATCTCTTCCCCTTCTATAGCTTGAACCCAAGGCAGTGGCACACAGGGGCATCTGCAACCGGGCCCGGCAGGGAGGGGGGCCCACAAGTGTTTCTAAATAATTGCGGGTGGCGGGCCCTCTCTGTTTCAGGCCAGTGGGCTGGCGCTACGTGCACAGTGCTGCGTACTACAGTGTGCATTTATTTCCCTAAATAAACTCGGCCGTCCCCACGCCCCATAACCTCTCCGGCGCTGTGACTTTGTCATCCTGGTTGTGTGAACCCGCAAGACCCAGCGCTGGGTCACGAGTCTCGCGGGATCACACTGCTTGAGACGGGATGAGGCCGCGCATGCCGGACGACGGGATTGCGTGGTGAGGAGAAGACGCGAACTGAAGTCCAGAGCAAAGAGTTAGGTAAGTATTTTTTTTTTTTGTATGTGTCCACCTGGCAATGCGGCTCCGTCTGAGTAATAAAGGGGGGCCCCCGCCGGCCATAAGGGGGCAAAATCACAAAATTATTTAGGGGTAAATACAGGGCAGGGACAAAATCAATATATATTCAGTGGGGGCAAAAATATAATATACAGAGGGAGAGGGGGCAAAAAGTGGAATATATACAGTGGAGGCAAAAAGTGGATTTATATACAGAGGGGGCAAAAAATGGATATATAGAGGGGGCAAACAATGGAATATATATACAGAGGGGGCGGTTGGGGGGACCCAAATTCAAAGTTTGCCCTGGGGCCCATAAACCTCTAGTTACGCCACTGGTGGCACCTCTTTACACCTCTGTCATATCATTCTCAGGAAGGCCCAATATGTTCATAGCATAAGAAATGTGGCCCTTAAATACTTTTTTTTTTGCAATCTACATTCATAAACTTCAAATAATGCCCAACATCTCTGCCTGAATTCATACTGGTCCAGAGAGATGCTACTTGAGAAATTTATGATAAATAGCCATAACTGTGTACAGTGTCTTTAAGAACAGTGCTATATATATATATATATATATTTCCATAATTTAGATGGTGCACAAAATTTGGTGGTTCTTCCTCATAATGGGCTCCATGCTGGTTCAGAACGAGATGGCAGCTGGAAGAATCACCCTGGACTCTTGTCCTCGGAAGAAAGAGCCTCCTGGAACCTTCTGTTCTGGGAATTATGAAGGACACTGTGGATGTCATTCTCTTACGTACTATGGGGAGGACATTTAAAAGGGGACAGTTTTAGGAGCCAAAAATCTTGAATGTGGATGTGCAGAGTTTGAGACTGCAGAAAGTCACAGAGATAGCAAAGTAAGAGGCTTACGATGAGCTGGTAGTGGAAGGTTTTTGAAAAGTGATCTGAGCCTGAAGTCCAGTGAGAACTAAGCGGTAGACAAAATGGGTGCCACTAAGCTTGGAGGACCCAACAGTTTAGAAGGCAAGATGGATAGAGACAGTGAGGGTGTATTTGAGCTAAGACGAGCAGAAATGAACAGTGAACAGTGTCACTAAACTTGAAGGACCCAACAGTCTGGGAGACCTGGTGGAAAGAGGTAATATAAGGTGCACCAATTCTGAGTGAAGCAGAATTGAGACAGGATGCATTGAGCTTGGAGGACCAAGAGGTCTGGAAGACTAGATGAAAAGAGGCAGTGAGGGTGCAACAGTGCTGGGACAAGCACGGCATGTCATTAAGCTTGGAGAACCAGAGGTCTGGGAGACTAGCAAGATTACACTGGTGCTGAGACGAGTACAGCTTAAGCAGAGCCTAGCTGCGGGAAATATGGTACACCACAGTTCAGCAGTGGTAGTATGTAGGTATTGTCAGGTCTGGTCACCGGAGAACATAGATATTCTATGTTTTGCTTGGTATTCTGAGTTTTTGTGTGTTTCTGTTTAGTGCCTACGCCTTGCCTTGAACCATGTTCACACTGTGGGGTTGTTTTGGAGACAACGCCCGTCTTCATGTTTTGTTTGTCTACTTAGGGTTAATACTCAGGTGCTGGGCTGAGTGGCTTCTCTGAATCTGGTCCATTCAGAACCTGGGGGTGGGATATCTTCCTGCATAAATACCTGCCTTCCTCTCTGCTCCTTGCCGGTTTTTGCAAATCCTTGCTATTCCTGCTTGTGCGTTTGAATCGTGTGTATCCTGACTGCTAATATTTGACCCTTGGCTCGTATCTGACTATTCTACCGTCTTCCGATTTTGTACTTCGTTATCTCTGGTTTTCTGACGCGGCTAGTTGACTTTTCTTCAGTGTTTTGTTTGTCTCTGTTTGTTGTCCCTTTTCCCTGCACATAGTTAGTGTAATTGCAGTCCTCGTGGTTGTCGCCGTGTCGCCTAGGACACGGAGGCAATTAGGCAGGGACAGGGGTTGGGAAGAGCTCAGGGATCACATCCCCCTTATCTGTGTACCCCAACCTTGACAGAAAAACCGGCCCAAGAAATAACCTGCAACCTGTATACGGCCAGCTACGTTTATTCCACCTATGGAGCAAATGTCAGTGGTGGTATCTCAGGTCCAGGCCCTGACCAATTTGGTTAAGGATCTTGCTATACGCCTTCAGGTTCAGGAAAACATGCAGACCTCGGCTCCTGTGTCTGCACCCCAAGTTCCTACACCTGCACCTGAACCTAAGGTCCCCCTTCCTGATTTTTTTTTATGGTGACCGTAAGAAATTTTTTCTGTTTCGGGAAGGATGTATTTTGTATTTTTCTTTACGACCTCGGTCGTTTGTAACGGAAGCGCATAAGGTGGGTTTGGTTATGTCTCTCCTGCGCGGAGACCCCCAAACCTGGGCCTTTTCTTTACCCACTGCCTCTCCTTTGCGCTCATACCTTTTGTTGCGCTGGGTCAGATATATGATGAGCCAGATCGCCCAGCGTTAGCGGTATCCCAGTTATTGTCTCTACGTCAGGGTGGACAGATGGCAGAATATTACTGTGCTAGTTTTAGACAATATGTGACCGACTCCGGGTGGAATGATAGGGCTTTGAAAGACCTTTTTATGACTGGACTGTCTGACCGTGTGAAGGATTTGTTGTTAGCCCATGCTGAACCTAAAACACTTGACGAAGCTATGACCCTGGCCGTCCAGGCAGATAGACGTCTAAGATCCAGGCGGCCTCCTCGGGTGTCTCCTGCTCCTCAGCCGATCCTCAATCCGGTCTCCAGCCAATCCGGACCGGAACCGATGGAACTCGGCAGTGTTACGCCTAAGCAGAGAAGGGAACATCGTACGAGGAATCATTTGTGCTTCCACTGCGGGAGTCCGGATCATCTGCTGAATTCCTGTCCGAAGAAAACCTCAGCAGGAAAACTTCCGCTCCTAGACAGTTATCGGGAGGACTGTCTAGGAGCTCAGGTACTCCCTAATGTTTTTAGAGTATTTTTGCCCTGCACCGTCTCTTTCCAGTCAGCCTCACGTGTTGGACAGGCGTTCTTGGATTCTGGTTCTGCCGCCAACTTTATTGATTTTGAATTTGTTTCCCAAATTGTGCCTTTTTTGATTCCCCTGTCCCCTCCTATCCAGGTGTCTAGTGTCGATATGACCCCTCTGCAAGCCGGTTTGGTCAAATTCCGTACTCCTGAGATAAGATTGGTGGTGGGTGCACTACATATTGAGTATTGTTCTTTCCTTGTAATGAAAGATTTGTCTGTGGACATTATTCTGGGTCTTCCTTGGCTTCAGCTGCACAATCCGGTTATTGATTGGGTGAGTCAGGAATTAGTTCACTGGGGCCCTCAGTGTAAGGCCCATATGTCTCAAGTTTCCCTTTGTTCTACCAATGTATGTGATTCTGAGATCCCGGAGTTTATTTCAGATTTTTCAGACGTTTTTTCGAAACCTCTGTCTCAAGTCTTGTCTCCACACAGAGACTTTGATTGTAAGATTGATCTATTACCTGATGCCAAGTTACCTAAGGGTCGGATTTATAATCTGTCTGTGCCAGAAAGAGAGTCTCTAAAACAATACATTGATGAGAGTTTGGCTATAGGACATATTCGGCCTTCCGAATCTCCTACGGGGGCTGGTTTCTTTTTTGTTGAGAAAAAAGATGGGGGTTTGAGACCATGTATTGACTACGGTGAACTAAATAAAATCACTGTTAAAAACTCTGGACCACTTCCCCTCATCCCGGACCTCCTGAATCAGGTTCCGGGGGCCAACTGGTTCTCCAAGTTAGATCTACGGGGAGCTTATAACCTGATTCGGATCCGGGAAGGGGATGAGTGGAAGACAGCTTTTAATACGCCTCTGGGGCATTTCGAGTATCTGGTTATGCCTTTTGGTTTAAGCAATGCCCCAGCTGTATTCCAAGGTTTTATGAATCATATCTTTCATGACTGTATTGGGGTTTTATGGTGGTTTATCTGGATGATATCCTGATATTTTCTTCTGATCTTGATTCACACCGTAAACATCTTCGTCTGATGTTATCCCGTCTGCGTAATCATCCTCTGTTTGCTAAACTAGAAAAATGCATTTTTTGTGTACAAAAAGTTTCATTCTTGGGTTATGTGGTCACTCCTTCCGAGGTTCAGATGGATCCGTGTAAGGTTCAGGCAATCGCGGATTGGGTTCGGCCCACGGATTTAAAATCCCTTCAACGTTTTCTTGGTTTCGCCAATTATTACAGGAATTTTATCAAGCACTTTTCCGTAATTGCCAAGCCACTCACGGATCTTACCCGCAAGGGGGCTGATCCCAGTAACTGGTCTCCTGCTGCGTACTCTGCGTTTGAGGAACTCAAGAAAGCGTTCTCCTCTGCGCCTGTATTAATTCAACCTGATCTCTCTCAGCCATTCATTGTTGAGGTAGATGCTTCTGAGGTCGGTGTAGGGGCAGTTTTATCTCAAGGGTCAGCTGCTCTCACTAACCTCAGACCATGTGCATTCTTTTCCAAGAAATTCTCGTCTTGTGAAAGGAATTATGATATTGGGAATCGCGAGCTCCTTGCCATCAAATGGGCGTTCGAAGTGTGGCGCCATTTCCTGGAAGGAGCTCTTCACCCAGTGACAGTGATCACTGATCACAAAAATCTTGTGTACTTGGATAATGCAAACGTCTCAATGCCCGTCAGGCTAGATGGGCGTTGTTTTTCTCTCGTTTTAATTTTGTGGTCACTTTCCGACCTGGTACCAAGAATGTCAGGGCTCATGCTTTGTCTAGGAGTTTTGGTATCCCTGAGGGTCCTGAGTCGGAACCTGGTAACATCTTACCGGCTGGTATTGTTTTGGCAGCCATCTCCTCTCACCTCTCAGATCAAATTCGCTCCAAACAAAATTCTGCCCCAAGAGACCTTCCGGAAGGCAAAATGTTTGTTCCCTTGTCCCTTCGATTGAGAGTGCTAGAGGAGACACACTGTTCCGTACTAGCCGGTCATCCAGGTGTTTGGGGAACACTTGATCTATTGAAAAGAAACTACTGGTGGCCACATATGAATACTGACGTTCATGCATTTGTTCTAGCTTGTCAGGTCTGTGCGCGAGGAAAGGTCCCCAGGAGACGTCCTGAGGGACCTCTTCTCCCGCTCCCAGTGCCAGACAGGCCTTGGTCTGACGTGTCTATGGATTTTGTTACCGATCTGCCACCTTCTCAAGGGTTCTCTGTTATATGGGTGGTGGTGGATCGTTTCTCTAAGATGGGCCATTTTGTTCCGCTAAAAAAGCTGCCTTCAGCAGAGGAATTGGCAGATCTATTTATTCAACATATTGTGCGTCTCCATGGTATTCCTGATGAGGTTGTGTCTGACAGGGGGGTACAATTTGTGGCTAAGTTTTGGCGAGCCTTCTGTTCTAAGCTTGAGGTAAAATTGTCCTTTTCCTCTGCCTTCCATCCCGAAACTAATGGGCAGACGGAGAGGATGAATCAAGAGCTCATACAGTACCTGCATCTTTTTGTTTCTGACTGTCAACATCTGTGGGTCTCATATCTTCCGTTAGCAGAGTTTGCCATCAACAATCACACTAGTTCATCCACACTCACATCTCCTTTCTTCTGTAATTATGGATTCCATCCCAGGTTTTCCTTCTCCTCATTGTCAGTTTCGGATACCCCTCGTGCTGAGTCCATAACTAACCAACTGTGCACAGTGTGGTCGCAAGTTCAGCAGAACTTGAAAAGAGCACAAAGTTTAATGGTCCATTCATCCAGAAGTAGGCGTACTGTCTCCGAAACTTTTGTTGTGGGTGACAAGGTCCTATTGTCTACTAAGAACCTTAAGTTGAAAGTTCCGTCTCTGAAATTGGCTCCTAGGTTCATTGGTCCTTTTACCGTAACTCATGTTATTAATCCTGTATCGTTCAAGGTGGCGTTGCCCTCTGATTGGCGGGTTCACAATACGTTTCACAAGAGTCTGTTGAAACGCTATGTGGATCCTGTGGTACCCCTCCCTGACCCTCCCTCGCCATCTGTGGTGGAGGGTGATCTCGAGTATGAGGTAGAGAGGATTGTCGATTCCAGACTGGTCAGGAACTCTCTTCAATACCTCATTCATTGGAAGGGTTTCGGTCCTGAGGATAGATCCTGGGTCCCTGGTAGGGATGTTCATGCTCCACGATTGGTTAAATCTTTTCATCGGGACTATCCGTCTAAACCATCCTTAGGGTCCAAGGGTCCGGAGGCCCCTCGTGGAGGGGGGGGGGGTACTGTCAGGTCTGGTCATCAGAGAACATAGATATTCTATGTTTTGCTTGGTATTCTGAGTTTTTGTGTGTTTCTGTTTAGTGCCTACGCCTTGCCTTTAACCATGTTCACACTATGGGGTTGTTTTGGAGCCAACGCCCGTCTTCATGTTTTGTTTGTCTACTTAGGGTTAATACTCAGGTGCTGGGCTGAGTGGCTTCTCTGAATCTGGTCCATTCAGAACCTGGGGGTGGGATATCTTCCTGCATAAATACCTACCTTTCTCTCTGCTCCTTGCCGGTTTTTGCAAATCCTTGCTATTCCTACTTGTGCGTTTGTATCGTTTGTATCCTGACTGCTAATATTTGACCCTTGGCTCGTATCTGACTACTCTACCGTCTTCCGATTTTGTACTTCGTTATCTCTGGTTTTCTGACGCGGCTAGTTGACTTTTCTTCAGTGTTTTGTTTGTCTCTGTTTGTTGTCCCTTTTCCCTGCACATAGTTAGTGTAATTGCAGTCCTCGTGGTTGTCGCCGTGTCGCCTAGGACACGGAGGCAATTAGGCAGGGACAGGGGTTGGGGAGAGCTCAGGGATCACATCCCCCTTATCTGTGTACCCCAACCTTGACAGGTATCAAGCATACCTGGCCAAAACAGTTCAAGGAAAGTACCAGCTTAGGAGACTGGCTGGGAATCCCTGGTTCAAAAATGAAGAAAAATTGTTTTCTTCCTTATAGGGTTTTTATTTTTTGCTTCATCTGGATCAGCTTTGTGGGATAACACGCTGAACTGGATGGACAGATGTCTTTGTTCGGCCTATGTTACGTTACCATGTTACTAAGTGTCTACCTCCAGCAGAAGGTGCAAAGGGCAAAAAACCGTCCTGCAATATCTGTTCCTGTACCTTGCCTGCTAGCCCTTAGCCTATGGGCAGCATATGCATTAGTTAGAAGTATATGTCGGTAAGTCCTCCAGATGAATACAATCTGATGTGTGTGGTGGCATCGATCAGTCAATGTCCCACCTATGATTGAAAAGCTGTTATAACAAAATCAGCCATCACATAAAGAACCAGTACTCGCGAGCATGTGACCTGTCCGCAGAGAGACGTAATACTGCAGGTACCATGCCAAAAAGCCACTGGCCAAGACTGCTTACATTCTGGTTACAATACACTGCATTATCCCAGCTTGGCCCACCATGCCCCGTGTGTGGCCTGGGCAATAAGTCATAGAGATTGCAGAAAGGAAGAATTTCTGGGTCATTTCATGCTATAATGCCTGTGATATACTGCACACCCCGGCTGCGATGTGTTTAACTGCATGGCGGGCAGTGTGAAAAGTTCACCGTTCAATAAATGAAGGAGAGAATGAAGAATAAGGCCAAGTGGAGAGGATCATGGGTGAGAGGACCTGTCCAATGTAAGCAAATTAGGAAATGTGACACATCCACAACCAGAAGACTCTTACGTGCCCGGAGCAGAGAGACTGGAGAATTCATCGAGAATTCCTTCGAGTCTCCGGTTCTGGGTCAGAAGTTAATGATGATGATTGGCTCCGGAGCTGGAAGCTTTTTTCTAGGAGGTTTGTATATAATTCGTTTAATGTCGGCCTTTGTATCTTACTGTAAACTACAATAATCCTTTACTGTTCAGGAGCAAATGATCTTTAAAAATAGCAATAAGTGGAGCAGCTCAGGATGTTTGAGTTTTTCCAAAAATTGCTCATGGAAAGTTTGGTGGAAATTACTTTAAAACAAACATAAGGACAATTACCGGGAAGTTAAGACAACACTGGATTCCAGTGTCAGGACTGCTAATGTTTAACCCCCTGGTGCCACAGGTTCATGTGTACCCTGCTAAAAGTACTGTATATATGGTCATGTTCAGTCGAGGGATGTAGGGGACTCCTGTGTAAAAATTGTATAGAGGTCATCAATATATTATCTTGGCAGGAGGTCATAGCACTCCAGACACTTCAAACAGTTCATCAGAGGGGGTTTTGGGAGTCAGCCCATTAACCAATAGTTCAGAAGTCACAGGTTACTAGGGCTATGGGTAAGCCACGCTGATGACTCCAACTCCTGATGTTTCCACAGTCCAATTCTAATCATACAAAATGGATGACAACTGCGATTCCACGACTACAACTACACAGCCCTTCCAGTTATCACTGTTTTTGTACATACAGTAGTTGCCAACAGTCCTGGGAACCAGACTACACAGGGGAGAAGATGGTCCAAGCTTGTGCAAATTTACTCCACAATGGGAATTTCTGGGCTTCCTGACCATTTTTTGGCAATTCTGAACATTTTGAGTTTGTTGCCGATTAGGGCCTTTGAGCGACAGAAAAAAAGATATATTTATATGTGTGCAATTTTTGAACCTTCACAAACTCTAACTCTGATTCCAAGACTCAAAAACTCCACGGCTCCATGTATGTAAGCCTTCAATTAAGGGTCCCTCACTTCCTTTTCATGCTGGGTATTAGCTGAGGAGCTAACATGGTTAGAGGACCACACTGATTCTTGGTATCTACATTTTGCCCACTAATCCATGGGTTGCAGCAACTAAGTGCTCAAGATGAGATGCAAAAAAATTGCATGTGTCAAGAAGGAGAACAGCCGTATGCTGCAACATTTGTAATTTAGCTCTATTACTCTGGAAAATTTGGCGCAGTATGTGTGTTAAGAAGAATGTTTAGGTGCATTCATGCCTCCTATAGACAGCAGTGCAGCCTGTGATCACTGTTAGTGTATCTACCTCCTATAGACAGCAGTGCAGCCTGTGATCACTATTAGTGTATCTACCTCCTATAGACAGCAGTGCAGCCTGTGATCACTATTAGTGTATCTACCTCCTATAGACAGCAGTGCAGCCTGTGATCACTGTTAGTGTATCTACCTCCTATAGACAGCAGTGCAGCCTGTGATCACTGTTAGTGTATCTACCTCCTATAGACAGCAGTGCAGCCTGTGATCACTGTTAGTGTATCTACCTCCTATAGACAGCAGTGCAGCCTGTGATCACTGTCAGTGTATCTACCTCCTATAGACAGCAGTGCAGCCTGTGATCACTGTTAGTGTATCTACCTCCTATAGACAGCAGTGCAGCCTGTGATCACTGTTAGTGTATCTACCTCCTATAGACAGCAGTGCAGCCTGTGATCACTGTTAGTGTATCTACCTCCTATAGACAGCAGTGCAGCCTGTGATCACTGTTAGTGTATCTACCTCCTATAGACAGCAGTGCAGCCTGTGATCACTGTTAGTGTATCTACCTCCTATAGACAGCAGTGCAGCCTGTGATCACTGTTAGTGTATCTACCTCCTATAGACAGCAGTGCAGCCTGTGATCACTGTTAGTGTATCTACCTCCTATAGACAGCAGTGCAGCCTGTGATCACTGTTAGTGTATCTACCTCCTATAGACAGCAGTGCAGCTGTGATCAGTGTGTATCTACCTCCTATAGACAGCAGTGCGCCTGTGATCACTGTTAGTGTATCTACCTCCTATAGACAGCAGTGCAGCCTGTGTGATCACTGTTAGTGTATCTACCTCCTATAGACAGCAGTGCAGCCTGTGATCACTGTTAGTGTATCTACCTCCTATAGACAGCAGTGCAGCCTGTGATCACTGTCAGTGTATCTACCTCCTATAGACAGCAGTGCAGCCTGTGATCACTGTCAGTGTATCTACCTCCTATAGACAGCAGTGCAGCCTGTGATCACTGTTAGTGTATCTACCTCCTATAGACAGCAGTGCAGCCTGTGATCACTGTTAGTGTATCTACCTCCTATAGACAGCAGTGCAGCCTGTGATCACTGTTAGTGTATCTACCTCCTATAGACAGCAGTGCGGCAGCTGTGATCACTGTCAGTGTATCTACCTCCTATAGACAGCAGTGTGCAGCCTGTGATCACTGTTAGTGTATCTACCTCCTATAGACAGCAGTGCAGCCTGTGATCACTGTTAGTGTATCTACCTCCTATAGACAGCAGTGCAGCCTGTGATCACTGTTAGTGTATCTACCTCCTATAGACAGCAGTGCAGGCCTGTGATCACTGTTAGTGTATCTACCTCCTATAGACAGCAGTGCAGCCTGTGATCACTGTCAGTGTATCTACTCCTATAGACAGCAGTGCACCTGTGATCACTGTTAGTGTATCTACCTCCTATAGACAGCAGTGCAGCCTGTGATCACTGTTAGTGTATCTACCTCCTATAGACAGCAGTGCAGCCTGTGATCACTGTTAGTGTATCTACCTCCTATAGACAGCAGTGCAGCCTGTGATCACTGTCAGTGTGTATCTACCTCCTATAGACAGCAGTGCAGCCTGTGATCACTGTTAGTGTATCTACCTCCTATAGACAGCAGTGCAGCCTGTGCTGTACTGTGTTATCACTGTGTATCACACAGTGCAGCCTGTGATCACTGTCAGTGTATCTACCTCCTATAGACAGCAGTGCAGCCTGTGATCACTGTTAGTGTATCTACCTCCTATAGACAGCAGTGCAGCCTGTGATCACTGTTAGTGTATCTACCTCCTATAGACAGCAGTGCAGCCTGTGATCACTGTTAGTGTATCTACCTCCTATAGACAGCAGTGCAGGCCTGTGATCACTGTTAGTGTATCTACCTCCTATAGACAGCAGTGCAGCCTGTGATCACTGTCAGTGTATCTACCTCCTATAGACAGCAGTGCAGCCTGTGATCACTGTTAGTGTATCTACCTCCTATAGACAGCAGTGCGGCCTGTGATCACTGTTAGTGTATCTACCTCCTATAGACAGCAGTGCAGCCTGTGATCACTGTCAGTGTATCTACCTCCTATAGACAGCAGTGCAGCCTGTGATCACTGTTAGTGTATCTACCTCCTATAGACAGCAGTGCAGGCCTGTGATCACTGTCAGTGTATCTACCTCCTATAGACAGCAGTGCAGCTGTGATCACTGTCAGTGTATCTACCTCCTATAGACAGCAGTGGCAGACTGTGATCACTGTAGTGTATCTACCTCTATAGACAGCAGTGCAGCTGTGATCACTGTTAGTGTATCTACCTCCTATAGACAGCAGTGCAGCCTGTGATCACTGTTAGTGTATCTACCTCCTATAGACAGCAGTGCAGCTGGATCCTGTGTATCTACCCCTTAGATCAGTGGCTTGATCATGTCAGGTTACCTCCTATAGACAGCGGTGCAGCCTGTGATCACTGTCAGTGTATCTACCTCCTATAGACAGCAGTGCAGACTGTGATCACTGTCAGTGTATCTACCTCCTATAGACAGCAGTGCGGCCTGTGATCACTGTTAGTGTATCTACCTCCTATAGACAGCAGTGCGGCCTGTGATCACTGTTAGTGTATCTACCTCCTATAGACAGCAGTGCAGCCTGTGGTCACTGTTAGTGTATCTACCTCCTATAGACAGCAGTGCAGCCTGTGATCACTGTCAGTGTATCTACCTCCTATAGACAGCAGTGCGGCCTGTGATCACTGTCAGTGTATCTACCTCCTATAGACAGCAGGTGCAGCCTGTGATCACTGTTAGTGTATCTACCTCCTATAGACAGCAGTGCAGGCCTGTGATCACTGTTAGTGTATCTACCTCCTATAGACAGCAGTGCAGCCTGTGATCACTGTCAGTGTATCTACCTCCTATAGACAGCAGTGCAGCCTGTGATCACTGTTAGTGTATCTACCTCCTATAGACAGCAGTGCAGCCTGTGATCACTGTTAGTGTATCTACCTCCTATAGACAGCGGTGCAGCCTGTGGTCACTGTTAGTGTATCTACCTCCTATAGACAGCAGTGCAGCCTGTGATCACTGTTAGTGTATCTACCTCCTATAGACAGCAGTGCAGCCTGTGATCACTGTTAGTGTATCTACCTCCTATAGACCAGCAGACAGCAGTGCAGGCCTGTGATCACTGTCAGTGTATCTACCTCCTATAGACAGCAGTGCGCAGCCTGTGGTCACTGTTAGTGTATCTACCTCCTATAGACAGCAGTGCAGCCTGTGATCACTGTTAGAGTGTATCTACCTCCTATAGACAGCAGTGCAGCCTGTGATCACTGTTAGTGTATCTACCTCCTATAGACAGCAGTGCAGCCTGTGATCACTGTCAGTGTATCTACCTCCTATAGACAGCAGTGTGCAGCCTGTGATCACTGTCAGTCAGTGTATCTACCTCCTATAGACAGCAGTGCGGCCTGTGATCACTGTTAGTGTATCTACCTCCTATAGACAGCAGTGCAGCCTGTGATCACTGTTAGTGTATCTACCTCCTATAGACAGCAGTGCAGCCTGTGATCACTGTTAGTGTATCTACCTCCTATAGACAGCAGTGCAGCCTGTGATCACTGTCAGTGTATCTACCTCCTATAGACAGCAGTGCAGCCTGTGATCACTGTTAGTGTATCTACCTCCTATAGACAGCAGTGCAGGCCTGTGATCACTGTTAGTGTATCTACCTCCTATAGACAGCAGTGCAGCCTGTGATCACTGTTAGTGTATCTACCTCTATAGGACAGCAGTGCAGCCTGTGATCACTGTTAGTGTATCTACCTCCTATAGACAGCAGTGCAGCCTGTGATCACTGTTAGTGTATCTACCTCCTATAGACAGCAGTGCAGCCTGTGATCACTGTCAGTGTATCTACCTCCTATAGACAGCAGTGCGGCCTGTGATCACTGTCAGTGTATCTACCTCCTATAGACAGCAGTGCAGCCTGTGATCACTGTTAGTGTATCTACCTCCTATAGACAGCAGTGCAGCCTGTGATCACTGTTAGTGTA
Source organism: Rhinella marina (assembly GCA_900303285.1). Classification (NCBI taxonomy): domain Eukaryota; kingdom Metazoa; phylum Chordata; class Amphibia; order Anura; family Bufonidae; genus Rhinella; species Rhinella marina. The sequence continues at coordinate 262,433 of ONZH01003181.1, forward strand.
TCTACCTCCTATAGACAGCAGTGCAGCCTGTGGTCACTGTTAGTGTATCTACCTCCTATAGACAGCAGTGCAGCCTGTGATCACTGTTAGTGTATCTACCTCCTATAGACAGCAGTGCGGCCTGTGATCACTGTTAGTGTATCTACCTCCTATAGACAGCGGTGCAGCCTGTGATCACTGTTAGTGTATCTACCTCCTATAGACAGCGGTGCAGGCCTGTGATCACTGTTAGTGTATCTACCTCCTATAGACAGCAGTGCAGGCCTGTGATCACTGTCAGTGTATCTACCTCCTATAGACAGCAGTGCAGCCTGTGATCACTGTTAGTGTATCTACCTCCTATAGACAGCAGTGCAGCCTGTGATCACTGTCAGTGTATCTACCTCCTATAGACAGCAGTGCGGCCTGTGATCACTGTCAGTGTATCTACATCCTATAGACAGCGGTGCAGCCTGTGATCACTGTTAGTGTATCTACCTCCTATAGACAGCAGTGCAGCCTGTGATCACTGTTAGTGTATCTACCTCCTATAGACAGCAGTGCAGCCTGTGATCACTGTTAGTGTATCTACCTCCTATAGACAGCAGTGCAGGCCTGTGGTCACTGTTAGTGTATCTACCTCCTATAGACAGCAGTGCAGCCTGTGATCACTGTTAGTGTATCTACCTCCTATAGACAGCAGTGCAGCCTGTGATCACTGTCAGTGTATCTACCTCCTATAGACAGCAGTGCAGCCTGTGATCACTGTTAGTGTATCTACCTCCTATAGACAGCGGTGCAGCCTGTGATCACTGTTAGTGTATCTACCTCCTATAGACAGCAGTGCAGCCTGTGATCACTGTCAGTGTATCTACCTCCTATAGACAGCAGTGCAGCCTGTGATCACTGTCAGTGTATCTACCTCCTATAGACAGCAGTGCAGCCTGTGATCACTGTTAGTGTATCTACCTCCTATAGACAGCGGTGCAGCCTGTGATCACTGTTAGTGTATCTACCTCCTATAGACAGCGGTGCAGCCTGTGATCACTGTTAGTGTATCTACCTCCTATAGACAGCAGTGCAGCCTGTGATCACTGTTAGTGTATCTACCTCCTATAGACAGCAGTGCAGCCTGTGATCACTGTTAGTGTATCTACCTCCTATAGACAGCAGTGCAGCCTGTGATCACTGTCAGTGTATCTACCTCCTATAGACAGCGGTGCAGCCTGTGATCACTGTTAGTGTATCTACCTCCTATAGACAGCAGTGCGGCCTGTGATCACTGTCAGTGTATCTACCTCCTATAGACAGCAGTGCGGCCTGTGATCACTGTTATTGTATCTACATCCTATAGACAGCGGTGCAGCCTGTGGTCACTGTTAGTGTATCTACCTCCTATAGACAGCAGTGCGGCCTGTGATCACTGTTAGTGTATCTACCTCCTATAGACAGCAGTGCGGCCTGTGATCACTATTAGTGTATCTACCTCCTATACACAGCGGTGCAGCCTGTGATCACTGTTAGTGTATCTACCTCCTATAGACAGCAGTGCGGCCTGTGATCACTGTTAGTGTATCTACATCCTATAGACAGCGGTGCAGCCTGTGATCACTGTTAGTGTATCTACCTCCTATAGACAGCGGTGCAGCCTGTGGTCACTGTTAGTGTATCTACCTCCTATAGACAGCAGTGCGGCCTCTGATCACTGTCAGTGTATCTACCTCCTATAGACAGCAGTGCGGCCTGTGATCACTGTCAGTGTATCTACCTCCTATAGACAGCAGTGCAGCCTGTGATCACTGTTAGTGTATCTACCTCCTATAGACAGCAGTGCGGCCTGTGGTCACTGTTAGTGTATCTACCTCCTATAGACAGCAGTGCAGCCTGTGGTCACTGTTAGTGTATCTACCTCCTATAGACAGCAGTGCAGCCTGTGATCACTGTTAGTGTATCTACCTCCTATAGACAGCAGTGCAGCCTGTGGTCACTGTTAGTGTATCTACCTCCTATAGACAGCAGTGCAGCCTGTGGTCACTGTTAGTGTATCTACCTCCTATAGACAGCAGTGCGGCCTGTGATCACTGTTAGTGTATCTACCTCCTATAGACAGCAGTGCAGCCTGTGATCACTGTTAGTGTATCTACCTCCTATAGACAGCAGTGCAGCCTGTGATCACTGTTAGTGTATCTACCTCCTATAGACAGCAGTGCGTCCTGTGATCACTGTCAGTGTATCTACCTCCTATAGACAGCAGTGCAGCCTGTGGTCACTGTTAGTGTATCTACCTCCTATAGACAGCAGTGCAGCCTGTGATCACTGTTAGTGTATCTACCTCTTATAGACAGCAGTGCGGTCTGTGGTCACTGTTAGTGTTCATGCCTCCTATAGACAGCAGTGCAGCCTGTGGTCACTGTTAGTGTATCTACCTCCTATAGACAGAAGTGCGGCCTGTGATCACTGTCAGTGTATCTACCTCCTATAGACAGCAGTGCAGCCTGTGGTCACTGTTAGTGTTCATGCCTCCTATAGACAGCAGTGCAGCCTGTGGTCACTGTCAATGTATCCACCTCCTATAGACAGCAGTGCAGCCTGTGGTCACTGTCAATGTATCCACCTCCTATAGACAGTAGTGCAGCATGTGATCACTATTGGTGTTCATGCCTCCTATAGACAGTAGTGCGGTCTGTGGTCACTGTCAATGTATCCACCTCCTATAGACAGAAGTGCGGCCTGTGGTCACTGTTAGTGTTCATGCCTCCTATAGACAGCAGTGCGGCCTGTGATCACTGTTAGTGTTCATGCCTCCTATAGACAGCAGTGCAGCCTGTGGTCACTGTCAGTGTATCCACCTCCTATAGACAGTAGTGCAGCCTGTGATCACTATTGGTGTTCATGCCTCCTATAGACAGTAGTGCAGCCTGTGGTCACTGTCAATGTATCCACCTCCTATAGACAGTAGTGCAGCCTGTGATCACTGTCAGTGTATCTACCTCCTATAGACAGTAGTGCAGCCTGTGATCACTATTGGTGTTCATGCCTCCTATAGACAGTAGTGCAGCCTGTGGTCACTGTCAATGTATCCACCTCCTATAGACAGTAGTGCAGCCTGTGGTCACTGTCAATGTATCCACCTCCTATAGACAGTAGTGCGGTCTGTGGTCACTGTTATTGTATCTACCTCCGATAGACAGCAGTGCAGCCTGTGATCACTGTCAGTGTATCTACCTCCTATAGACAGTAGTGCAGCCTGTGATCACTGTCAGTGTATCTACCTCCTATAGACAGTAGTGCAGCCTGTGATCACTATTGGTGTTCATGCCTCCTATAGACAGTAGTGCAGCCTGTGGTCACTGTCAATGTATCCACCTCCTATAGACAGTAGTGCAGCCTGTGGTCACTGTCAATGTATCCACCTCCTATAGACAGTAGTGCGGTCTGTGGTCACTGTTAGTGTATCTACCTCCGATAGACAGCAGTGCAGCCTGTGATCACTGTCAGTGTATCTACCTCCTATAGACAGTAGTGCAGCCTGTGATCACTGTCAGTGTATCTACCTCCTATAGACAGTAGTGCAGCCTGTGATCACTATTGGTGTTCATGCCTCCTATAGACAGTAGTGCAGCCTGTGGTCACTGTCAATGTATCCACCTCCTATAGACAGTAGTGCAGCCTGTGATCACTGTCAGTGTATCTACCTCCTATAGACAGTAGTGCGGTCTGTGGTCACTGTTAGTGCATGTACCTCCGATAGATAGCATTATTGCCTGTGATCGCTGTTAGTGTTTCTCCCTCCTGTACAGTATATTCTAAATTAGATATATATTGTAACATCTGGATTTTTCAGTAAAATAGTTCAGCATCAAAAACACGCCAACAGTTGGGCATGTATGGCCATGTATCCTCAAGGTGACTATAGTCAGATGTATCACCAGCACAGTAAGCAGATGAGGCATGTACCCTACTTTAGAAAGCTTGAAGGTATCTTCCTCATCTTGGACTTCTAGGAGACATCGATCATCCTGTGGACTCCTTGGGGACACCTAACCTATTGTGGAGCACTTGAAGGTTTCTTCCTCATCTTGGACTTCTAGGAGACATCGATCATCCTGTGGGCTCCTTGGGGACACCTAACCTATTGTGGAGCACTTGAAGGTATCTACCCTAGCTTGGAGGGCTAGAAACTATCTTTTCTCCAAGATTTTCCTGCATGTTTAAAAATGTATTCCTGTTAAACAGAGCCTATCGTGACTTGTATTACTGTAAAACCAGGTCTGACCCAATTATCGGAAAGACCGCATTAAAGAACTGAAAATGTTCCTCGCACTAAACTTCCAGAGCAGCTACTTGAAGCTTCTCTTTCTGTGCACAGAAGGGAATGAGTTTACAGAGCCAGGCTAAGTAGAAAATGAAGAGAGAGAAATGTTTTTTCTACATTTCAGCCAGACCACTGGCAAATCCCAGCCATCCCACGGAGTTACGAGAGATAACCTTTTCCACTAGCACTGACAGAAACGGATATTAAGCAATCACCAGATCTGGCAAAACTAATGGAGAAAGGTTAAGAAGATCGACCCAAGGACATTTTTTATTCCTTATTTTCCCTGGACCCCTAATGCTGCTTGGTAAAGGATCCCCATTATTTGGCAGAAGCAGAAGGCAATGGAATGAGTTGGGATTTGTGGTTTCTATGAGGGGTCTCTGATGAAGGACCTGTTATACACTGTAGTACATTGTGGCCCCAGGTCATGTCCTCCTGGCAAATTCATGAAGCCACCGGAATGTACATGGCCTCATGCAGAGAACATGATCTGGCTCTATTTTTGCTCACAAAGCTCAGAGCCATTGGAATACCTCAGCATTGATCATGCACAGAGGGTTTCGTCTGGTCTAGTCCTGGCTATTATATTTATTCATTTTTCAAGACTTCATTTTTCGTTGCATTACAATGTGTCCCTTATTCCTGAATCACAGCGATACCAACAGAGGCATACATAGATCTCCCTGCCCCATCCAGTTTCCACTACACATGCATCAATCACTCTGAGGCAATGTGAAATGAGCAGTGCAACTCCACCAAGTTTCTGATTAATCAGCTTTTTATTATTTATGTCGTAAAAGTGGGACAGGTGCTTCATAAACATGGCGCTGGTTCTGAATATCATATTTCTAAATGTACTTACACCAGAAAACTGGTAGAAACACATTGGTCAATCTCCTACTTCCCTTCACACGGCAGATTATAAAACTGGTTGCCAGAATCCACCACTAGGGGGAGCTCAGTGCATAAGTATGTATACAGTTACCATTTACACCAATGGTAGGGCTGCCAGAAAAAGCAGTGAATCTATGTCCGGAACAGAATTAGCCAGTCATCACTAGGCACTCCCCTCTGTTTCACCCCACACCACAAATCAGTTGTGTGGTCTTCCTTTTAAAAACCTGAGGAGCCTGCTTTCTACACCAAGTGCAACATAATTGTGCAGCGTGCCACACAAAAACGTGCCCAAGGTTATGGTCCATCACAGGCCCTCTCCCAAAGGATAAGGGCCCCCCAGAACCTTTCCCAGAAGGCTCCTGCAAGGGACCGAGACAAAATGGTGACTCCCAGCCAAAGCTGGGTGTACACCCAAATGGGCAACCCTCAGCCGAGGGTACGCCCTTCGTCTATGCTCCGGCTTCTTCCCCAGGCATCACCCCCGGGTTTCAGCACGGAGCTCAACAACTAGGCTGGTCTCTCCCCGGAAGGAGAGGCCATGGGGTTTGCAGGGTGGTGCTGAACCAGGATGGCCATGGGAAAAGGTATGTAAATTAGTTCTACAAAAGGAAGAAAACTATCTCCTATTAGCCCAAACCAGACACAGATGGCGGAGAGCTTGTTTATATAGTCAACTTATCCTGAACTTCTCCAAATGTTTCCTGTTACATGAGTGCTAGAGACCTAGAACAAGTGAAAGGTAGTCCACGGCATAGCAACTTTCTGAGGTGGCTTCTATCTAGGTGTGGGTAAACATACCAGAAATGTGTTGCCATCAATACACAGGGAGATGTCTCTCCACTTACAGAATATGGTTGTCATCAATGAGGAGTCTTGTATTGTTGGCAGGGCCAGGAATCTTCTAGGACAGAGATGGCTAACCTCCAGCACTACAGCTGTGGTGAAACTACGACTCCCAGCATGCTCCATTCATGTCTATGGAGTTCTGAGAACATCCAAGCAAGTGTACACCTTGGGAGTCATAGTTTTACCACAGCTGGAGTCATGGAGGTTAGCCATCACAGGTCTAGGACAACAATATTGATGGTATATCCTTAGCATAGGTCATTGGGTGGCTGGGGGAGGGGTATAAATTCCAGCATCACTCCAATCAGCAGATTAAAGGGGTTCTGGTGCTCCAATAAGATCCCTGTCCTCTTCATTATTTACCAGACACAGCTCCATACCTTTCATTGTGGCTGTGCCTGGTACTGCAGCTCTGCCTAACAGGACTATGGAAGTAAATGGAGTACTATAGCTCCTAAAGGGGGCTAAAGGCGCTGATCTAAAGGGGTTCTGGCAGACGGACCTCCTCCAATCTGATATTGTAGCCCTAGAAAACTCCTTTAGTTTCCCAATGCTGCTCTCCACACTAAACCATGAATGAATGACTCCATCATGTAAAAGGAGCCTCTAGGGAATTGCTAATACAGTAATTGCCTCCACCAATCTATCACATGGAAACAAAACTGGAGTGTCTCATTAATACTACCAACAAGAAGGCGATGGCTGCCCACTTACCAGAGATCCCTCTAAAGCAAAGACCGCCGCTGCTCCCGTCTGCTCCAGGGGCTCCATTCTTCGCCTCCATCTCCGCCTGCGGAAGCTGTCCGTCTTGCGATACTTTAGATGAAACCGCCATCCGAAAAGAGAGGCGTACTCCCAGCCTTCGCTCTCAGACTCGTCTGGCTTGTGCTAGGAGTAAGAGCAAAGTTACTCATTAATCTGTTAATTCCTGCAGGTGATGATAATGAGATGACTGCTGAAAAGTGATTTGTAATTCTTAAATATAGTGAAATGGAAAAGGGAAAATTGCGTCCTCAAAATTTTTTTTATATATGTTTCATGTGAAAATTTGATTTAAACCAAAGGGTATTTTATGATTCCCTTCATCAGCTGTCGGAGGAGGTTTGGGACGCCCCCATACACATTTATAACCAGCAGATGTTGCTGGAATCAGTGGGTTAGGCCAAATTTCACATCATGTAATTAAAATTTTTAAACGGCGACCCATATGTGGTCCAACCAATAAAGAATATTTCCATCAGTCATTTGGCTATGATTGATCAGGTTGTGATCTGTATGGCCAGCTTAGACATCGGCCCATTGTACCATCTGACACTGGATACTTTAGGTCCCACCTACCATAAGAAGGAAGAGAACACCAAGCATGCACGGCATCCTCTCCATTGACCGTTATGGGCCTTCCAAAAACAGCCAAGCCAGCGAGCTCTGCTATTTTCCTTAGCAGTGAAAGGAGAAAGCTGTGAATGTTCAGCTTGGTCTCCATTCATGGCGGGGCCCAGTTCTGGAGGAGAGGGTCCTAGAGCTGGGACCTGCACCTACTGGATATTTATGGCATAAGAACCCGCTGCCCATTTACAGACGGATACCTGATGAGCTTTTTTATATTGTTATCTACTATATAAGTTCATTCTGGTGCCAGTGGCTACAGACAGTCGTTGGCTCGTAATATAGTGATCACACAGCAGATGCGGCGGCACAATAGACGTGAGCGCGAGCCGATGACCCCTCGAGCCACCGCGCTAGCCTTTCTAAGGATCCCTGTGCCGTCTTTACTAGCAAGCTATGCTGCTTCGCTTCGCCGTTGCAGGTTATAAAAAGTGCATCTGGCAGACGCTGGGCAGCCGGCCGTTTGTTTACTCTCAGCTTTCAATAGGACGTTTTATGAACGGAGATTACGGCATCGGGCAATTCCAGAACGCGGTGCAATAGAGACATCTAGTGGTGGAAATCTGCATGGATGTGATGGTATCAATGCAGACAAAAAGTAGAAAAGTGGCTTTATGGAAACAGATACCAGGTATGGACACGCTGGTTCACCTGATATCTATGGATGGAGAGGGTTTATGCTCATCCTGCTCTTCAGCTCAGACAACGGATTTGAGGTCTCTCGTTCTTGGCAGTAGTTGGGGTTGGATGACCATCAACTCATTTACAATTTATAAAAGTAAAAAGTATTATATTATGGATACTTCTTCAAGCTTTTGATAAACTTTTGGTTCCATTTCCTCACCATGTTGGAGATTTTTGCTTGCTGTTAGCGAACAGGAACATTCTTGCCCAGATGTAGATTGTGTCCATTCCCAATTGGGTTTTCCTTGACATGGAGCAAAGATTCGGTTTGCTGCCCCAGCAAGGAACCTCCACCATACGTCACTGCTGCCTGCAGACACTCAATTTTGTATCACTTTCCAGCCCTTCAAGAACAAACTGCCTTCTGCTGTAGCCAGATATCAGTCCTGCCATTTTTGTGCCCCTAGGTCCCACGTTTTCATGCATAGTTGGGTCACTTGGCCTTGTTTCCACGTCAAAGGTATGGTTTTTTGGCTGCAATTTTTCCATGATGACCACTTCTGGCTAGACTTCTCTGAATAGTATATGGGTGTACCTTGGTGCCATTGGTTTCTGCCAGTTCTAAGCTGATAGCACTGCTGGACATCTTCCTATTACAGGAGGTTCCTTGCATCATGTAATACCATCAAGGTGGTGTCTGAATGGCTCCAAACGTATTGTACAGCAGAAGGAACACCCCTAACACACAGCCAATGTCATGAAGAACTATCTTCAGTATAAAGAAGAACATTGAGTCCTGGAGGTGATCATATGGTCACCATAGAGCCCTGAACTCAACATAGTTGGGGCTGTTTGGGATTACATGAAGAGACTGAAGGACTTGAGCAAGCCTACATCCACAGAAGATCTGTGGTTAGTTCTCCAGGATGTTTGAAGCCACCTCCCTGTCGAGTTCCTTCAAAACCTGTTCGCAAGTATACGTAAAAGAACTGATGCTGAAGGCAAAGGGTGGTCACACCAGATACTGATTGGATTTAGATGTCTCTTTTCTTCACACACTTTGCATTCTGTTAATTGATAAAAATAAACTATTAACACTTCTATTGATGAAAGCATTCTCACTCATATATGATTGGTGCCTTTGATGATTTGAACAGAGCTGCTCAGGGTGCAAGCATTAGCAAAAAATCTGGTCCTGAAGTTTTGGAGCATGAATAGTACATTGGAGACCATCATCTACACCATGCTCCTGGTGCTCACATGGAAGCTGATCTCACAACTGTAGAAAGAAATTTTGGGTGGAAATGTTCTCAGGCCCTGAGGAGTCAGTACATCGTGTAGATAAACCATCTTTGCTACTTGGAAAACAAAAAAAATTGGAATGGAATAAACATGGATTAAAATCACCTTTTTCAAAATCTCGATTTGCTTGGGGTCCCTCCTGCGCAGTCTCACCCAGCGCTTCCTCCGGTTGGTGTGATACATCTTTTCCGTAGGAACCCAGGATTTCGGTTTACGGTCGGGTGGAATGGTGATGCCGTACTCCCAGCCTACAGGAAAGTTATGGTACTCATGTGGATTCATGTTCTTGTTTAAAAAAGAAACACAACCTTCTACACACAATATACAAAAAAATGACGTAGATACAAATACATACAGGTACATACATATTCAAAAACAACCAAAACAATGTACATAATTACACAGGCACACACCACAATTACAGATACACATGGTCGTAAGCATGCGCACATACACAGGTATAGAGTGTAACACGGCAAACACAAACATGTGCAGACATATATATACAGTATACATACAATACACACAAAGAAGCATGCAAACACAATACACACAGAATATGCACATACACAATGTACATATAAACATACAAGGCACAGGTACACTCACACGCATACAAACACCACCTCACACATTCACAAATGAACTCATGAACGAGATACACATAAACTGATACAAAAACCATGCAAAAATACATGGTATACCAGTGGTATGGCCATATCACTATATGTACACATAGAAACACACGCACAGAGACCCAAACATGCAGAAACATAACACACCCTATCATTTTCCTTATTTTTCTGCTGTTGTATCCGATAGTTATACAGACAATCCCTATGGCAGGATATACTTTCGCAAAGCGCCACCTGTTGGCCATAGTTACCAATAACTGAAATATACACCTTCAAATAGACAATTGGAGTTATTTGTATTGTTTTATATTGTTTTTGTATTTTTATTAGTCCATAAACCCCTAACCCCCAATGCTGATTAGAGGTCCACAAAACTGCTCCACAAATATCTATGAGCATAAGTAGCCCAATCTTGACCACTAGTGCTCTCAAGGTCTGCACCATCCATCATTCCATCACCGCTAGGGTTTGGGCTACCAGATCAGTAGGGAATGCTGGTGCCATGTACATTATCCATCTGTGGGTCACGCAGAGCCGCAGCCTTCCTGGACAGAGGTCAGATGAATCATTGATGTCAATCATTTCTCACGTTTTTCCTTTTCATTTTCAGTACTGTGTGATTTGCTCTACTATGAGCAGTCACATCTCCAGTTTGCATTGCAGTCTGAAGGTGTCACTGCACACAGTAAAATCTACAAAGAGTCCCTCGATGGAAGCCTCATCTAGGTGATACCACAGTTCTGGTAAACTGAAACTCAGTTGCTCAATGTTAAAAAGCTGAAGGACCAAAAAGCTGAGAAGCTGAGACCTTGACAAGATGGCCGACTATCCCATCACTGGTCTTGGTGTGACTAACTAATGAATCTGGTGTATTTTTGGGAAGGTTTGTCAAGATAATCATCTCTGGATGATTGCTTTGTCTTACCTTGCTCATCCACGGCTCTATTAATGTCCGTTGTCCATTCTTCGTCTTCCCAATTCCACCCAGGAGGACATTCAATCTCATCTTTAGGGAGAACTTTTTCTCCATTCTGAAAGTTGTAAAGTGATAACGATCATGAGGCCATGCACTGAATAACCACAAAGGTGGGTGCGTACATGGGCAAAGCTATAAATGATATCATCAAATTGTCCATCACTGACTGACTCACTGAATCTCAACAATTCAATGACCTAGGAGGTCAAACTGAAAGACAAGACTAAGGAGCTAAAGCTGGCCATGCATATTACGTAGCCGATATCTATTCCTCCTGCCACTTCCATATACACACCCACTTGGTTGTTCCCAGTAAGGAGAGAGAGATGCAGTTGCCAGATACCTCTGGTGGTGGCCCATCTCCCTTGAGAACAATAGGATCAGGCAGACATGTTGAAAAACCTCTTTTCTCTAAATTCTACTGTGGGGTAGAGTTGTAACATTCCTATACACATTAGAAGGTCAGTTGGTCCCACCAGAATTGGCAGATTCAGTCAAAATTCATCTAATCTACAGTATATAGCAATCGACTTCCTCGCTGTTTTCCTCTTATCTGCAGATCTGTGATGCCTCAAAAAAGTAAAACCAAGCTCCCAGTAGAACAAAATGTGTAGCTTGCACCAAACTGGTTGATCATTCTGCTTTTACGCATCCCAGCAGTTATCTATGGTAAGGTTGACCACCAAAACAGCTCAAATATATCACCACCAACTCTACAGATGGTGTGTATTTGAACCTATGTCTGATAAACACCATGAGGACAAGCTGCCATTGTGTGCACAGCATGCCTCAGAAAAGAGCATTCTAAAGAACCAGCATGTGGCACACAAGTCATTTTCGAGACCTTCTTTAGCCACATCCATGTTCTCTTCCCTAATTATGGAGCTCAGTAAATTTGCTCCATCTTTGAAGTTACCCCATCATTACCCATCTGTTCTCAGAATCATATGTTTCACACCAGTTCTATTCCGTGTTCTGTAGAGCAGTAAGTCTATCTACGTAGTGTAAGCTTCTTCCATACCACATCTGTGTAGGCTTCAGTCATATGAATCCACTGCCCACCGGGCAGTCGGGCCTGGTTTTCAAACACTTCTTCCACAAAGCTCATGTGACCAGCATCCGTGTCATACAACAACCTGGGGAAACAAGAACATAATGTAACTGAAAGGAAAGTTAAGAGAATCCATGTAGAATCCGTATAAACATGACATATATACGGCTTACTGCTTGGATATTTTTATTAATTTCAAATGCCAGACTGTTGTTCTACCTACCGCTCTTATATCATGTTTACATAGGAAAAAACTTAAAGGGCACCTGTCAGCAGGATCAATCCAACTTAACCAGTCATAGTATCTGGTAAAGATGATCTTGCTGATTAAAATGATACCTGTCTTGTGAAAATCAGTTGTGGCGTTCCCAAGAAAAACATCTTTTATTCTTTGTGCACATGAAGACTTCAGTGCATTAAGGGGTGGGGCCTGGCCCTGCAGTGCACCTCAGCTCTTCAGTACTGGCCACACCCCTTGGTGCACTACAGCCCTTAATTGCATAAAGAATTAACATTATTTTTCTCAAGAATGCTGCAGCCAATTTTCACAAGAAAGGTATCATTTTATTCAGTAGGTTCAACCCTACCAGGTAGTATGCCTGGTTCAGTGGGGTTGATCCTGCTGACAGATGCCCTCTAACTATAACTGCTTTAGTAGTGACTTACTGGCATTCATTATACACTTCTCCTTATATAAGTGCTTGGTATAAGGCCTTCTGGAGTAGCCAAATGGAACCAAATTCTGGCATAAACAGGCCTAAAAAGTTGAAAACTGCACAAAAAATCACTTTTGAACCCAACGCACTGAAAATAAAAAGTAGGTGTGGTTTACTATGAGGGTGACAGATCAAGACTAGAGATAAGTGAGCATGCTCGGCCAAGCGCACTCGGGAGCAATTTTCGAGTTGTAGCGTACGCATCTTCTAATATGTACGCTAATGCGTACGCATCTTGTAATTTGTACGCATTAGCGTACAAATTTATAAGATGCGTATGCATTAGTGTACAGATTATAGCATGCTCGCTCATCTCTAATCAAGACTAAAGCCAGAGGAAGGTGCAATTTTTTTCACAAATCTACACATGCTCGTACCAGGCATAGACTTCTGATTTTATAACCAAAATGCACCAAATTTATTAAGCGGTGTGTTCCTTTTAATACATCTGGTGCCATTTCACTCCAATTATTTTTCTCAGTCTTAAAGGGGTCCTCCAGGGCTTTACCTATTATTCTCTGGTTCAGCCACCCTGTGGAAAGAAGAGAGTTTCACCAGTACTTACCCTTCTGTCACACCACCAATTACATGCACACAACTGTGATCATGCAGTCGCCCACTAGCTGAGGGATCTTCCACTGACAGATAAGTACTGCGGACACTCTCTTGCTTTCACAGGTTAACCAGGTGAACCAGGGTAAAGCCCAGAGAACTCCTTTAAAACATCTACACCTATGTCATCCCTTCTATATTATGTATTAAAAAAAAAAATAAAAAATTCATATCAGATGCAAACATTTTCCCTCTGCAGAGTGAGTGAATGTCCATATCTCTCGAGAGAAGAGCGTCTGTGACTGTCCCCACCACAACACTTCCTGCCAGGAGCAGGGAGATGAGTGTTATCATAAGAACTCAGAGGCATCGCAACAACCAAAATCAGAATCCAGTTTATCTGTTGGCACAGCAGAAGAAAAGTAGAAGAGTAGAAGACTATGATGACTGCACTATGGGGTTAGCAGCAGGGACCAATCGTAGAGTAGATAAAAGAAGAAGATGCTGTGAGGTCTACATACAAGGGGCCTCAACAACACTAATACTCCTGATGCACGAGTACTGGCAGACTTGGGAGCAGGTAGCCAGAGCACTGTGTTTGGTACTATTATTTAGGTGCTTTATATGGTTTTGGGGCATTATATAACAGTGTCATCATATGGTGGTATTATTTATGCCTGTATATGGTATGCTGAAGATGCACACTGTATGGTGCTGTGGTGGCACCATATGAGCCCGGTATGGTCATATACTGTGGGCTTTCTCATGCTGGCTTCATATATACTATTCAGAGACTTCCCTCATGCTGCTGCTAGGACTGTATGGTAGCTTAAAAAGGACTATTATGGCGCTGCTGATTACTATTAAGGCTTGATTAAGGTAGGGGAGCTATTCCACCTATAGGATCTGGACTCAACCACCTATGATGTAACATACACAGTAGGAGAGGTGGCTGCACATGCATGTGAACCTTTCCATGAGGTCAAGCCATCAACTCTTGATCAAACACCTTCAATAGTTGTCAATCAACCCCTTCCCCCGCTGACAGACATCTCTATATTCAACACCTGTATGAACGAACTGATCAGGTTGAAATTCATCATGCCCGAGTCAATACCCTCTGTCTGGGGAGTGGGAATTCCCCAATACACCTAACATAGTCAGCCAGTCCCACCAAAATTAGCAGGTTCATCCAACATTGCTCTTACACGTTTGGGAGCTTTTACGTTTCAAAAAAGAGTCAGAAGTGGCCATCTCTCCACCTCTTCTCTGCTGTACAGGATTACCAAATGGCCATCATGTAGAGTAGTGGGTGAACACCCCTAGATCCTCAAGATGTTGAAAGACTCATGGCACGCATCTCTTGTGCCCTCCCTAAAAATCCAGCCCCATCCGTAACCAATTTTCATTTTTTAATATGGACCTTTTGATAGTTGTCCTTTCATCTTGTTGTCCTTGAGAAGTGACCAATGATGACATCATAATTATTCTGTACACGGTAGTTATACCTGTTGGGACATGTTACGCTGATCTTCACAAAGGCTAATATTTCAGAGCCGAAGCTCCCTGTAAATCTCAGCATGTGCAATAAGACATGTCATTTCTCCACAATAAATATATATTTAAAAAAATGTGGATTTAGGAAAACTTGTCTCCATATTTTTCTTGGAGAGGTCAACGCTGTAAAAATTGTTCAAGTATTTCAACGTTCCTCATTCTTGATGTTTTTTCTAGACAGCTTTCTGATATTTGAGCGCCTACGACCCCCACTTCCCTCGACCGCCTGTGGAATTTGTGGTGCTGAATCATTACTGCAAATTCTGCAATTATCTACATAATCTCGTTGTTATACGCCTCATCTCAAGTGGTGGCATCAACCAGCGAGGGGATCGATGAACTTGGAATTGCATAACAGGCTGAACTCAGAAGGGTAAGTGGTGTGTTGCACGCTACATGGACGGGTGTAAATAACCAACCAATTTAAGTCATTACAATAAAAAACAAGAAATTCTAGCAGCCGGTGAACCGCGTCCCATTGCACCACACTGATGAATGCTTTAGGACTCTGGCAAAGATGGTCCAACCACAAAAAAACTATTAACATTTTTACAATGCCGATGAGCCAAAACTGGGCATTTACATAGCAATGGAAATCTAAGGAGTAATCATTACTATGAAGATTCACTAAGATGTGTAATGTTTTACTGCTCTGTGGTCAATATGGCATCAAGAATACACAGTAGAGAGGTAGCTCAAGTCACTTCTATGGGGTCCTCGACGTCAAGGAGCTCGGTTCAAGTTGATGGGCTGTGTGAACTAGCCCACGGCTGACCCCGCGCAAACCTGACCATGTGGTAAACATTGCAGAAAAATGCCTTTTTGTTGCCCCACCCAGTTCCTGTCATCGAGCAATTGTGAGCGGTTGCATCTCCAGTCAATGGCCATGTTTAGTTGACAAGCAAAACAAACCAAAAGAGGACAGCTTGGTGGACTACTTCAGGAGACTGGCATAGACTCTTTACCTGTTGACTGCGGTTCATTCTCTTTCCCGGCTCTGATTCCTGATCCTGACTCTTGATTCTCAGAGATCTTGACCTTGGCCTTCTTGAATATTACGTCTGCCTAGCCATAGGGATAATCTGCCATATCGGATGTTTTATTCCTAGCTTGTTTTAGTGCCTGACTACACTCCCATTTGGTTACCATCTGACCGTTCTCCTAGTGATCACCGTTGGCTCCATTCTTGACTATGCTACGGCTGCACATAGGCTAGACCAGGGGTAGGTAACCTTCGACACTCCAGCTGTTGTACAACTCCCAGCATGCATACTTGCTCTGCTCTTCTCAGAACTCTCATAGAAATGATGGGAGTATGCATGCTTTGGCTGGAGTACCATAGGTTGCTGACCCCTGGTCTAGACTATAGGCAGGTTCTAGGTGGCACTACAGAGACAGCTTTCTTTCTGGTGGAAAAGAACTAATCTGCATATCCTTTCTCCTAGGGTGTACCTCATGGTCTATCAGATCCCTTAAAGGGGTTGTCCCACGAAAAATATTCTACAGTTTTCAAACCAGCACCTGGATCTGAATACTTTTGTAATTGCATGTCATTAGAAATTTTGTATAGCTACTGAGTTATTCAATAAAATCTATCTGTATAGGACCACTTAATTTCTTATTTCTTTGACCTATTCACTGAGCAGGCCGCACATGCTCAGTTTCAACTTTTAACTGTCTTCTGAGCTGTGATAGGCAGAGCTGAGACACGCCCCCTGAGCTGCAGCAGAAAAGACACTCCCCGAGCAGTCAGCTTGATATGAATCTAGTAGAGCAATGAATGTGGAGATCTCTGGATCCATGTGAGGTACAGGGCTTTATCAGAAAGATGTTGTCATGTTCTATATGATGTCTGATTTTTATTTTTTACATTATTCGTGGGATAACCCCTTTAACCAGTTTTGGCACTCTCCACAAGGAAAAATAGTACCCCAAGACCTACACTTTTATTAGAGTATTCGTACTAATCCAAGATCTAGATACTCTCTAAACTCAGCATCAAGTAATAACAAGTAAAATCCAGTGGACCTGGGCACCAGAGGCCGTGTGTGTCTGTGGAGTTGTGCATGGAGCTGCGATGACATAGACATGTGCACTATAGGGGTTCTGTATCCATATGACTGTGGAGTAGACATGTGCAATGTCCTCACTTCAAAACACTGAAAGTGTATCATGTATCATGTCTCATAGTCTGCGTAAGGAGAGGGAGTAGAGGGGGGTTCCTAGTGGCTAGGCAGGGCTGGCTCCACCCCTTACTTTCTTGAAGGAAGTGGAGTTCTAGTGAGCTGCAGATGTAAGAACAACTAGACAGTAACAAGAAGCAGAGACCCAGAGAACCTGCCTACCGTGTGGACTACAAGTGACCGAGAACGAGATCTTACAAAAGGTTTAGTGGTCAAATTAAAAGAGACAAAACATCTTGTTAGAGAAAGGTGAATGGAACTGTTTCCAGGCTACAGACTTCTCTGCATGTGGTGGGACAGTAAAGCTTCTTGCTTCCCATCATGTAAAGCAGGTCATCAGTAAAAACTATCTTAGGAAACCCTTTTAAGCCTCCGGACTGGCTTGGCATCTTCTGCAGTGAGTTGATTTCTGAACATCCTTTTTATTTCGGAGCTGCGGGGCTTTTTTTCAGGAGGAGTTAATGTTCTTAGTTGTGTGATGCTAAATTATGGTTCGGCTTTTATTTCAGATTTTTGGGAGAAGGGATAAGCGAAAGCAGCAATATGCGCATTTAGTATTTTTATTTTTTCTGGTGTTCACCGCACGTGTTAAATAATGAGGTAATTTAATAGTTCGGGTCGTTACGGAAATGGTAATTCTAATTAGGAGTTATTTTATTGTTTTTATTTTTTGACCTAAAAAAGTATATTTACTGGGGGAATTATTATTTTTTTTGGAGGGGGGGAAATTTTATCCTTTTATTCTTTCAAATATGTTATTTTATTATTCTTTGGTGTCCTGATATTTATACATTGACATAAATATATATCAGTATTACACAGACTGCCAGCCTATAAAGACCTAATAGGCTTCCGTAGATGACAGGCCTGACTCAGCTGCCATAGCAACCTTCAGGACCATCACTTCATGGGTGGCCATATGAAGGTGTCAGTCATTCTGACAAACATCTTAGATTCTTTGGTCACTATTGACCACTAAGGGGTCAAATGGGTGGGATCATAGATATCTCTGATCCTGGCATTAAAGCTGAAATGCAGCTGTCAATCAGTACTGTGATCACCGTGACGTAACTACCTTTGGCACCTTGATATACAGTTACATCAAGGTGGAGGAAGGGGTTAAAGACAAAAACCCAGGGTCTCTTATAAAAGCATCCACCTCTGAAGTAGTTGTAACTCAATCCTTGGCGTGGGAGAGGTAGTAGATCAGGCCATAGACATTCCACTGGAGTGGTGTACCCTACAACAAAAACAGAGGCTTTCCCGAAAACCAACAGACTCCAAGTCTCTTAGAAAAATGTTTATCTGGGGAATTAGAGTGAGCAGCAGCCGGAGAGCCAGTGATACGTTACAGACCTCCACCACTTATCAGCTGATTATCGTTTAAAAACAAAGCCCGGGATTATGTCACAGCTCCATCCAAGAAGTCAACATCTCGAAAGAGCCAGCGGCTCGTAGGACCAGACGTGATAGCC
This sequence comes from Rhinella marina, assembly GCA_900303285.1. Taxonomy (NCBI): domain Eukaryota; kingdom Metazoa; phylum Chordata; class Amphibia; order Anura; family Bufonidae; genus Rhinella; species Rhinella marina. The sequence continues at coordinate 280,930 of ONZH01003181.1, forward strand.
AGCTCTCTGCTCAACCAGCTTTCTGACTTTAGCTTGATTACAGCAATTGAGGAGAATTTCAAAAAATGAAGACCATCCAGGAAAAGCTATAAGATGACATTTACAAGCACAGTAAGCATCTGATCAGATTACAATCTGAACTCACGTCTTCTCCGGGCTGATGAACCAATCTCCGGCCCACATCCAACCACTGGAGGGCTTGAAACTGTCCTTCGGAAGCTTGATCTTCCCTGTCACGTCTGAGTACTTGGGATATGTCAGTCCGGTGGTTCCCCAGTTTCCTACTAACGCCAGCTTGGTCTGGTTCTCATACTGCAACACAAAGGAGGCTGTGGGCTTCACTATACACCATGAATGATGCTTACTACAGAATCATACAGTCCTATCATGATGATTCAATTACTAGTGATGCGAGGGTAAGTGTTCTTCTACCCTACAGTAGTCACCGGTCAATGAGGTATAAATGTCTTACCAGTTATAAAGACGTTTCAGGGGAACATTACCTCATCAGCAGGATCAACTGTATTAACCCAGGCATATTGCATCATAGGGTTGAAGCTGCTGAATAAAACATCACCTCTAGTTAGGCCTTGTTTAGGAGAAATCAATCCTGCCACAGTCAATTGGCACACACTCAGTGAGCATCTCAGGTGCAGGGAAAGCAGATAGAGATGCATTCTGCATCTGCCAGTTGAAGATTTACAGGACTACTGGACCACGAGAGAGGACAGTGAGGATTCCTGGCCCTATAAGTCACGGGGAGAGGGTAGACGTTAAGGATGGAAAGCGGAGGAGCTATGGCTCCCCAAGGAACTAGGACATGCCCCTCGGTGCACTGAAGCCCTCGCTAGCATAATGAATAAATGCAAATTTTAACAAAAAAAGTAATGTTCTTCAGCAGGTTCCACACTACCAGGCACTATGCCCGATTTAAACCCATTGCTCTGCATCACCTCCGTCTTCTTCCTCCAACATTACCAGGGCCAGATCTGAAATATCATGCAGGAGCTGTGTGCTACCCAACCCACGCATGCGCTGTCATCTACCTACTGTGGGCATCCCATCCTATTCTGTACCATCCTGCCCTGTCCTATCTAATCCTACCATATGACAAAAGGGATAGATTAGTTAAGGACGGAATGGGATGGGATAGGGTACAGTAGAGTGGGATGGAATAGAGAAGCTAAAATAGGATCAGATGGAAGGGAACTGGAGATAAGGTAGAGAATGGAAAAAGAATAAAAGGTAAAGAATTGGGTAGAACGGTACAGGATGCAGCCGGACGTGATAAAGAAGATAGGACTGGAACAAATCGGATGGACTTGGAAGAGACATAGAGAGACAAAACATAAAGTCAGGAAAAGAAACAGGATAAGGCTAGGTTCAGATCTGCACCGAAATTAATTTCTGTTCTATAGGAACAGAAAAACTGAATTGCCGGATCATACGCCAAACATTAATGGTGCCCAACAGAATCCATGGACTATAATTGAGTCCGTCTGGCAGACAAAACACCAATGCGTGCAGCAGTATCTGGTCCCTGGTCCTTATTCTGCTGGGATCTGCTCTGGACAGCACCTCCAAACCTAGCTTTAAGGTGACATATCCAGAATGAAACTCCCTCCGAGAGAAAACATGGCTGATACAGTGGGGAAACAAAGTACTTAGTCAGCCACCAATTGTGCAAGTTCTCCCACTTAAAAAGATGAGGTCGGCCTGTAATTGACATCATAGGTAGACCTCAACTATGAGAGACAACATGAGAAATCCAGAAAATCACATTGTCTGGTTTTTAAAGAATTTATTTGCAAATTATGGTGGAAAATAAGTATTTGGTCAATAACAAAAGTTCATCTCAATACTTTGTTATATATCCTTTGTTGACAATGACAGAGATCAAACGTTTTCTGTAAGTCTTCACAAGGTTGGCACACACTGTTGCTGGTATGTTGGTCCATTCCTCCATGCAGATCTCCTCTAGAGCAGTGATGTTTTCGGGTTGTCGCTGGGCAACACGGACTTTCAACTCCCTCCAAAGGTTTTCTATGGGGTTGAGATCTGGAGAGATCTCCAGGGCCACTCCAGGACCTTGAAATGCTTCTTACGAAGCCACTCGTTCGTTGCTCTGGCGGTGTGCTTGGGATCATTGTCATGCTGAAAGACCCAGCCACGTTTCATCCTCAATGCCCTTGCTGATGGAAGAAGGTTTGCACACAAAATCTCACGATACATGGCCCCATTCATTCTTTCATGTACACAGATCAGTCGTCCTGGTCCCTTTGCAGAGAAACAGCCCCAAAGCATGATGTTTCCACCCCCCTGCTTCACAGTAGGTATGGTGTTCTTTGGATGCAACTTAGCATTCACTCTCCTCCAAACACGACGAGTTGTGTTTCTACCAAACAGTTCTACTTTGGTTTTATCTGACCATATAACATTCTCCCAATACTCCTCTGGAACATCCAAATGCTCTCTAGCAAACTTCAGATGGGCCCGGATATGTATTGGCTTAAGCAGGGGGACACGTCTGGCACTGCAGGATCTGAGTCCCTGGCAGCGTAGTGCGTTACTGACAGTAGCCTTTGTTACGTTGGTCCCAGCTTTCTGCAGGTCATTCACTAGGTCCCCCCCTGTGAGATCTTGCGTGGAGCCCCTGATGGAGGGAGATTATCAGTGCTCTTGTATGTCTTTCATTTTCTAATTATTGCTCCCACAGTTGATTTCTTCACACCAAGCTGCTTGCCTATTGCAGATTCAGTCTTCCCAGCCTGGTGCAGGTCTACCATTTTGTTTCTGGTGTCCTTCGACAGCTCTTTGGTCTTCACCATAGTGGATTTTGGAGTGTGACTGTTTGAGGTTGTGGACAGGAAGTTACAGGTCTGTGAGAGCCAGAAATCTTGCTTATTTGACTAAATACTTATTTTCCACAATAATTTGCAAATAAATTCTTTAAAAATCAGACAATGTGATTTTCTGGATTTGTTTTCTCATTTTGTCTCTCATAGTTGAGGTCTACCTATGATGTCAATTACAGGCCGACCTCATCTTTTTAAGTGGGAGAACTTGCACAATTGGTGGCTGACTAAATACTATTTTTTTCCCCACTGTATGTGACCTCATCAAAAGAAGTCAGCAATCAGTGTGATTTCCAGAGACAGAACTTACCGATTCTGCAAACACCGAGAGCTTCCCCTGAGCATACTGATTGAATTCTTTCTGGTGCACAGACAACCCGAACCACAGCTGCACCCGCACCTGTCCTGGCATCTTTGCTCCTTTAGTTCCTTCTTGTGGAAACTAAAAAAAGAACGTTACATAACAATCAAATAATGAACATGACAGAACATCTTTTCCTTCTTATTATTTCAACGTGTCCTTGTTTAAGACCCGAGGAGAGCGTCCACCAACCCAATGATGATAGGAAACTGAGAATCCAGTGTTCAGCTCATACGTATGTAGCAATGGCACCAGACTGGATAGCCATCTTGCTTAGTATTGCCGCCCTGGCAAACAGGATATATCACAAAGATAAGAAAAGAGTCAGAGGCTTAAGGGGATTGTCGAGGATTTTAAAACTGATGGCCTATCCTCAAGATAGCGGATGTGGTAAGTAGAAACCCTGACACACCGCACACTTCCCAATCGGCTGTTCCAAGGAAGCCTTGGCACCAGAAGTAGACATTGAAATTACAAAGCTCCATCCATTGTCTAGTGGACAGAGCTGGTATCTGCAGTACTGATCCCATTAGGTGATGGCCTATCCTGAGGATAAAAATCCTGGACCACCCATTTAAAGGCCATGAACACCTTTCATCACAATTTTATTGCATAAATTGCGTAATTTAAAAAAAAAAAAAATTCTGATTGGTTTGTGTTGCTTTGGTTGGCTCCCACAGCTTCATTTGAATTCATACTTATGGGCAGAATACCATTCTGTGCTATTGTAACACAGGTTTTCAGATGGCTCATCTCCAGTCTCATTCTACTCTCCTGAAAAGTGTTTTGTAGAATTGTCAGGAACTTACCCAGCCACGATTTAACACATGGCTGGCATGGCAACTCTCCCAGAACAACCAGTCAAACCCCTTTTGGTCAACCTGGATGTTGGGCCAATCAGATTCCTGGCTTGGCATCTAATCTCAGAGCTAGGTTGGGGATATAAGTCTAGTATTTACTGCTTGTCAGTGCCTATGATTCATTGATTCCTGGCTCCAGTTAGACCGTCCTGTCTACTGACCTCGGCTTGTTTCTGGATTAATGCCTTGTCTACTGATTTGGCTTTCACTGACTCTACTGTCTTTGACTCCTTAGCTTGTTTTTGGCTTAACCCCTTGTCTACTGATTTGGCTTCCACTGACTCTCCTGGCTTTGACTCCAGAAAGTAATTCTTTCCTGATACTGTTTGGCAACTGATAGGTCTGCTACTTGTGAGTTTGCACCTCTACAGACATAACCTGGGCCCCTAGCAGCCAAATTCAACCTTCCTTGCACTGTATTCTGGTGAACTTCTACGAGTAGCCTTAGATCTACTAACTGGAGTGGTGAAGGAATATAGGTAGCAGATTAACAGCTAGCTGGCTGTAGTCCTTGATGGTAACCCCTGTATTCTTCCTCATCTCTGTCTCTTACATACATGCTGACCAGGTCGACTAATTTGATCAGAATGCAGCACATGATCGCTTTTAAGAGGAAAGACAGGGCCTTGAAATAAACCACCAGAAAGGCTGTCTGACGGAATTATCAACAAATGACATTCTGCAGCTTAGGAGGCAAACTAAGCAAATTTTTGAATAAAAAGCAATTGCAAATATAATTTTGTTACAAAATTGATGCCATTGATGTGTGATCAAAGGCGTCTATAGAATTTAACGTGAAGCTAATGGGCCCCAATGCAAAATCTATAATGAATACCCCAATAATAACACTGGTGTCTTCTTATTTGGCAAAGGGACCTTTGACCGTCTCAACCCCCTGGACCTTGGTGCACCTCCCCCCCCCCTTCATAACTATAGGGCTCGGACCACACCACCATCAAACTCTAGAAGGGGAGCTCACAGCAGAAAAATGGTGTTTGTGACCTGCCATAAACATAAGAAACCTAGACTAGCCTTAGATAAAGATGGGATCAATGCCAAATGGTAGACAGTTGATCTATTTGGATTGTTGAAAGAGTTAGAATTGAGGATGGATGGACCTCAGCAAGACGTAAGTGTTCAGGATAGACCTTCTTCTTAACATAAGATAGATGTGTCACTAACACAAAACAGTAGACCATACTCTAACTTGACAACTTCATAATATCTCATAATATAAGTATATTATATGTGTGAACATCTTTCCAAACTGGGATTTTGAATGGAAAATAAAGTCAGCCAAGATCTAAGACACATAATGTACAATAGTAATACTGTATACTAAGGAGAATATTCTTATAGTAAGCCATCAGACTTATTTGTAAAATAATAACCTAATTTTCTTGGCTCGATTCTAATAATTCTACAAATATTTCAAAAACTCAACAAAATTATGCCCAGATTCTGGTTCCGATTTCTGTCACATTCAATCTAGCCTGTAGTCCAATCACAGCTGACTTCTGCCAGTTAACTTGTAGCGAAGAAACTTGCACTAATAGAAATGAAAACATACTTTGAGAAATATTGTCTGAAGTTTTCCGCAGTTCTTGCCGCAACACTTGGCCCCGTTCCTGGAGAAAAGGACTTGATGGGCTGGTATTCTGTAATAAGCCACACGCTTGTCTCCTTGTAACATCCAAATCACTATATCTGGCAAGCTGTTCTGCGGCTGCAAAAGAAAAAAAGATTCACAAAATATTAGCAAACCTTTCCAACAAATACATAAGAAAATATAGCTGAAAATTGGAAAATTATGGAAAAGAAAAAACCACAATGTAGACAGGCATCATTAACATTAAGTATTATCTGCAAGGAGAACATACAGGAGCTCCTGCCAATAATGGAAACGATGGGAGAGGCCAAGAAACCGGCTGCCTGGACCTCTGTTGTCTTCATCTAAGACTTTACCAATGACCACACTTGGCAGAGCTGAAGAGACCACCTACTCTTAACCCAAGACTTGATCTTCAACCTAAGTTGAAAGATACTAGAAACCGCTGAACTCTATGTCGAGTTGAACGTTCAACAATCTTCGGGGCACACAATTGTATTTGTCTTGATGACCTTGTCCTACCACAAATATTGCCACATGTGGGTGGAATTGGCGAGGATTTCCAGGGAAGATTACTGTTTCTTTAGGAAATAATATCACAGAGAGCTTTATTTAGAAGCAAGAAGTCATCAGCTTTGGTAAGCGCAATCTTCTATAAAAATCTTTATGGTGTATTCTGGGTAATTCAGTCTATTTATGTGGGGAGAACATGGCAGCCATTTGGATTCATCTCAACAGTATTACTCTGCCATGACCTAATCACAGAGATTTGTATATGTGAATGTCATCCCTCAAATGTTTTTTTAATTGCTCTTCTTTCATTGGAAAAAAGTTTTGGATATATTTGCTTAATTTTGACATTTTTTTTGCAGATTATTAAATGTGACTTTGTCTCATGACAAAGTAGTCCAACTCTACACACCCCTGACAGGACCAGTACTGGTGACGCTACTGACAGCAGTCAAGGATTTGCCAAAAAGCCGGCAATGTTTTGTCCAGTGCCGATGCATGCCCAAAGGAAGGGTGGAAGTTAGACTATGTAAACAATCCTAATCCACAAGGGCCTATAAGGAGTTTCCCAGAGGTATCACCTGGAATGAGCCCATGATACCCAACTCTCCTCAGAGAGTCATGCTGGTGTATGGCAACACTAAGAACAAGAAGAACAGTCCTATCTTATATTTTGCTGAGAGGTCTAGGTACTTCCATATCTACAACCAGATGTCACCTTGTACTTACAACCAAGCTATGGCACAACTACCAACCCAATGGGTCAAGTTAAAAAATAAAGAACCTATTACGTTGTGATGGTTACCTGTCCAATATCTGCCTCAATATTCTCTATATTAATGAACTTTGCTGCCAAATAATCCATTATCCACACGACAAGCTCTTACCTCCTCAGCTAGTGACTTGAGCCTCAGTAACCAGTCTTCTGCCTGCTCGAGCATGTCCATAAGCTCACAATCCTCATGCTTTATCTTCAGCGCCGCCTGGACAATCTGGCTAAGGTTGGACTGCCGGAATCGAAACAGATAAAGGTCTAGGTGGGTGGTTCCCGGTAACGTTGGGACATCTGGTAATGGATAGCTGGGGACAGGAGAGGAGAGCAGCAGATAATGAGCCTGATGGCATCCTATGAAGCGGTTATGGATTTTGCTGATATAAAGGCACATTAGTTTTACTCTTGCTTTTTTATACCAAAAATCAGCACCTTGGAAGTTATAAAAAAAAATAGTAATACTCAATGTATACATTGTATTCTATGGACTGGATGATGGAAGATATGATCAACTGAGTTACTGCAGTGTGTTCAGAACCAAGAGCATACCCCATAATGAACCCAGGCAACAACATTAACTGAGATCCCACCCCCAGACTCCAAAACAGATCAGATCCAAAACATGACTCCTGAATAAACTCGGACTGCATACCAGATTCTAAAATCCTTTCAAATACTCAATAAAAAGAGGTCAAACTCCAGATCATACTCTAGAATCAACTTACAACTCTAGACCTCAATAATCAGTTCTGCCCTAGATCTGACCAGTCCATTTTTTATCAATCCTGGGTCCTAGGGCTGGCTGGTGGCAGGACCCCGTGTGCAACAGCCTGGAGATGAAAACCAGGAGCCCCGTCCTTGAGTCCACAGGTCCCTTATATGTGACAGTAGTTACACACACGCACCTAAACATTTTCCATAGAATTAATTCAATAGGACCAAGGGAATGAATGATGCTTCTCCTGGCTCCAGGTGATATTCACCTTCGGCCTGTGTGTGTCCCAGTGTCCTGATATTGGTCTGGAAAAAGGTGTTAAAAAAACTAAAAAAGCTGTTGTCCACTTTCAGATCTCTAAATCCAGATTGGTTAAAACAGCTTTGGACTTTCAAAAATATTTATCCCAGACTAATGTGAGCCCATGTACCTGCAGTCACTGATGATGTCATCAATCAGACGTGTGACCAACAAGTCAAGGTCATACTGGGAACACTTTGCTTTAACTGCAAGGTGGACGTTTTCCAAGTTAACTTCCTGCAAACAAAAAGAAACGTGAGAGAATCATAAAGCAAGTGTTCTAAATACTACATCATATGTCAACATAGTAGTCAATGTCATGTCAGTGTCGTGTCAATACAAGCAACAGAAAGGAGGCGAGAACCCCAAGACAAATCATCTCACACACCAAGCCATTCGAAAGCTTCAAATATCAAAGGTGTATTAGCTCTGTCACTCAAAGTGTCACAGTCTGGACCCCAAATGTCAGCATGTCATCTTCCTACACCTCAAGTGTCAACATGTCATTGTCTCAAGCATAAGTGTGTTATAATACACATTTTTATAGATCAATGTTTCAGTTTACATTTTTGGATCAGTGACACACAACAACAATATAAACGTGAAAACGTTTAAAAAATTATCCATGTCTCACTACTTGCCAGATTTTCCGCAGCATGATGTAGAATGTTTTGCGCATCAGTCCTGTACCAGATATCTTCCCAATATGAAGAGAGAACAACTACAGGTTTGACATTTCCCCATGGGAGGTAGTAATACTGACAGCCTAAAAAGACAAAAAAATACTTACTGTATAGTATGCTCAAAAATATAACTACTATAATACTGCTATATGTACAAGTATATGTACGAGAATATAACTACTATAATACTACTCCTATGTACAAGAATATAACTACTATAATACTGCTCCCATCTACAAGAATATAACTACTATAATACTGCTCCCATGTACAAGAATATAACTACTATAATACTGCTCCTATGTACAAGAATATAACTACTATAATACTGCTCCTATAAACAAGAATATAACTACTATAATACTGCTCCTATGTACAAGAATATAACTACTATAATACTGCTCCTATATACAAGAATATAACTACTATAATACCGCTCCTATGTACAAGAATATAACTACTATAATACTGCTCCTAAGTACAAGAATATAACTACTATAATACCGCTCCTATGTACAAGAATATAACTACTATAATACTGATCCTATGTACAAGAATATAACTACTATAATACTGCTCCTATGTACAAGAATATAACTACTATAATACTGCTCCTATGTACAAGAATATAACTACTATAATACTGCTCCTATGTACAAGAATATAACTACTATAATACTGCTCCTATGTACAAGAATATAACTACTATAATACTGATCCTATGTACAAGAATATAACTACTATAATACTGCCTCCTATGTACAAGAATATAACTACTATAATACTGCTCCTATGTACAAGAATATAACTACTATAATACTGCTCCTATGTACAAGAATATAACTACTATAATACTGCCCCTATGTACAAGAATATAACTACTATAATACTGCTCCTATGTACAAGAATATAACTACTATAATACTGTTCCTATGTACAAGAATATAACTACTATAATACTGCCCCTATGTACAAGAATATAACTACTATAATACTGGTCCTATGTACAAGAATATAACTACTATAATACTGCTCCTATGTACAAGAATATAACTACTATAATACTGCTCCTATGTACAAGAATATGACTACTATAATACTGCTCCCTATGTACAAGAATATAACTACTATAATACTGCTCCTATGTACAAGAATATAACTACTATAATACTGCTCCTATGTACAAGAATATGACTACTATAATACTGCTCTCTATGTACAAGAATATAACTACTATAATACTGCTCCTATGTACAAGAATATAACTACTATAATACTGCTCCCTATGTACAAGAATATGACTACTATAATACTGCCTCCTATGTACCATGCTTCTAATACAAAGCAGTGTTGTATAATCCACATCAGTGTTTTTCTTACGTTTACACTGCTTTCACTACAGTATGACCACAGAGGACTCCTGACAGTATTGTAGTCCTCTTTACTGTCCATTATAGATGAGCAGATGATCTGTTAGCATGGCAAACCACTGTACTTTCTGTGACGTTCTATGGATCGGCTGCGCTCAGTGGTGACCTGTGGGGTCGGTATTTACTACTTTATGTCTATTTCTTATGCTGAGAGGTCTGCACATTATACAGGAACAGCTCTGGAGTCATTAGGGCAGGAAGCAGAGGCTGATCATGGTTTATACAATCTCCAGGTTTACGTTCTGCACACACAGTCTATTTATTAGCACTTACGAGGCCGGCAGATTGTACGCCGCTTGTATACTCAGCCCGGGCGCTCTGCACAGTTATTAACACATCATCCACATCTCTCACCATCAAATACGGCCCGGCTGTACTGTGTGGTGGAGGCCAGAGGTAAGCAGGTGGTGTCAAACTTATTGCCGTAGTTCCCAATGCTGACTTCAAACTGAATGGCATCGTCGACATCTTGAAGCATCGTCGCCGAGTAGAAGGCAGCAAAGAGGCAGTACTTCCGTCTCCGGAGATATTTCTAGAAGAGAAAATAATTTCTATCTACTATAGTTCTATTCAGTGTGTAGACTTGGCCTGTCGCGGCCACACGTTAACGTCATGAAGGTGGAAGAGATCGGATAGAAGCTTCTAAAAATATTAAGGATATTACTAACTTTCCAGGGTCCTGGCTGATTCCAATCCCAGGAGCCAATTAATCTGTTCAGTTCAGAGGCTCAACACAAGCCCAAAATATACTACTGCACCAGTGCCCCACCGCCTTATCTTATAACATGGAGGAACATTTGGTATCATCATGGCACCATATGACACTATTATGTAGGTATTATTATATGGGCACTGTATGCGGTACAATATTAATTGGTTCCGGGTCGACCATTGCAAGTTAAAACCATTGTAACGTGAGGCAATAACCAGAAATAACCAAAGCCCAAAATATAATCTCAAGATAAGAAAAGTAAGGAGATAACCAAGACATGTAAACAAGAGACAGGAATGGATGCTGAAAGCTGTAAAGTACTTTCTATGGTGAGGGAAGGAGCTTCTTCAGGGTGTTGCATAGTACAAAGATGTACCAGAAAAGTAAAATGAATCTACAGCTCACATGGTGCCCAAAGCAGTAGCTCATCCTGGTACAGACAGGGGGCAGTACAGAACATGTAGTGATGCAGAGGAGCTACTAGACAACCAATATACCGTATTTTTCGCTTTTTAAGACGCACTTTTCCCCCCCCCCAAAAGTAGGGGAAAATGGCTGTGCTTTTTATAAAGTGAATACTAGTGAACGCTTCCATTATGGAAGCGCTCACTAGTATGTAATGGGTGCCGGGAGCGGGGAAACATACTCACCCTCCCGCACTGCAGCTCCGCTCCGGGTCCGGCGCTCCTCTGTCTTTTTTTGGCGGCACTGCACTGTCCTGACTGCGTACAGGATCAGGACGTAGTGTGCGCACTCTGACCTGACGCTGCACGCAGTCAGGTGACAGTGCAGCGCCGACAGAAAAGACAGAGGAGCGCCAGACCCGGAGCGTAGCTGCGGCGCAGGAGAGGTAAGAGAGTTTTTTATTTTAATTCTGATGGGGCTGATCTGAGGTCTGATGGGGGCACAGTGGGCTGACCTGAGGTCTGATGGGGCACAGTGGGCTGATCTCAGGTCTGATGGGGGCACAATTGCCGTATCAGCGCTGCCTCCTCTTCACTGTTTACATGCTGGCCGTAACGGGGGTAGTGGTGAGTAGGTGTAATTACACCCCACCGCCCCATTCATTTCTATGGGAAGAATCGCTCCCATACAAGTCTATGGAAGCGATTCTATCCATAGAAATGAATGGGGCAGTTAGGTGTAATTACACCTACTCACCACTACCCCCGTGTCGGCCAGCATGTAAACAGTGAAGAGGAGGCAGCGCTGATACGGCACGTTCCTCCTCTTCAAACAGCTGATCGACGGGGGTGCCGGGTGTCGGACCCCTGCCGATCTGATATTGATGACCTATCCTGAGGATAGGTCATTAATATTTATAACTCGGAGAACCCCTTTAAGGTCTTATGGGGGCACAGTGGGCTGATCTGAGGTCTGATGGGGCACAGTGGGCTAATATGGTGGCACAGTGGGCTGATCTGAGGTCTGATGGGGGCACAGTGGGCTGATCTGAGGTCTGATGGGGGCACAGTGGGCTGATCTGAGGTCTGATGGGGGCACAGTGAGCTGATCTGAGGTCTGATGGGGGCACAGTGGGCTGATCTGAGGTCTGATGGGGGCACAGTGAGCTGATCTGAGGTCTGATGGGGGCACAGTGGGCTGATATGGGGGCACAGTGGGCTGATCTGAGGTAAGATGGGGGCAGAGTGGGCTGATCTGAGGTCTGATGGGGGCACAGTGGGCTGATATGGGGGCACAGTGGGCTGATCTGAGGTAAGATGGGGGCACAGTGGGCTGATCTGAGGTCTGATGGGGGTCTGAAAGGGCTGATTTGAGGTCTGATGTGGGGTCTGAAAGGGCTGATCTGAGGGTCTGATGTGATGTCCTGAAATTTATAGGGGGTCTGATATGAGGTCTGATGAAAAATATTTTTTCTTATTTTCCTCCTCTAAAATCTGAGTGCGTCTTATAAAGAGAAAAATACGGTAGGTGTTTTACCAGAGAAATGGCCATGTCGATCGGTTGGATTGGAGTCTGAGACATTATATGTTGAGTCTGGTTTAAACTTGCGATGGTCCAGAAAAGACCATTGTAAGTTGAAAATAGTGTATCCTGAGGCCATTGTATCTTGTGAGATCACTGTATTCTTAAAAGGATGGACCGGCAGAAAAACATTCCTGGTAAAGAGTTTGGAGAAATACTACTGACCTAACACCATCTACTAATGATTACCGGATCTCGTTGGTCTTCACTTTCTGAATTTACCTCCATGCACAGGAAGTGCCCACTCAACCAATCACTGGTCACACAGGTGACTTGCCTTTGCCAGTGATTGGCTGGGCTGACACTTCCTGTGTGCTGAGAAGGGGACAGAAAATAGAGACCAGCAAGAACCCGTTGGAGTGGGATCGGTGAGGTGAAGATCAAGGCTTTTATTTTTGTTTTCAATTGTTTTTACTTTAAATTCTTTTTCCCACTGGACAACCCCTTTAAGGCACATCCAATAGTATCTTATTATTACTACCGACTATTAATATACTATGGTAAATGCTGTCACATTTTATTCACAAAGCTTCTCTCGTGATGCACCTACCATGGATAGAATAGTCTACCATGGATAGAACTTCTTATGGGCCCTCATCATACTGAGGACTAGTAATATTTGGCACTACACAATTGGTGTTTATACATGTTTTAGGCACAGGATGAAGAACAGTACATTTTTCTAGCATTGTATTACTAGATGCGTAGCTATTGTCTTACTGACTGCTGACTAGTTTTTCAGTCTTGAGTCCCAATCTGTTTACTGGATTCAAGAACATCGGAAACAGAGTGGTTTGTATCCACATGGGAAAGTCCATCAGAAAGGCCAAAAAGGAGATGAAAGTCTGGCCTCATCTTATTTGGTTTGCTGAGCCCTAGAAGGAACACAGTGCCTCACAGAGCACTTTGAAGGATATCATAACGATAGTCATACACCTTAGAAGCTTGTTGGCCAAACCAAACAAGTCCAGTGTCCCAACATGATAAAGATGTTGGAAGTATGACGGGTTCGGCATTTTTTATTTCAACACATCCCATCCTTTTGTTTTCAAGGACTTAAGCCACTCTCCCCCCCCCCCCTCCCGAGATATATAACAGTTGCTACTTCCCTTCTCTTTATTGAGAGCACAAGCATGTTTGGAATTGTGCATGCATATGGAGAAGCTGGATGGAATAGCTCGTTCCTCAGATAAGGTGTGTGGCCACCTAGAGTCACGCTGACCTTTCTAATTAAAGGTCCGGACCATATTATATGTTGTCAATGAAAGAAGAACTCCCGCAAAAAATGTTATTCCATGTCCTGCTAGAAATGTACATGATGTAATCTGTAGTTAATGTCATTTTCTTACCAGTGGCTGTATTTTTGAGCTATATCTCCCTGATGTTTCTCATCTGTGTCATGTGACCAGGAATCAGACTCACCAACTCGCACAGCATCTTATGTGTGGACAGGAAGTCTAATTTTCTATGTACTCCTATGGGAGCCTCACTTTCAGTCTCATAGGAATGAATAGAGCAGTAACTGGCTTTCTGTCCTGGGTCAGTTGGAGGTCAGAGAGTTGGTCACATGACCCAGCTACAATAAGAAGAGAGTGGATAACTCACAAATACGGTCTCTGATAAGAAGATTACATTCACTACAGATTATATCATGCACCTTCCTAACAGGTCAGAGAATAAAAAATTTAGCGGGAGTTCTTCTTTAAGCTTAATCTTGTGTAGGTTCGATAATTTATGATAATGTCCATTTTTGAGTTGTAACTATTAAGGTGAGGTTCATGGAAGGACATGTAGGTTCCTTTTTGCACCATAACCTTAGTGTTAGTATTATTCATAATTTTTATTTACTGTAGTTTATCAGTTTTATTCCACGGTTTTAGCCCAAAGAATTACATGAAATCAACCGCGACACATCCCGACCAGCTCCACCAACAAGGCTTTTGGAAGAGATTCATACACTGAAGGTAAGCCCACAGGATCCCAACACATAGTCCATCAAACCTCCCTCAACGGTATTTATGACTTGTACAAACAATCAGAACACAAATTAGCCCTTTCCACGTGGAATTCCGACATCGGAAAAGAAAAAACATCCGCAAACCAATTAAGATAATTTATGCCTTCCTGATTAAGAGTGAACGTTCCAGTCCTCAAATTGTTCCCAGGTAAACAGTAAGAAATCTGCTCAGTCATTTAGGAGGAATTAACAGATGTTCCCTCTACTT
The DNA here is from genome assembly GCA_900303285.1 of Rhinella marina. Lineage (NCBI taxonomy): Eukaryota > Metazoa > Chordata > Amphibia > Anura > Bufonidae > Rhinella > Rhinella marina. Next base: position 295,948 of record ONZH01003181.1, read on the forward strand.
TTAAGGAGACCATTTTATCCATGTGGAGCTGTCATTACCTCAACTCGTAAGATGTCATCAGAAGAAATGTCTTCCACCTTCTGTTCTGTATGTTCCACCAGCTTGGTCTCCAGTTCCAGTAGGACACGTCCTCGGTAGGCTACACCTTCTCCCTGGCAGACCAAAAGAAAGGTCGTCTTAACTGGAAAGTACAGGACAGTATTAGAGCACATTACATGTAAAGGTTGAAGACTGAGCCTACAACCTTTATGAAGTCGAGAGCTGAGAAAGAAGAGGTTGAGCCAAGATGTCTATGGAACGTTAGGGTCTTTCCCAGCAGCCTGGGGTTCAAATTTTGGGCAAAACAATCACTTATATACTTACAGTAGCAGGTCAGAATGGTGTTTTTGTGCAAAATTATGTAAGATTGAATGAGGCTCAATGATCAATTTGTCCAGGGTTTATTCCCATCTCAAGTTATGATATAATGTCAGGATGTGTCATCATTTTACAATCAGTGGCATAACTACTGAGGTCGCACCAGTCAAAGTTGCAACCAGTCCTAGAAGCTAGGGGAGGCCATAGGCTGCCTCATCTCATTGAGGCCGATTGTACTTGTTTGATCTCCTTTCTGGTTTTCTTTGATGTGGCAGCCAAGGTATCATAAATCTGAGATGATTCAGTGGAGGAGACATAGAAAGATTTATGATGCACATGGAATATGAGAAAGGAGATAATTAACCTTATTAATGCCAAGTGTAGCGGTAGGTCAATATATAATCAAGGAAAGAAGCTGTGGAGAAAATGCAGATGGGAGATGCAAGGGTTACAGTGCTCTAAGAGACTGCTGAACTCCACCTCAACCACTACATGCAGCGGTGGTGCATCCAACTTAAAGTTGGATGTTCATGCAATGGTGGACACCAGAGAGCAAGTGTACAAAAAAGCACAGTATGATGTAAAAGCCCCATTGCTCTGGCAAACACCTTAGATGCCGCAGTCACTATTGAGAAGTGGACGGCTCCATTCAGAGAAGTTGTGATCACTGGCTGCTAGAGCTGCATCAGTGGGTCACTTTAAGGGATCCAGCAAAGCTGGTAAGCCTGAGGAGAAGCACCATACTGAACATTTTCACAAGGGCCCACAAGCCCTTAGTTATGCCCATGTCTATAATCGTTGTCAGTCTAACCTTGAAAGTGATGGGGGCACACTTCAATGTTTTCCCCCCTGCACAGCGCCACCTCTGGCCACTCTGCTGTGCAGCAAGCTGCAGATGGCCCTTTATGGATCTGTGCTAAAGTTGGTCAGTGCACTGTTGTGCAAGGAGAGACTGTAAAGGGGCCACAGCTTTGAATCATCCTTTCATCTGTGGGGATTCCAGAGGTCGGACTCCCACAGGTCATAGCTATATGCTTTTACTAAGCTGCGCAGAGTTGGTGATTTGCCTTGGAAGAAGAATAGTGTTTATACCAGAGAATGTAGAGCAAACTCCTGGAGGTGTGCAAGGAAATCACCATCTTCATCAATAGCTACACCTTTACATCCTTAAGTGGTAGCAGTTATGTGAGTTATATATGTAGACATCAATGTATTTGATGATCTGGTTTGCACAAGGTCTACAGAAATTAGGAGGTCTATTGTCATCAGTACTTCAGTAGTGCAGCCTCAAGATTACTTCTCATATATGTACAGCGATGAGACATTTTATACGTTTAACACGTCTGATAACTTTCCTCACCTTCCCCATATTGAGTTCTTCATATGGATCCGGGAATCCTGTAAATTCTCTTGGGCTTCCATAAAGGTTCACGTAACAAGGTCCGAAGGTCGGAAGGAACCCCAGACTGTCGTCAACTAGAAAATGAGACCAAGGTCCAAAATGACTTTAATAGACACAGCCACAGATCTATCCTCTGCTTGTGGAAAATTACTTCAGTTCTGAGAAGACGGCCCGTCCCAAAGTGTCATTACTCTGTACCCCAAGTGTTAGTATATGTCTGTCCCGTACCTTAAGTGTCAGTGTTTCCTTGATCCCAATGTAAGATCAATGTAAGTAATGAGAATGAAATGCAAAAACCTGTAGTATAACCTATAGGTACCTACCTTGTAAGCCCCTACCTGTCCCTTAGTATAGCCTTGAGTCATGCCCAACCAGAGACACCTATCTGTAGATATAACTGTTTCGGGGTTCTTGCTCCTCACCAGTACGAAGTAGGGTTCTGGTTGGCTGGGTGTGAAGCACTTGGAGAAGATCTTGGGCAGTACTGGTTCTCCTAGTGGGGACACATATGGAGTGTGGAGATTTACAGTACAGGCAGTGCCCTATTCTGCACTGATGAGGTTTAGAAACTGTGAAACAAATGTCCAAAGGTAGAAGTCTCTGGTATTGCTGATATACCTAGTCATAAAACCAAATATCAAACAGTGGATGGATCTTCTCCAAGTAGATGTCTGTCTGACATGATAAGACTGGTGACTAGTAATGAAGGGGGATAGAGCCTCTACATCATGGTCAGGCAGAGGTCTTTGTAGAGAGAGGTCTGAAATATTTCCTTGTAGGGTTATTAGGCTAAGGGCTCATGCACACAACCGGTACCGGCCCGTGCCCCTATTGCGGCCCACATACAATGGGTCCGCAATCACGGAGATGTTGAGCGGAGGCACGGATCGGAAAACCACGGAAGCACTACGGTGTGCACCGCAAAAAAGTAGTGCATGCGCTACTTTTTTGTGGTGCGGACCGTCGGATGCAGATCGTGGACCCCATTCAAGTGAATCTGTCCGCGAACTGAACGCAGCGGCCCCACACTCAGTGCCCGTGTATTGTGGACCGCAAATTACGGTCCACAGCACGGGCACTGACCGCACACGTTCGTGTGCATGAGCCCTTAGACTGCATGGGGATTTTAGTCACAACACCCATCACCCAACCTAAGGTCACTGTGTACAATGCAGCTAGTGTTGAGCAAATCGAAGCCAAACAATTTGACTTTGATCCGAATTTCAGGAAAAATTGGATTTACCGCTAACCAGAATTTCCTCGTGCTTCATGGTAACAAATCTATTTTTCCTGAAATGGCAGCAAAAAAAAATATATGTATATATATACAGTACAGACCAAAAGTTTGGACACACCTTCTCATTGAAAGAGTTTTCTGTATTTTCATGACTATGAAAATTGTAGATTCACACTGAAGGCATCAAAACTATGAATTAACACATGTGGAATTATATACTTAACAAAAAAGTGTGAAACAACTGAAAATATGTCTTATATTCTAGGTTCTTCAAAGTAGCCACCTTTTGCTTTGATTACTGCTTTGCACACTCTTGGCATTCTCTTGATGAGCTTCAAGAGGTAGTCACCTGAAATGGTTTTCACTTCACAGGTGTGCCCTGTCAGGTTTAATAAGTGGGATTTCTTACCTTATAAATGGGGTTGGGACCATGAGTTGTGTTGGGCAGAAGTCAGGTGGATACACAGCTGATAGTCCTACTGAATAGACTGTTAGAATTTGTATTATGGCAAGAAAAAAGCAGCTAAGTAAAGAAAAACGAGTGGCCATCATTACTTTAAGAAATGAAGGTCAGTCAGTCCGAAAAATTGGGAAAACTTTGAAAGTGTCCCCAAGTGCAGCCGCAAAAACCATCAAGCGCTACAAAGAAACTGGCTGACATGAGGAGCGCCCCAGGAAAGGAAGACCAAGAGTCACCTCTGCTGCGGAGGATAAGTTCATCCGAGTCACCAGCCTCAGAAATCGCAGGTTAACAGCAGCTCAGATTAGAGACCAGGTCAATGCCACACAGAGTTCTAGCAGCAGACACATCTCTACAACAACTGTTAAGAGGAGACTGTGTGCAGCAGGCCTTCATGGTGGAAACCACTGCTAAGGACAGGCAACAAGCAGAAGAGACTTGTTTGGGCTAAAGAAAACAAGGAATGGACATTAGACCAGTGGAAATCTGTGCTTTGGTCTGATGAGTCCAAATTTGAGATCTTTGGTTCCAACCACCGTGTCTTTGTGCGACTCAGAAAAGGTGAACGGATGGACTCTACATGCCTGGTTCCCACCGTGAAGCATGGAGGAGGAGGTGTGATGGTGTGGGGGTGCTTTGCTGGTGACACTGTTGGGGATTTATACTGAACCAGCATGGCTACCACAGCATCTTGCAGCGGCATGCTATTCCATCCGGTTTGCGTTTAGTTGGACCATCATTTATTTATCAACAGGACAATGACCCCAAACACACCTCCAGGCTGTGTAAGGGCTATTTGACCAAGAAGGAGAGTGATGGGGTGCTACGCCAGATGACCTGCCCTCCACAGTCACCAGACCTGGACCCAATCGAGATGGTTTGGGGTGATCTGGACCGCAGAGTGAAGGCAAAAGGGCCAACAAGTGCTAAGCATCTCTGGGAACTCCTTCAAGACTGTTGGAATACCATTTCAGGTGACTACCTCTTGAAGCTCATCAAGAGAATGCCAAGAGTGTGCAAAGCAGTAATCAAAGCAAAAGGTGGCTACTTTGAAGAACCTAGAATATAAGACATATTTTCAGTTGTTTCACACCTTTTTGTTAAGTATATAATTCCACATGTGTTAATTCATAGTTTTGATGCCTTCAGTGTGAATCTACAATTTTCATAGTCATGAAAATACAGAAAACTCTTTCAATGAGAAGATGTGTCCAAACTTTTGGTTTGTACTGTATATATATATATATACTCATCACATCCATTTGCTCACAGAGATGAGTTGTGGCTATCTTGATTGAAGATACCCCATGAAATCTTGCACAGGGTGACGCCCCCTTGCCAGTGTGATGATGTGATGACGTCATCACATCACCGTGCAAGATTTCACATGGTGTCTTCAATCAAGATGGCCATGACAGCCTCTCCGCGAGCAAATGGATAAGGTGAGTATGTTTTGTTTTTTTTTACAAGATTAACCCCAGAAAGCCCACAACTGTAGCATCAGATGCCGCGATCAGCGATGAACACGGCATCTGAGGGTTTGAATGACGGGGGGCGTGATGGCTGTTCCCCATCATTGCACCCGCTACATACAAAGGAATAACCTTCGTGAAGAAGTAATTCATCACGATATGTAGTAATAGAACTTCTTTATGAAATTCGGCAAAACAGGCGAATGGAATTTTTCTGAACTTCGCCACTACTGAGATCTCAAGGTTGTAGACAACCTTGGTTGCCACAAGGTTGCCACAACTGGCGAGTTACAATACAACATTTAGTTCAATGGCTGCCCTGCTACACAGAGAACTCTGCTCGCATGACAGCGCGGCCAAGCTCCCCACGTAGCCAAAGGTTTAATATCTCATACAAGAATGTCCTCCTCACTTTACACTTAGATACTCCATGGGATGGTCAAGTAACTGTGAATAGATAATCCTGCTCAGTCACTACATACAGGACTTCTCTTCGAGACGTCTTCAGGGTGTGACTCCCAAGCAATGCAGCAAGATGGTGGCGGGTGTAAGCAGTGACAGCGTGTTCATAGCGGTGCAAATCTCACACAAAACATCTTGTGCCTATAACTGACCTTACAATGTGGATCTGACACTATTTTACTGGTTACATTTGCCTATAATATTAAAGGCTAAGGAAACCTTCATGGCAATTTTTTTATGAAGGTATTTTACTCATTTTGGGCTAAAAATCATTTTTTTCAGACATTTTTGAGAAACAGGGGTTAAAAATCAGTTTGTTTGCAGAGTACCAAGTCTCAGTCCTGTCTCATTTAAGCCATATTCTTATCAGTTTGATAAGAATTTAGCTAAAATGAGTGTTTGTGAGGTCAGGAGATCCTAGATAAGCATAACATGAGCCATCAGCTGACAGGACTGAGAAGTGATACTCTTCAAGCAGACTGATTTTTAACCCCAATGGCTGAAAATGGCTGAACATTTTTAGTAAAGACCAACTGAAAAAAATGATTTTTAGCCAAAAATGTGTAAAATGCCCCGATGGACTGTACGACTCACTTTTTAGCAGGAAAAAATCTTGCTTAAAAGTGCCTACATTTTATGGTCTGCAGACAGGGTGTTTCAGTTAGCAGAAATATTACAAAATCCTGCTGGCCGCTATTAGGAGTAACTTAGCTTTGATCCCATAAAATACCGTACTTTTGTGCAATGCATTGTGGGAGATGCTGTCTACTTTTGCGTAAAGTTTGCCTCCGTTTTGACCATAGCGTTAAATGGTAGAATGGTGATTACAGCTGTGGAGATGACTAGTATGCTAAGTAAAGGAAAGTGTATGTTACTCAACATTATACGTAGATTTAAAGGGGCTCTCCAGGAGTTAACCAGAGGTGGAGACATGCTGTATTCTGGCAATACCATATTATAATAAGAATACTGGTGGGAATTATGAAAACTAATGCAATGGGGAAGTGATGGCTCATAACTTTCTCTTTTCACTAAATTTCCGCTTGTAATGCATCAAAGATTCTCTTCTCTACAGCCCACCTCTTCTGTCCATGGATGTCTCACTTGGAGGACACAAGACAGCAGCAGGGTGAAGAAACAGAACGGGATTGTGGTATAAATTAGTAGGCAGATTAATCAACTCATCTGCCAGAAGATAAGCATCCCACCCATATCTGCCATGACTACCTCTTGGGGTAGGGCATTCTATAGTGTGAGTCCTTTAACTGTAAAGAATCATTTTCTGCATTGCTATCGCCTTTGAACCCTTTCTAGCTCCTCCAGCCTTTGAACCTTTCCAGATCTCCTGACCTTTGAACCCTTTCCAGCTCTCCCTGCCTTAAACCCTTTCCACTTGTCCAAGCCTTTGAAATCTTTCCAGCTCTCCCCAATTTTTCCAGCTCTCCTTGTCTTTGAAACCTTACCAGCTCTTCTAACCTTTGAACCCTTTGCAGTTCTCCCCACCTTTGAACCCTTTCCAGCTTTCCCTGCCTTTGAACCCCTTCCAGCTCTCCCAGCCTTTGAACCCTTTCCTGCTCTCCCCGGCTTTGAACCCTTTCCTACTCTCCATGCCTTTGAACCCTTTGAGGTTCTCCCCACCTTTGAACCCTTTCCAGCTTTCCCTGCCTTTGAACCCATTCCAGCTCTCCCAGCCTTTTATACCTTTCCTGCTTTCCCCACCCTTGAACCCTTTCCTACTCTCCGTGCCTTTGAAGCCTTTCCTTCTCTCCATGCCTTTGAACCCTTTCCTACTCTCCGTGCCTTTGAAGCCTTTCCTTCTCTCCATGCCTTTGAAACCTTTCCTACTCTCCATGCCTTTGAAGCCTTTCCTACTCTCATGCCTTTGAAACCTTTCCTACTCTCCATGCCTTTGAACCCGTTTGAGGTTCTACCTACCTTTGAACCCTTTCCAGCTTTCCCAGCCTTTGAACCATTTCCAACTATTCCTTCCTTTGAACGCTTTCCAGCTTTGCGACTTTGAACCCTTTTCAGCTCGCTCCACCTTTGAACTCTTTCCAGCATTCCAAGTCTTTGAACCTTTTCAGCTCTGTCAGCTTTTGAACCCTTTCCAGCTGTCCCTGCCTTAAACCTTTTCCACCTCTCTGAGTCTTTGAACCCTTTCTGGCTCTCCCAGTCTTTGAACCTTTTCCAGCTCACCCTGCCTTTGAACCCTTTCCAGCTCTCCCCATCTTTGAACCCTTTTCAGCTAACCCGTCTTTGAATCCATTCCTACTTTTCCTGCCTTTGAACCCTTTTCTGGTCTCACTGTCGTTGAACCCTTTCCTGACCTCTCCAGTCTCCACCTCCGAACCCTTTCCAGCTCTCTCCATCTATGAACCCTTTCTAGCTCTACCCGCCTTTGACCACTTCCCAGCTCCCCCCCCGCCTTTGACCACTTCCCAGCTCCCCCCCCCCGCCTTTGACCACTTCCCAGCTCCCCTCCGCCTTTGAACCCTTTCCAGCTCCCCTCGCCTTTGAACCCTTTCCAGCTCTCCCCTCCTTTGAACCCTTTCCAGCCCTACATCCTATATTTTATGCGAAACAGAATCCCAAATTCAAAATGTAACAACTTCTTGGGGTAAGGCATTCTATAGTGTGACTCCTCGAAATAACCTTGTATTGACGTCTAAGTCTTTACTCCACAATATCAGCTCTCCTATATCTTTTATAGTATATTGAGCACAAAAATAAATCCCATATTCAAGCTGTGGCCTAACCAGAGATTTATGAGGGGGTAATACTACGCAGGGATCACAGATTTTTTTTCTCTTTCTTTTTAAACACCCTAAAATCTTATTTGCTTTTGCAGCTGCTTCCTGACACACCCAAGTCCTTTTCTTGTTCCATTGACCACCTGTCCTCCTATAGAACCTGGAGAACCCTTTTAAAATGGAGAATGGAGTTCAAGATGGAGCTGTGCTACATCTGCTAATTCTTTATATCCCACAGTATGTGATGGAAATGAATGAACTGAATCTACAAGAAATCTTATAGACGTACAGTTAGGAATCGTGGGCAGCTTCCCCGTGGTCTCATCTGAAGCACAAAGAAACAAGTCGTGGTTAGAGACGATAGAAATGATGTAACGTGAGCGGGTCATAGTGCAAATTACAGAAGACAAGGCAATGGATGGGTCATAGTACATGGCTGGTTATGAATGAACAGGATCCATGCATGAAGGGGTTAATAAAGGGGTAGTAAATACTGAAGGAAGGAAGGGATGAAAAGGCATTAACCACTCCTGGCACAGGTTCAGTCTGCTCATAAGGCTGGAATCCCACATGCAGGTTTTAGCCAAGCACACGAGTGGATATAGCGGCGTACTAGCTGTATAGCCAGACAACGCCTCTCAGTGAAGCTTGTGATAGAAGGGGGCACCTCCTGCTTCCTAACATAACACATTTTTCTGCAGCCACCACTAGGGGGAGCTCAGTGCATACAGAAGTTCTGCAGCTTGAGTGCAATATTACCTGTATGAATCCATATGCAGTGAGCTCCCCCTTGTGGTGGCTCTAGGAAAATGCAGAACTGGGAGACGCATCTCATAGACATTTAGTGGTATTTTGTCTGGTCGAATCTTAGAAACCGTAACACAAATACAAAGATCCCCATCATAGTCAACGGGACTGGGCGCTTCCATTTCTTTTCTTTTTTTTCTCCCTTTGATGTTGTGAACCTCGCCTTAGATACCTCAGGAATACCTCTTTAAGGCTACATTCACACGTCCGTGTACCGGACTGTGCTCCTTCTGAGGGCAGGAGCGCACGGCGTCATTGGTTGCTATGACGCCGTGCGCTTCCTGAGGCCGCCGCTGTACAATGATACACTGTACACACTCATATAGACAGTCATTTTCCATATAAACAACTGCATGTCAGGTATTGTGCGGGCCACAAGTGGTGGCGCTATTGTATTGGTTTCTATGGAAAAAATTGCCACAGGCAAAGTGGTAGGAAGTGGTACTGCAGGTGAGAAAAATACTTTGAAATTGCAACATCATCTAAGTAAAGTTTTTCAAAAACAGCAGATCTATGTCTTTCCCCCATGCTTTACACTGCAGCCCTGTTTGCTCATATTGACTGATAAATGAGTGGGGCCAGAATTCGATTTTCATCTTGCTATAGGAATGAACAGATTGAAAGTGAACCTTTTAGAACTTACTCCCACTCACCAAATATATGCTATCGATATCCCAGAGGCATCTGACCCCCAGGGGATCATGGTCATGGTCCCTTTATCTTCCTGCTATGGATCTGTATGTAGCTAGCTCCCTCTAGTGCCGGCTGGAGGCTGCAGATTTTTTATTCTATGATGATATAAGGGATTTGGAGCTCTGTATATAAGACTGGAGCTCTGGCAGCTATACAGTTACAGGGTGCAGCCTGGCTCTGGGATCTCCCCAATGCCCGATTGCCCATCCACCTGTGCATCATATTTGGCTGGACCTTCCTAAATAGATGCAGTCAGTATGGAGATGTCATCCCTAGTGACTGTCTCCTCTGACCTCTGCTCTCCTCTGGTATTTCTTAGTAGCTTTCTTAAAAGCTACGGCCAAAACAAGACCATGCGGTCAGTATGTCGAGCAGTTAATCCGGGGGTGCGGGTGGTCAGAAACAAGTGTGAGCACCAACACCAAAAAGGCACCCTGACATGCAAGGAAGAAGGGATGAGGCTTACCTTCTAGCTCCCCTCCAGGAGCTGAGATCTTGGACATGCTCAGGTAAGTGGTGCCAATAATGTCGTTGTGAGTGAGCCGGTCCCTACAAGACAAGGTCGTCGTTAGTTTTGGGGACACACAGGGCGATACCCAACACGGAACTGCTTTTCCTGCTCCCAACAAAGATTCGCTGCACTTTCCGTCAGCTGCCACTAGGCGAAGCTCAGTGCAAAGAACTTATTTACAGCTTCCATTGCTACCAATGGTAACTGTATAAATTCCTGTGCACTAAGTTCCCCCCAGCGGAAGCAAGAAAATTATGAATGCATTTATGTCACTTTTCTGGTGTGAAACCTTTGAGACATAGGGTTTTCAGAATAAGCGCCTTATTTATCAGAAATCAGAAGAGGAGGCAACTTTATTTTTTTTAATAAAAAATTTCTTCTACTTAATAAAAAAAAATTAATTAATCAGAAATGTCTATTTTGTGTTGCCTGGGAGTGTATGACGTACTGGGAAAATGAGTGGGATGGGGCCATGCTAAGCTTTGCTGTGGGGCTGTCACGTACTTACCCATTTGCGCTCCCGTGGTGAGTCAAGCCTCACTGCAGCAGCCAATCAAGCTCAGTGCCAACGCCACATGCTTTCTGAGGGCTTCCTGAGGATGGCCTATTTAAACAGCTGCTGGCCACAGTTGCCTGTTATTGATATTCCTGCCTCACTATCTAGTTGTGAGTTAGTTACTCAGTATCGCTGACTTTTGCCTGTTTTCTGACTTTGTGAACTCCTGGTTTTTGTCCTTGCTTGATTTTGGACTCTGGCATTAGACTCTGCTAATTTGTGACCTCGCCTTTGTCTGCTGACTTTGTCTCTGAGTCTGATGTTATTTCCTGGTTTCACTCTGCTGTGTATTTGTCTTAGCTTTTGGATTCTGATCCGGTCCTGGTTTTCGCCTGTCTGGTTTTGACCTCTTTCTGTCTCACTAGTCTTCCAGTCTTTAGTCAAGTCAGGGACCATCACCAAGTGGTGGGCCACCACTTATGGCAAGTAGGTCAGGACAGTGCTGAGGGTGGAGAACAGGGCTGTTCCCTAACCTTCATGATACAGGTCCTATAAGATGTGTGTACTCTCAAGAAAGCTTCCCCAAACTTGGTGGCCCGTTTTCTTGCCAGAAAGTCCCATGCAACATCAAACTGAAAAGTAAGATAGGGGCAACCTCAGATGGGACCCGAGCCGCACACAGACACCCTATTAGCTGCATGGCTGCCTTGAATCCTTTTTTACCACTGCTCCCTCTTGTGGCTTCCAGAGAAACAACAAGCAATGGTCCACAAGTTCAAGCCTGATAAAGTACTTAGCGGCCAACGTTGGCTCTCTCTGCCTCAATTCATATCATCAGCAGTAAAAAATCCAGGGGTGGGTTACATTTTACAACCCTTCTTGGAACGGGGAAGGCAGCTAACACCTGAATTATAGGCTATTACCTGCCATAAATTACCGCCTAAAAATAGACCCTAATGAAGGCGAAAATGCTGTAAAAGAAAAACATTACCGAACCCGAGACATATGAAACAAAAGGACAAATTAAGGGAGATTATTTTCTCTGTAAAGTTCCTGGAGATTTATGTACTGTCCATACCCAGGATAAATTTGGAAACACATTCTCGTTGCGGTGCGGAATCGCTTTTATTTTCGACTTAAGTGGTCTAGCACGTTGAGTGCAGCTGGAGTCCGTCCCCTGCTGTTATAAATATCACAGGCGAGTAAATCAGGTGCGGCCCGTGGCTGACAAAAGGGAAGGCTAAGGTGTGAGATGTGCTCATTGCCAGCTGCAGTAGGGGTGCTAAATAATGGGGTGCGGGCCCCTGAGGTACATCAGTGTGAAATAATAGATCACAGGGCTTCAGGAACCACAGTGAACTGGAAATAGATCCAGTACATACTGGTCTCATACTGTGTGTGGTCTCCGTAATACACAGATGTAGCAGAACTGAGTTTGTCATTGCTGCTTCCTACAGAAACCAGAGCACATGGCACATCATGTCAAATGGTATTACTGTGGAAGCAAAAAGGATGCAGCTGCAATTGGGCCCTGGAGCCTGAGGGGCCTCCATTGCAATGCAAGAAAACTGCAGCACCTAAAATGGCACATACTGTGCATCAAAGCCCATGAGCCAACATAAGGCTTTGCCTCTGAACTCAGCTCTGCTGCATCTTTCTTCTCCCTATATACAGGGTGGGCCATTTCTATGGATACACCTAAATAAAATGGGAATGGTTGGTGATATCAACTTCCTGTTTGTGGCACATTAGTATATGGGAGGGGGAAACTTTTCAAGATGGGTGGTGACCATGGCGGCCATTTTGAAGTCGGACATTTTGGATCCAACTTTAGTTTTTTCAATGGGAAGAGGGTCATGTGACACATCAAACTTATTGAGAATTTCACAAAAAAAAACAATGGTGTGCTTGGTTTTAACGTAACTTTATTCTTTCATGAGTTATTTACAAGTTTCTGACCACTTATAAAATGTGTTCAAAGTGCTGCCCATTGTGTTGGATTGTCAATGCAACCCTCTTCTCCCACTCTTCACACACTGATAGCAACACCGCAGAAGAAATGCTAGCACAGGCTTCCAGTATCCCTAGTTTCAGGTGCTGCACATCTCGTATCTTCACAGCATAGACAATTGCCTTCAGATGACCCCAAAGATAAAAGTCTAAGGGGGTCAGATCGGGAGACCTTGTCCGACTTCAAAATGGCCGCCGTGGTCACCACCCATCTTGAAAAGTTCCCCCCTCCCATATACTAATATCACCAACCATTCCAATTTTATTTAGGTGTATCCATATAAATGGCCCACCCTGTATAATGCCGCAACCCGCTGTTCCACAAGTATAACTCCCATCATATTCTGATCGGATAGCTACGGGGCCCGGGTCCTAGGAGCTGCAGTTACTCACCAGTCTGTGAGACGGATCCTCATCTTCTCACACATAGACGGGAACTAGGATGGAAAAATCACAGTCACATTGTGCAAATACTACAGGACTGGACAGATTTATCAACCACAAGGATAAGTGGGGGCGTTACCAGCGGGTTCTTTGGCTGGGATATTTATGGGGCACTGTGGCTGGTATATTTATAGGGCACTGTGACTAGGATATATATATATAGGGTGCTGTGGCTGGGATATTTATGGGGCACTGTGGCTGGGATATTTATGGGGCACTGTGGCTGGGATATTTATGGGGCACTGTGACTAGGATATATATATATAGGGTGCTGTGGCTGGGATATTTATGGGGCACTGTGGCTGGGGATATTTATGGGGCACAGTGTCTGGGATATTTATAGGGCACTGTGGATGGGACATTTATAGGGCACTGTGACTAGGATATATATATATAGAGTGGCTGTGGCTGGGATATTTATGGGGCACTGTGGCTAGGATATTTATGGGGCACTGTGGCTAGGATATTTATGGGGGCACTGTGGCTAGAATATTTATGGGGGCACTGTGGCTAGGATATTATAGGGTACTGTGGCTAGAATATTTAATGGGGCACGTGTGTCTGGGATATTTATGGGGCACTGTGACTAGGATATATATATATATATAGGGTGCTGTGGCTGGGCTATTTCTGGGGCCACTGTGGGCTGGCGATATTATGGGGCACTGTGGCTGGGATATTTATGGAGGCTCTGGTGACTAGTGATATATATATATATCGGGTGGCATGTGGCTGGGGATACTTCTCGGGCACTTGGCTGGATTATGTATATAGGGCACTGTGGATGGGACATTTATAGGGCACCTGTGCACTAGGATATTATATATATGAGTGCTGTGGCTGGCGATATTTTAATGGGGCACTGCTGGCTTAGTGATATTTATGGGGCACTTGTGGCTAGGAATATTATGGGGCACTGTGCTAGAATATTATGGGGCACTGTGGCTAGGATATTTATAGGCACTGTGGCTAGGATATTATAGGGTACTGTGGCTAATATTATGGGGCACTGTGGCTAGGATATTTATGGGGCACTGTGGCTAGGATATTTATGGGGCACTGTGGCTAGAATATTTAATGGGGCACTGTGGCTAGGATATTATGGGGCACTGTGGCTTAGGATATTATGGGGCACTGTGGCTGGGATATTTATAGGCACTGTGGCTAGGATATTTATGGGCACTGTGGCTAGGATATTTATAGGGCACTGTGGCTAGGATATTTATGGGGCACTGTGTCTTGGATATTTATGGGGCACTGTGTCTTGGATATTTATGGGGCACTGTGGCTAGGATATTTATGGGGCACTGTGGCTAGGATATTTATGGGGCACTGTGGCTAGGATATTTATGGGGCACTGTGGCTAGGATATTTATAGGGCACTGTGGCTAGGATATTTATGGGGCACTGTGGCTAGGATATTTATGGGGCACTGTGTCTTGGATATTTATGGGGCACTGTGTCTTGGATATTTATGGGGCACTGTGGCTAGGATATTTATGGGGCACTGTGACTAGGATATTTATGGGGCACTGTGGCTAGGATATTTATGGGGCACTGTGGCTGGGATATTAATGGGGCACTGTGGCTGGGATATTAATGGGGCACTGTGGCTAGGATATTTATGGGGCACTGTGTCTTGGAATATTTATGGGGCACTGTGTCTTGGATATTTATGGGGCACTGTGGCTAGGATATTTATGGGGCACTGTGGCTGGGATATTAATAGGGCACTGTGGCTGGGATATTTATGGGGCACTGTGGCTTGGATATTAACGGGGCACTGTGCTGGGATATTTATGGGGCACTGTGGCTTGGATATTAATGAGGCACTGTGGCTGGGATATTAATAGGGCACTGTGGCTGGGATATTTAATGGGCACTCTGGCTAGGATATTTATGGGGCACTGTGGCTTTGGATATTTATGGGGCACTGTGGCTGGATATTATCTGTGGCTGGCACTGTGGCTGGATATTTATGATATGGGCACTGTTGGATATTTAGGGCACTGGGATATATAATGGGGCACTGTGGCTGGGATATTATAGGGGCACTGTGGCTGGGATATTTATGGGGCACTGTGGCTGGGATATTTATGGGGCACTGCTGTGACTAGGATATATATATATAGGGTGCTGTGGCTGGGATATTTATCGGGCACTGTGGCTGGGGATATTTATGGGGCACAGTGTCTGGGATATTTATAGGGCACTGTGGTTGGGGCATTTATAGGGCACTGTGACTAGGATATATTTATATATATATATAGAGTGCTGTGGCTGGGATATTTATGGGGCACTGTGGCTAGGATATTTATGGGGCACTGTGGCTAGGATATATTTATGGGGCACTGTGGCTAGGATATTTATGGGGCACTGTGGCTAGGATATTTATGGGGCACTGGGCACTGTGGCTAGGATATTTATAGGGCACTGTGGCTAGGATATTTATGGGGCACTGTGTCTTGGATATTTATGGGGCACTGTGTCTTGGATATTTATGGGGCACTGTGGCTAGGATATTTATGGGGCACTGTGGCTAGGATATTTATGGGGCACTGTGGCTAGGATATTTATGGGGCACTGTGGGGATATTTATGGGGCACTGTGGGCACTGGATATTAATGGGCAGCACTGTGGCTTGGATATTTATGGGGCACTGTGGCTTGGATATTTATGGGCACTGTGTCTTGGATATTTATGTGGGGCACTGTGGCTAGGTATTTATGGGGCACTGTGGCTAGGATATTTATGGGGCACTGTGGCTAGGGATATTTAATGGGGGCACTGGGCTACTGTGGCTAGGATATTTATGGGCACTGTGGCTGGATATTAATGGGCACTGTGGCTGGATATTATGGGGCACTGTGGCTAAGGATATTTATGGGGCACTGTGGCTAGGATATTTAATGGGGCACTGTGGCTGGATATTTATGGGCACTGTGGCTAGGATATTTATGGGGCACTGTGGCTAGGATATTTATGGGCACTGTGGCTAGGGATATTTATGGGGCACTGTGGCTGGAATATTTATGGGCACTGTGGCTAGGATATTATGGGGCACTGTGGCTAGGATATTTATGGGGCACTGTGGCTAGGGATATTAATAGGGGCACTGTGGCTGGGATATTTATGGGGCACTGTGGCTAGGATATTTATGGGGCACTGTGGCTAGCACTGTGGCTAGGATATTTATGGGGCACTGTGGCTAGGATATTTATGGGGCACTGTGGCTTGGATATTTATGGGGCACTGTGGCTAGGATATTTATGGGGCACTGTGGCTAGGATATTTATGGGGCACTGTGGCTTGGGATATTTATGGGGCACTGTGGCTGGATGGATATTAATGATGGGCACTGTGGCTAGGATATTTATGGGGCACTGTGGCTGGGATATTTAATGGGGCACTGTGGGCTAGGATATTATGGGGCACTGTGGCTAGAATATTTATGGGGCACTGTGGCTTGGAGATATTTATGGGCACTGTGGCTGGATATTTATGGGCACTGTGGCTGGGATATTTATGGGGCACTGTGTGGGCTGGGATATTATGGGCACTGTGCTGGGATATTTATGGGACTGTGGCTGGGATATTTATGGGCACTGTGGCTTGGATATTTATGGGGCACTGTGGCTTGGAATATTATGGGGCACTGTGGCTAGAGGATATTTATGGGGCACTGTGGCTAGGGATATTTATGGGGCACTGTGGCTGGGATATTTATGGGGCACTGTGGGGATATTTATGGGGCACTGTGGCTTGGGATATTTATGGGGCACTGTGGCTTGGATATTTATGGGGCACTGTGGCTGGGATATTTATGGGCACTGTGGCTGGGATATTTATGGGGCACTGTGGCTGGGATATTTATGGGCACTGTGCTGGGACACTGTGGCTGGGACTGTGGCTGGGGATATTTATGGGGCCACTGTGCTGGGTTTTGGGGCCTGGGCTGGATATTTATGGGGGCACTGTGGCTGGGATATTTATGGGGCACTGTGGCTGGGATATTTATGGGGCACTGTGGCTGGGATATTTAAGGGGCACTGTGGCTGGGATATTTATGGGGCACTGTGGCTGGTATATTTATGGGGCACTGTGGCTTGGATATTTATGGGGCACTGCCAATCACTGCTCTGGGCTATAAATTTCACTAATTCAGCATCCAGACTCTTCCCCTTTCAGCTGATTTCATCCCATTGTATTCTTTTGTTATGTTTCGGTCTATGTAGCTTTTATTTGGGGGGCGAATACATTGATATCGGGAAGGGAGGGGTGATAACGTCCTATGAATATAATCGATCAGTACATTAATGCGGGGGGTACTCACCCTGATGGGTAACGTGATGTTCTGGTTCCACTGAGGGTTCGCGTTCTTTTCCATAATCTTACTGCAAATCTAAAAGGTAAAAAGAAAATGGCTCATTCAATAAACTGCAGATAAAAAATACTGCTGACAACCAACTATCTGAAATCAAACTCAAAATGGTTGTCAGCCCCTTCCCCCATACAAGAACACTGTGCAAAGCATCATAGTTGGGAATATAAGCATGCACATGGTGCAGTCTCAGTGGATAAATGTGCCGGGTGTTGCACACATTTATATGGAATCATCACGTATAATCGATATAGAGAGAGAGGAGACAGTATATAAATCTATATACAGTAGAGTAGATATATATCTATAGATGTGCACCACCTGCTGGTAGGCAGTGTTACTGCAGCCGGGGTAACCACTCAGGATCATGTATACAACAGATGAAGAGCGAGTGATAATAACATAAGACACCCCCATCTATGAAAACTGCATGATACAGGGCTCCAAAGTACCCCCCAGGCCCTGCACTAGGCATAATACATAAGGCAGTTATATTATATATCCCATTATATTTGTTATACATTAATTAATACCCAGAAAAAACAACAACCTTAAACACAAGTTATCTAAGTACCCTGAGCGCCCATGAGTGCACGTGTATAACATGACATTCAGCACGGATACAAGGCACTTACCATCCTGCCGGCAAAACTAATTTCTACAAAAGGATCCACCAGATTTTTCTTGTTGCTGTCGAACCCGAAAATTTGCTTGACGTTGTCTAGAACGGCGTCATCCACTGATGGATAAAGGAGAGTAAATCACAAACCGGGGAAAGTGGGAGAAAATGTAAGACTGGGGCGTGTGATAAATGGTCCAATATGTGATCCGACCCGGAAACATTACTGATAGAGCGGGAAGGATCACAGGTCACACACGTCAGGGAACTCACCAGGAGATTCTACCCAGCATGACATCTTCCAGACATGTGTATCTATCTATCTATCTATCTATCTATCTATCTCTCTATCTGTCTATCTACAGTGCCTTGCGAAAGTATTCAGCCTCCTGGAACTTTTCAACCTTTTGCCACATTTCAGGCTTCAAACAAAAAGATATAACATTTTACATTTTTGGTGAAGAATCAACAACAAGTGGGTCACAATTGTGAAGTGGAAGGAAATTTATTGGATCATTTAAACTTTTTTTGTAATAATAAAACTGAAAAGTGGGGCGTGCAAAATTATTCGGACCATTTACTTTCAGTTCAGAAGTTGATCTCTGATCTCTGAATGATCCAATGTTGTCCTAAATGACTGATGAAGAAAATATTTACAGAAAACAGATACAAACATCCTGCACCATGTGACAGTAAAATGTGCGGATGTACAAGGCTAAATTTAGAAATTCACAGAAAAAATGCACTAAAACAATAGATGCAAACAATATATGGACTAAGCCCTCACTCTATAGATAAAATCTGAGACTCTTAGCCAATACATTTTGATCAAAATACATCTGTGCCCACCTACCCAGCGCCACGGTGGTCTCAGTCCAGGCAGGTCCTACGCTAAACCTAACTATGCGGTTGTGCATCAATGTTTAGGTGCGTAGACCCTGCACATATAGTGTGCTGCTCCTAGTCACCTCTATGTGCATCAGCAACCAATGAGAGGAGGAGCACACACAACCATATGTACCACCTTAATCAAGGTCGCCTCTTAGATAGGTGGGGCAAAAGTGCACATGAATGCTACTCCCCTGGTAACAGGAGCGCATTCACACCAGTGGCACCTTCTGGCACTTGGTCTTTATCTGTACTTACTCTGTGGCAGATCTTCCGCGCGGTAGACTCTGAGCGTCAGATGAGCCCCGCGGAGCGCCACTCCTGCCGGACGTAGCAAGTTCCCCTCTATATCCTCTTTGTCCTCCATGGATTCCTTCTTTTCCACCTACAGATAAAGACCAAATCATTTATTCCGCAGGGTAAGGTAGGACCTCTAGAAGGATCGGCATCTATGATCTGATGCCAGCTCTTAAAGGGTCCTTGTCATAGTTTTATTAATGACCCTGCTGGCACTATGATGTGGTGTATATAACCTGGTGCCGGGGCAAACTCCCAGAATCCCCCTAGGCAACGCGGGTAGAACATCAGTTAAGGAGACTGGACGGTTTGGTGGCGAGATAGGACTGGTGCCAGGCGCCCGGTACATAAAAATAACTCTACAAGGGTAAGGAGCATCTGGTGCTCGGACAGGTTCTGCAGAGCTCCTGATCATAGCGCGGGGAGGAGGGGTAATAGTTTGTATGGCGGCAGGTATGACAGGAATATAAGAGAGAAATACTCACCGGACACTCGTCGCCGGGGCCCAGGACGAACAGGCTGACCTTCAGATAGCCTTTTGCCCCAGCAGAGAAATCATCAGGGTCAGAGAGCAGAAGCCATTTTCTCAGGAAGGCGTGTCCTGAAACAGATGCGACTTCTCCATTACCCCCAATGACAGAAAATCTGGGCACCAACTAATTTGAAGGCGCCAGAGGAGGGCACGTTCATTGTCAAATATGTTTCTGAAGGTGAAATTTGAATTTTTTCTCTTCTATGATTTGAAATAGTAAATGGCACTGTTCCTTTACTGAACACTAGGGGCGCTGCTGTCTCGTGTTTCTTCAAAGAAAAAGTACCTCTATAGGCTGTGTGACCATACCTCCACTTTTCCCAGACATGACCTAAAAAAATTGTCCAACCAGGATTAATAAATTACCAAAAATGTCCTGTCATGTGATCAGTGAAGGAGGGGATGGAACTCAGCAGTGGTAATGACCTGTAATGAAGTCACCATCACGTGATCAGTGAAGGAGCGGAGAAGAGGAGAAGTGGTAAGAATCTCTGATGATGTCACTGTTCTGCCCAGCAGGGTTAGAAAATCATTACAATTTACTTTCTGCTTCAGACATCGTATCTCTGAAGTCTTTAGTGTGGTTATAGCACCATCTAGCGGTGATAAGTTGTATAACACCTTGTTTTTCTGTTACAAAGACTACTGCATTGTGGGTTATTGCAAGGCATCATGGGAAAGAGAAGTCTCCAGTCTTCAGTCTCCAGGACACATTACAGTGCTGTCCTCTGCATGTCTCCTTCTCAAACTTCAGCATATCTGGTGGAAGATCTATCTTTGTTTCAGGGATATTGTGATGCAGAGCTGTTCTGTCAGTTGTATTGTTACTTAGGGAGTTCTTACTGTTAGCTAGCCATGCAATATCTTGTATAGGCAGCCATGTTGCCATGTGCTTTACTGTTCATGTAATGTTAAAGTACATGCCATTCTATGCTTTATACTTATATGTGTTATTTGTATTCTTGTAGTTTTACCACACATGTACAATCTCTCACTCACATGCTGTCACGGACATTCCTGAGACAGGTATCAGGAGGTCTGTCAGATTGGCAACCCGTGGGTTAAATTCACAGGTTCTCCTTTGGTTGATTTGTTGCTGGCATTCACCACACCCTCCCCCTTCAGGTGTAGGTGTCTTATCAATTATCTTTGTCTATTTAGTGTTGCTTCTCCCACCATGCTGTGCGGTTTATACTTTCTGTGGTCTGCTGGTGTGTGTTTCTCTGTGGAGATCCCATTGCTGCCATTATCTTCAGGATAGCTAAGTGTCTTCTTTCCCTTTCGTTTATTTGGGTATATCTTTCCTGTGTTTTGGTGTTTGGGCCTGAGGGGAGACTACTGTTCGTCCAGGTTGGTGGAGGAACAGTTTGTCTCATTCCAGTCACTGGCTTCAGGGACAGTTAGGGTCCCAGGTTTCCAGCGTATGAACTCACCTACCTTCTAGGCCTGTTCATACTATTAGTAAGCCTGGACTGGAGTCAGGGTTTCAATAGGAGGTGACCATCTGCTTTCAATAGTCACTGTCATGTGATCAGTGAAGAGGGGCTGGAGCTCAGCAGTGGAGAGGGAAAGTGGAAAGGACCTGTGATGATGTCTCTGTCATGTGATCAGTGAAGGAGGGGGCGGAGCTCAGCAGTGGAGAGGAGAAGTGGTAAGGACCTGTGATGATGTCACTGTCATGTGATCAGTGAAGGAGGGGGCGGAGCTCAGCAGTGGAGAGGAGAAGTGGTAAGGACCTGTGATGATGTCACTGTCATGTGATCAGTGAAGGAGGGGGCGGAGCTCAGCAGTGGAGAGGAGAAGTGGTAAGGACCTGTGATGATGTCACTGTCATGTGATCAGTGCAGCCGGGGGTAGAGTTCAACAGTGGAGAAGTTGTAAGCCTGAGAAACCTTGTAGGTTGTAGTCCTCTCCTCTTATACCCTCTCCCTGAATTATCCTCTGTTGTCTCATAAGATCAGCCTGGACATTCTGGCAGTTGTAGTTCTCTCCTCCAATATCTGCCTTCTTCTGCTATCCCATAACATTAGCTAGTTGTAGTTCTCTCCTCTTATACCTCATCCCTGAAATAAACTGTTATCCCATAATAACGGCCTGGACATGTTGGGAATTTTAGTCCCCTCCTCCCTGTCAGTTCTTCTGATATCCCATAATATCAGCCTGGACCTGCTGGGAGATGTACTCTTCTCCTGTTATGCCTCCTCCTTGTAATGTCCTCTGATGATGGTATATAGATGATGTTTCCATTCTGTGTGTTGTCTCGATACCCCCTGTCCCGGGTGTGAAAGTGGTCACCTCAGCTGAAAGACCAGTCCTAACGTCTGCACTGTGGTCAGTATGTAGATGGTGGCAATGAGCGGACTCTCCTCATGCCCAGAGGCCTGACATGAAGTCTGCACAAACGGGTTAATGAAGACCCTCACCACAGGGCCTGCGACCACAGTTCAGGGTGGACATTGCCACCACACAACCAGAGAACAGAGGGCCCCCTGTTGGCCACTATTAGTACTGGACTTTCACTGTATATTAGAGTCATTCGGTACATCACCCAAAAAGTGGAAATTTGTGGATCAGGACGTACTTGGTTCTCCATAAATCATCCCAACATCCATCTGTAGAGGAGAGAAGAGAACATAATCCATCAAAAAACAGGAAATATAATCCAGAACAGGTCCATACACACAAAATACACACATTAACTGGTGAATTGTAGCAAACAGAGCAGGAACACTTTTAGAACACTTTAGAACCTGGATGGAAACAAGAATGCTCCCATTCACCGACAGAAAGCAGAGATCTTGGAAATTATGAAGAACTGAATCACAAGTAGCATGAGAAGGTTGGTAGATGGAGGAGAGATAAGCAGAATGGCACAGCATGGTGGACACTATTAAGCCTCTTCTACTGCAGCTCGGTGTGTTCACAAGCCCAGCACACGCTCACCAGTAAGTGGATGGATGCTGCTGTACACAACAGACCGGTCAGGTGTACATAATCAAGCACAGCAAGCCCTGTGCAGACACTGAACCAGCAGGGGGAGCAGAGAAATGTGAAGTCAGTAAGCCAGCAGAAGTGTGAAAGCAGGTGTGACAGAAGTAGAAGATAAGGCTTCATACATGGATTTACAGAGTTCTGGAGATGAGGCACACGACATGAGGACCACTTACCCGAAACTCTCCAATCACAGAGTGAGTTCTGAGGGAGCGGGAGTCTAAGACCTGCAAATAAGAGGAGGGCGGTCAATGTTCTGCAGCAGCTGAGGTGTGTATTAGGAGGTTCTGCAGCAGCTGATGTGTGTATTATGAGGTTCTGCAGCAGCTAAGGTGTGTATTATGAGGTTCTGCAGCAGCTGAGGTGTGTATTAGGAGGTTCTGCAGCAGCTGAGGTGTGTATTATGAGGTTCTGCAGCAGCTAAGGTGTGTATTATGAGGTTCTGCAGCAGCTGAGGTGTGTATTATGAGGTTCTGCGGCAGCTGAGGTGTGTATTAGGAGGTTCTGCAGCAGCTGAGGTGTGTATTATAATGTTCTGCAGCAGCTGAGGTGTGTATTATGAGGTTCTGCAGCAGCTGAGGTGTGTATTATGAGATTCTGCAGCAGCTGAGGTGTGTATTAGGAGGTTCTGCAGCAGCTGAGGTGTGTATTAGGAGGTTCTGCAGCAGCTGAGGTGTGTATTAGGAGGCTCTGCAGCAGCTGAGGTGTGTATTAGGAGGTTCTGCGGCAGCTGAGGTGTGTATTAGGAGGTTCTGCAGCAGCTGAGGTGTGTATTATGAGGCTCTGCAGCAGCTGAGGTGTGTATTATGAGGCTCTGCAGCAGCTGAGGTGTGTATTATGAGGTTCTGCAGCAGCTGAGGTGTATTATGAGGTTCTGCAGCAGCTGAGGTGTGTATTATGATGCTCTGCAGCAGCTGAGGTGTGTATTATGAGGTTCTGCAGCAGCTGAGGTCTGTATTAGGAGGTTCTGCAGCAGCTGAGGTATTATGAGGTTCTGCAGCAGATGAGGTGTGTATTAGGAGGTTCTGCAGCAGCTGAGGTGTGTATTATGAGGCTCTGCAGTAGCTGAGGTGTGTATTAGGAGGTTCTGCAGCAGCTGAGGTGTGAATTAGGAGGTTCTGCAGCAGCTGAGGTGTGAATTAGGAGGTTCTGCAGCAGCTGAGGTGTGTATTATGAGGCTCTGCAGCAGCTGAGGTGTGTATTATGAGGCTCTGCAGCAGCTGAGGTGTGTATTAGGAGGTTCTGCAGTAGCTGAGGTCTGTATTAGGAGGTTCTGCAGCAGCTGAGGTATTATGAGGTTCTGCAGCAGATGAGGTGTGTATTAGGAGGTTCTGCAGCAGCTGAGGTGTGTATTATGAGGCTCTGCAGTAGCTGAGGTGTGTATTAGGAGGTTCTGCAGCAGCTGAGGTGTGAATTAGGAGGTTCTGCAGCAGCTGAGGTGTGTATTATGAGGCTCTGCAGCAGCTGAGGTGTGTATTATGAGGCTCTGCAGCAGCTGATGAGTGTATTAGGAGGTTCTGCAGCAGCTGAGGTGTGTATTAGGAGGTTCTTTAGCAGCTGAGGTGTGTATTATGAGGTTCTGCAGCAGCTGAGGTATGTATTATGAGGTTCTGCAGCAGCTGAGGTGTGTATTATGAGGTTCTGCAGCAGCTGAGGTGTGTATTAGGAGGTTCTGCAGCAGCTGAGGTGTGTATTATGAGGTTTTGCAGCAGCTGAGGTGTGTATTATGAGGTTTTGCAGCAGCTGAGGTGTGTATTAGGAGGTTCTGCAGCAGCTGAGGTTTGTATTAGGAGGTTCTGCAGCAGCTGAGGTGTGTATTATGAGGTTCTGCAGCAGCTGAGGTGTGTATTAGGAGGTTCTGCAGCAGCTGAGGTTTGTATTAGGAGGTTCTGCAGCAGCTGGGGCACAGTTCTGTGTAATTTACATCCCATCTGTTGTGAATAGTTAATGAAGTAGAGGTAGTCACAGCCCCGCCCCTTCCTCTAGCACTGCTGGACACTTCTACACTCACTGTCAGGAACACGGGCTCATCGAAGAGATCAGCAGGAGACTCGAAGAAGTTGAAGAAAAATGTCTAAAAGAAAAAGACAACAGTTTAATACACGTAAAGGATGAGGACGCCCAGCACCACGGTACACGCCCCCAATGTTACCTCATCAAAAAACGGCCCGTTACCCTTCCGTATCCGCGTTCTTTTGCTCTGTCCTGCGACCGTCACCTTCACTACAGGTTTAATATTGACACCGAGTAATTGTCGCCCCTCAATCACCCGAACTCGAATCTAAGGAGACAGCAAAATGTGACCACTGAATCCTCCTTACCTTCTACTGATCCTGACTTACAGCCTGCATTACATCACAATTCTGCTGCCTTCACAGCTGAAATCCTCCAACATTCCCTGAATATTCAAAGCTTGAACATAAATTGTTCTGAATAAGTCATGTAATGACTCCACCAGCAGAATAATGAGCGCAGCTCTGCAGTATTATATAGGATGTAACTCAGGATCAGTACAGGATAAGTAATGTATGTACACAGTGACTGCACCAGCAGAATAATGAGTGCAGCTCTGGAGTATAATACAGGATGTAACTCAGGATAAGTAATGTATGTACACAGTGATTCCACCAGCAGAATACTGAGTGCAGCTGTGGAGTATAATACAGGATGTAACTCAGGATCAGTACAGGATGAGTAATGTAATGTATGTACTCAGTGACTCCACCAGCAGAATAGTGAGTGCAGCTCTGGAGTATAATACAGGATGTAACTCAGGATCAGTACAGGATAAGTAATGTATGTACACAGTGACTGCACCAGCAGATTAGTGAGTGCAGCTCTGGAGTATAATACAGGATGTAACTCAGGATCAGTACAGGATAAGTAATGTATGTACACAGTGACTGCACCAGCAGAATAGTGAGTGCAGCTCTGGAGTATAATACAGGATGTAACCCAGGATCAGTACAGGATAAGTAATGTATGTACACAGTGACTGCACCAGCAGAATAGTGAGTGCAGCTCTGGAGTATAATACAGGATGTAACTCAGGATCAGTACAGGATAAGTAATGTATATACACAGTGACTGCACCAGCAGAATAGTGAGTGCAGCTCTGGAGTATAATACAGTATGTAACTCAGGATCAGTACAGGATAACTAATGTATGTACACATTGACTGCACCAGCAAAATAGTGTCTGCAGCTCTGGAGTATAATACAGGATGTAACTCAGGATCAGTACAGGATAAGTAATGTATGTACACAGTGACTGCACCAGCAGAATAGTGAGTGCAGCTCTGGAGTATAATACAGGATGTAACCCAGGATCAGTACAGGATAAGTAATGTATGTACACAGTGACTGCACCAGCAGAATAGTGAGTGCAGCTCTGGAGTATAATACAGGATGTAACTCGGGATCAGTACAGGATAACTAATGTATGTACACAATGACTGCACCAGCAGAATAGTGAGTGCAGCTCTGGAGTATAACACAGGATATAACTCAGGATTAGTACAGGATAAGTAATGTATGTACACAGTGACTGCACCAGCAGAATAGTGAGTGCAGCTCTGGAGTATAACACAGGATATAACTCAGGATTAGTACAGGATACGTCTGACCTGGCTTTGTAATGTTTTCACATCATGTCCTCATTATTAGGATGTTACTTACCTGGAAATCCTGAGGTTTGTTTGACAGCTGTTTTTTGGGTATACTCTTCTTCTTCTTGATGCCCTGCACAGGAACAACCACAGAGGATTTCTTGGGAAGGCTGGGCTGCTCTGATCCTGGCATGAGGGATGTTGTTTCCCCCTCATCTCCGGTGCCAATTTGTTCTTCTGTGTCCTCCTCTATGGTTGTATCTAGAACCAAGGAAGAATTACTGATCCAGTATATCTAATTACCACACAATATCTACTGCACAAAGCATCAGTAAGGAATAGACACTCATCCAATGGCTATGTAATTAGGATGCCTGACCACTGGAGGGCACACATGTGTAATTACTTCATCTTACCACTGGGGGGCACTGTTTAATAACAATCAACCAGACATGTAATTACTATATATGACCACTGGAGGGCACTGGTTAATAACAAATAGGCAGATGTGTAATTATTACATCTCATCACTGGAGGACACTGGTTAAAAACAATCAGCCAGACATGTGTAATTACTATATCTGAACACTGGCGGACACAGTTTAAGAACTAATAGGCAGACCTGTGTAATTAATACATCTCTCCACTGGGGGGCACTGTTTAATAACAATCAGCCAGACATGTGTAATTACCACATCGGACCACAGGAGGGCACTGTTTAATAACAATCAGCCAGACATGTGTAGTTACTATATCTGACCACTGGAGGGCACTGGTTAATAACAAATAGGCAGACCTGTGTAATTACTACATTTCTCCACTGGAGGTCACTGTTTAATAACAATCAGCCAGACATGTAATTACTATATATGACCACTGGAGGGCACTGGTTAATAACAAATAGGCAGACCTGTGTAATTACCATATCTGACCACTGGAGGCTACTGTTTAACAACAATCAGCTAGATGTGTGTAATTACTATATCTGACCACAGGAGGGCACTGTTTAATAACAATCAGCCCAACATGTGTAAGTACCACATCTGACCACTGAAGGACACTGTTTAATAACAAATAGGCAGATGTGTAATTATCGAATATGACCACTAGAGGACACTACTTAATAACAATCAGCCAGACATGTGTAATTACTACATCCAACCACTTGAGGACACTGTCTAATAATAGCAAGACATGTAACTATTAGATCTGACCACTGGAGGGCAGTGTTTAATAACAAATAGGGAGACGTGTAATTATAGATCTGAACACTGGAGGACACTGTTTTATCACAATCAGCCAGACATATGTAATTACTATATCTTATCACTGGAGGGCACTGTTTTATAACAATCATTCAGACCTGTAATTACCACATCTGACCACTGGAGGGTTTAATAACAAATAGGCAGATGTGTAATTATTAGGTCTGACTACTGACGGGCCCTGTTTAATAACAAATAGGGAGTCATGTAATTATAGATTTGACCACTGGAGGGCACTGTGTAATACCAAATAGGCAGACATGTAATTATTAGGTCTGACCACTGGAGGGCACTGTGTAATACCAAATAGGCAGACATGTAATTATTAGGTCTGACCACTGGAGGGCACTGTTTAATAACAAATAGGGTGTCGAATAATTATAGATCTGAACTCTGGAGGACACTGTCAGTTTAATCTTCAAATAGCTCAAAACTTATAATTTTCCCTCACTAAGATCTGTACTAAGGATGAATCCTGCCCTATAATTAATGGGGACTCCACTATCATCAAATGTAAAATCTTTCTAAAAGCTTTTGATCTGTTTTCATGTTTGGAAACCATTAACAAGCAGGCTGAATGGTCCTGATGATGGATTTTATATTTTTGTTGAATGCCAGAGTAGCTCATTAAACCATGACTACCTACTGCTCATTAACATATAATATATTCAAATTATTCAATTAACATATAGCAGAAAGGCGGAGCCTGATGAACGTGTTCCTTCATCACCCAATATATGATCATACATGGTGGAGAGGTGGACATACCAAACTGCAGCTGGCTGACAGTGTCCACATCGCTGAGAGATGGCGTGGGCTCCTTCACAGCCGATATGGTTGGTGGTGGAGGATACAAAGGTGTTGCCCCCGGTGGTGGGAAGTATGAAATCTGCAGGGTTAACGTGGCCTGAAAAGTAGAGAATGAGACTTGTTACCGCACGATGCAACAACAGCATGGAGAGATGAATAGTTATGAAAAAGAGGGAAATTGCACCAAAATGGATCAAACTTGCACACCGTATCAAAAATGTGGCAGAACCCAGTCTACGGCCAAAAAAAAAAAGGCATATGTGGTTAATAAATGCGTTTCCAGCTCATTCCTACTGTATATATAGATTGTATTCTATCCGATATCCGATGCACGCTCTAGAACTGCTCACCTTACTGATTGATACAATTGCATCTCTTTTCTGTCCTGATCATTTGCGACAATGTATCAGAGCGGGTACAATGTATCGGCCAGGACTCCAGACTGACGCGTTTTGGACACCAAGGGGCTGATTTATTAAAGACTGGCATTTCACACCTCAGTGTTAGTAAAAACCCCAGCGGAGTAAGCAAATTAATTAAAGGGGTTCTCCCATGACTGATGTAAATAAATAAAAACCAGACATCATATAGGACATGATGAAACTTTTGTAACAAAGTTAGAACCGTCCCTGTACCTCACATCGATCCAAACATCACCACATTCACTGCTCCAATTGCTGTGCTAGATTTATATCATGCTCGCAGCACAAGGGGCGTGTCCTTTCTCAGGGGGCATGTGCTTTTTTTCTGAAGCCCTCTCCCTATCAGAGCTCAGGGGACGTATCTTTTCGTCTGCAGCTGTTTTCCTATAACCCCTCAGAAGGTGAGTTCCTTCTACTGCAGCTCTCTCCCAATAACAGACCAGGGGATGTGTCCTTGCTGCTGCATCTCTCTCCCTATCACAGCTCAGGAAGCATGTCCTTGCCTCTGCATCTCCCTCCCTATCACAGCCCAGAAAGCATGTCCTTTTTGCTGCAGCTCTTTGCCTATAACAGCACAGGAGATGTGTCCTTGCTGCTGCATCTCTCTCCCTATCACAGCACAGGAAGCATGTCCTTACTGCTGCAGCTCTCTGCCTATAGCAGCTCTGAGGATGTGTCCTTGCTGCTGCATCTCTCTCCCTATCACAGC
Organism: Rhinella marina; assembly: GCA_900303285.1. Taxonomy (NCBI): domain Eukaryota; kingdom Metazoa; phylum Chordata; class Amphibia; order Anura; family Bufonidae; genus Rhinella; species Rhinella marina. The sequence continues at coordinate 325,571 of ONZH01003181.1, forward strand.
CCAGAAAGCATGTCCTTTTTGCTGCAGCTCTTTGCCTATAACAGCACAGGAGATGTGTCCTTGCTGCTGCATCTCTCTCCCTATCACAGCACAGGAAGCATGTCCTTACTGCTGCAGCTCTCTGCCTATAGCAGCTCTGAGGATGTGTCCTTGCTGCTGCATCTCTCTCCCTATCACAGCACAGGAAGCATGTCCTTACTGCTGCAGCTCTCTGCCTATAGCAGCTCTGAGGATGTGTCCTTGCTGCTGCATCTCTCTCCCTATCACAGCACAGGAAGCATGTCCTTACTGCTGCAGCTCTCTGCCTATAGCAGCTCTGAGGATGTGTCCTTGCCGCTGCATCTCCCTCCCTATCACAGCCCAGAAAGCATGTCCTTTCTGCTGCAGCTCTCTGCCTATAACAGCCCAGGAGATGTGTCCTTGCTGCTGCATCTCTCTCCCTACTACAGCTCAGGAAGAGAGTGCTTTCTGCTGCAGCTCTCTCACTATCATAGCCCAAGGGGCAAGTCCTTTCAGCTGCAGCTCTCCCCCTGTAACTGTCACAGCTTCTAATAGTAGATCTGGCTGGTAAGATTTAAATGATGGGACTGAGCATGTGTGACCACCTCAGCGGGAAGGATAGAGAAATAAAGAAAAGAACAAACAGCAGGTGGCGCTGTACAGAGATTTTATTTAATAGCTCAGTGCCTATACTAGATTTTTAATTACATGTAATTACAAAAGTATTCAGATTCAGGCACTGGATTAAAAATCTAGGATATTTTTGGTTAAACAACCCCTTTAAGAGATGCAAATGTATCCGAGGTGTCTGTGCAGCAGAAACTGAAGCTACACTACCTGGGAGTTATTACAGTGATGTTTTAGGGTAGTGTTCTGGTGTAAATATATTAAGCTGTGGTGAAACCCCAAAACCGCCAGCCTGTACCTCTTTGTGAAGACATTAGATGTGGAGAATAGAGTGACACGACAGAATCTGGTTCTGCGCACTTTTATTAGTCATAATATGTATCAGTTATAGCATATAATAGCCCAGGGCTGACACATCAGCTTCATCCTTCCTACTCGTTGGTTCCGCTCTGTCAGTCATGAATCCAAGTCACCGTTCCTGCATCAAAATATCACATTCCATGTCCAGAAATGGAAGCACAAGTGAGAGAAAGAGCGAAACCAGCTGCCGCTCCACAGACACTACATCAGGACGCAGCTCAACATGATGAGGACTATGTTCTACACACAATATCCAGGAAACATATAGATAAGAATTCACTAAAACTGTTATTTTTGGAAACACTGTAACTGGGAGGGATTGAAAATAAACTGCTGGGATGGCAGAAAACTTCATATTCCCAAGTCCTACAATGTAAATGTCAGGAGTGTGCAGTACCTAGTGTGAACTGTGCCTGGGTTGTTGTGACACACCAGATTGCTTTTGTCCAGCAATGCAGGAGTTACTTGCTCTGTAGGATTTGTGCTTCAGCTGAACTTGGTACTGAGATCAGGGCTGGTCCAATCAACTTCTGGACCTAGCCTCTGATCCTGGATAAATGTCAGCTAGCTGCTCACTTCCTTGCTAGATCCCAGCTCCCCTCTGGCTTCTCCTGTTTGTTCCATCCCTATTCCCTCTGACTGTGTACTTGTTATCCAACCCTCCACCTGACCTTTGACTTTTGTCTTTATTGCCAATTTTGTACTGCATTGCTGTGTGGTTTTGTCCTTGTTCGCTCCTTCTTTCCGTTCCTTAGTTGTTTGTCTGTCCTGTTGGGTGTTCCACTTATTCAGTATAGGGAACGCCATCGTGGTTGTCCGCGGCCGCCTAGGGCCGTCTGAGGCAAGTAGGTAGGGACAGTGGGTGGGTTCAGTCTCAGGGCCCACTGTCTTGTGTTGTCTGTACCCCCCAGTCCTGACAGTAAAGACCCACAGTACAAAATGTCAGGATATGATAATGGGTAACTTCTACAAAACCAGTATCTATGTACATGAAAATAACTACTATAATACTGCTCCTATGTACAAGAATATAACTACTATAATACTGCCTCCTATGTACAAGAATATAACTACTATAATACTGCCTCCTATGTACAAGAATATAACTACTATAATACTACCTCCTATGTACAAGAATATGACTACTATAACACTGCTCCCATGTACAAGAATATAACTACTATAATACTGCTCCTATGTACAAGAATATAACTACTATAATACTGCCTCCTATGTACAAGAATATAACTACTATAATACTGCCTCCTATGTACATGAAAATAACTACTATAATACTGCTCCTATGTACAAGAATATCACTACTATAATACTGCTCCTATGTACAAGAATATAACTACTATAATACTACCTCCTATGTACAAGACTATAACTACTATAATACTGCCTGCTATGTACAAGGATATAACTACTATAATACTGCTCCTATGTACAAGGATATAACTACTATAATACTGCTCTTATGTACAAGAATATAACTACTATAATACTGCCTACTACGTTCAAGAATATAACTACTATAATACTGCCCCTATGTACAAGAATATAACTATTATAATACTACTCCTATGTACAAGAATATAACTACTATAATACTGCCTCCTATGTACAAGAATATAACTACTATAATACTGCTCCTATGTACAATACTATAACTATTATAATACTGCTCCTATGTACAAGAATATAACTACTATAATACTGCTACTATGTATAAGAATATAACTACTATAATACTGCCTCCTATGTACAAGAATATAACTACTATAATACTGCTCCTATGTACAAGAATATCACTACTATAATACTGCTCCTATGTACAAGAATATCACTACTATAATACTGCCCCTATGTACAAGAATATCACTACTATAATACTACCTCCTATGTACAAGACTATAACTACTATAATACTGCTCCTATGTACAAGGATATAACTACTATAATACTGCCTCCTACGTTCAAGAATATAACTACTATAATACTGCTCCTATGTACAAGAATATAACTACTATAATACTGCTCCTATGTACAAGAATATAACTACTATAATACTGCTCCTATGTACAAGAATATAACTACTATAATACTGCTCCTATGTACAAGAATATAACTACTATAATACTGCTCCTATGTACAAGAATATAACTACTATAATACTGCTCCTATGTACAAGAATATAACTACTATAATACTGCCTCCTATGTACAACAATATAACTACTATAATACTGCTCCTATGTACAAGAATATAACTACTATAATACTGCTTCTATGTACAAGAATATAACTACTATACTGCTCCTATGTACAGGAATATAACTACTGTAATACTGCTCCTATGTACAAGAATATAACTACTATAATACTGCTCCTATGTACAAGAATATAACTACTATAATACTGCCTCCTATGTACAAGAATATAACTACTATAATACTGCTCCTATGTAAAGAATATAACTACTATAATACTGCTCCTATGTACAAGAATATAACTACTATAATACTGCTCCTATGTACAAGAATATAACTACTATAATACTGCCTCCTATGTACAAGAATATAACTACTATAATACTGCCTGCTATGTACAAGAATATAACTACTATAATACTGCTCCTATGTACAACTGTATTGTTGTCCTGAGGATAGCGGTACACTTGAATGCTGTTGCGGGACAATGGGAGCTGATGTCTCCTTGCCCTGCCGTTCACTCTCATAGACTACAGGCTCCCAGGCTTCAAGCCTATTAGAGGCTCCACAATTACATCGTCATCGCGACCACCTGTCGGTCTGCAACCTGCTCAGGACTCAGGCTGTAAGAGTCCTGTGTCCTGCACCACATCACATACAGAGGCATAGAGGTATCTGAGTATGACGTTTTCCTTTAGTACCTTGGGACAATATAGGTAGGGAGGGGGTCGTTTTTATTACTGGGGGCACATTGGGGACATTAGTACTACTGGCAGTACTATAAGGACAGAAGATGGAGGCTTTTTTTTACTACTAGGGGCACCACATGGGGGCATTAGTACTACTGGGGGGGCAATATACGTGGGCTTTATTACTCCAGGGTATACTATGGGCTTTTGTTACTACTGGGGCACTATAAGGAGTCATTATTACTTATGGGGGCACTACTATGGTGGTCTAGGAGGAAATATTACTACTGGAAACATTATGGTGGACTGTACTACTTTTTTGGGCCCTATAGGAGGAATTATTACTACTGGGGGGGGGGAATTACGGTGGTGTTTATTACTACTAAGGCACTATTGGGAACATGATTACTAGTATGAGCACTATGGCAGCATTTTTACTATTGCAGCACTGTAAGGGGCAATGATAATGTATGACAAGTGGCCAGCTTGCCAGGACGTAACATTCATGTTGTACATCACGGATGTGCCGCATGCTTGACGTGAAAAATATCTAAAAAAAAAAGCAAGTATCCAGCGAGTGTAAAAGTCCACCTTTAATGTATCACAGTTAAAACATCCTCCTGAGATGAACGCAACATCAAGCCAACATGTTTCCACCAAACATGGTCTTACTCATGGCTGAGTAAGACTTTGTGCGGTGGAAACATGTTGGCTTGATGCTGCCTTCACCTCAGGAGAATGTTTTAATCATGATTTAACCCTTTCACTCCCGGAGGTTTTTTCGGTTATGCATTTTCGTTTTGCGCTCCCTGCCTTCAAACATCCATAACGCTTTTATTTTTCTGTTCACATAGCTGTATGAGGGCTTGTTTTTTGCGGGACAAGTTGTACTTTCCAACGCCACGATTTAATATTGCATATAGTGTAGTGGGAAGCGGTAAAAAATTCCAAATCAGATGAAATTGAATTTTTTTTCTTTATGAACAATCAGGGATTTTTTAGACTGAGATAAATCCAAGAATTGCTCATCTCTTATCCTGGCCTGCCATCTAGTGGCCAGAATAAGAATTGCACTTTGAAAACTGTAATCCTCACCAGCGAGGATTACAGTTTTCATATGGTGTACAGACACCCCGATTGGCCACACGGGGTGTCTGTACACCACCCGGAAGCGAACGCTTCCGGGTTCAGACGCAACTAGATGCCGTAATCACGGCATCTAAAGGCCCAGCAAGACGCCGCCGATCAAGTAAGTAGCGGCAAGTCTCTGCTGTTAGCGCCATGTGCCCGCATCGCCCCAGCGCCGTACGTGTACGGCGCTGGGAGATTACTACTAAGTGTACTGTGGCAGAGAATTATTATTCTTGGTGGGACCTTTGGGTGCACTGTTACTGTGGGGGGCACTCTAACTTAGCACAATTATTTTTGGGGGACACTAGGTTGATAGCACTATTACTGTCAGGACACTATTTACTGGGCGCAATTAGAGCTGGGCGATATGGGCAAAAAAAAAATCTCGATATTATTATTTTTATTTTTTTTTTTAAATTTTGGACGATTCACGATTTAAATCTCGATTTTCTTATGTTATTAAAAATATAAAAAAATAAATTAAAAAACCTACTGTGCCCCCATCAGACCCCACATCAGCCCATTGTGCCCCATCAGATCCCACATCAGCCCATTGTGCCCCATCAGACCCCACATCAGCCCATTGTGCCCCATCAGACCCCACATCAGCCCATTGTGCCCCATCAGACCCCACATCAGCCCATTGTGCCCCATCAGACCTCAGATCAGCCCACAGTAGTGCCCCCTTGAGACCTCAGATCAGCCCACAGTAGTGCCCCCTTGAGACCTCAGATCAGCCCACAGTAGTGCCCCCTTGAGACCTCAGATTAGCCCACAGTAGTGCCCCTTCAGACCTCAGATCAGCTCACGATTTCACGATTTTCCTAAAAAATTAAATCGTGAGGCTTTCAATTGGCGAATTAATCGAATTAATTCAATTAATCGCCCAGCCCTAGGCGCAATAATTGTTGAGGGCACTGTGTGGCAATAATTATTGAAGTGGGCACTATCTCTGAGGTAGTAGTATTATCAGGTGGACTTTTTCTGCAGTATATGATTTAGGGAGCACTGTAATGGGGGTGGCAGGATGTCGTGTTCAGAAGGTGGAGAGGATGATGGAAGAGTAGGAACCTACGATGTTTGTGTGTCAAACTCTGCAGAGACAAGAGATGGCTGAAAGAAGTTGTCATGGTGGTCTGGTCTGAGTGGAGAAGATGAGGACAGAGAACATGAATATCGGAGATGCCGCTGGATGTATATGTGGTGCTGTATTCCCCTGTATGTTTGGTAGTGCAGAAAATAGTAATAGACATACATAATGGGTCTTAATGGGTGGGTTACTTTGACAGGAAGATTACCTCTGCATGCTGCTCTATGCCTTCTGTCAGACCTGAAGGAACTGCAGACACAGGCTTGGAGCAGACCCTTTGACGTACGAATGGCCTCATTTGGGTAACATTTATCACAGCTCACTTTCTTGGGGGTAGTTGGGTTGAACTTCTCATAGATAGGGATTACATGGTATGAAAAGGCTCTAAAGAACACATCTACATAGCTGTTAAAGGACCTTCTATAATGCCCTATCAGATTACATTTGGCTCATGGACATTCTGTAGGTTCTTATTCTATTAAGAGCTGAAGCTAACATGTACTGCAAGTGAGGAAGACTCTCATGAAGATCACTGGTCAACTGTGGTCATGGACATTTTGGTTCCACTATAGCTCATAGCTATCTCCTTTGATTCAGGTCTACAATATGAAGACAATCCAATGAATGTGTCGGCTACATACAGTACAGACCAAAAGTTTGGACACACCTTCTCATTCAAAGAGTTTTCTGTATTTTCATGACTATGAAAATTGTAGATTCACACTGAAGGCATCAAAACTATGAATTAACACGTGGAATTATATACTTAACAAAAAAGTGTGAAACAACTGAAAATATGTCTTATATTCTAGGTTCTTCAAAGTAGCCACCTTTTGCTTTGATTACTGCTTTGCACACTCTTGGCATTCTCTTGATGAGCTTCAAGAGGTAGTCACCTGATATGGTATTCCAACAGTCTTGAAGGAGTTCCCAGAGATGCTTAGCACTTGTTGGCCCTTTTGCCTTCACTCTGCGGTCCAGCTCACCCCAAACCATCTCGATTGGGTTCAGGTCTGGTGACTGGAGGCCAGGTCATCTGGCATAGCACCCCATCACTCTCCTTCTTGGTCAAATAGCCCTTACACAGCCTGGAGGTGTGTTTGGGGTCATTGTCCTGTTGATAAATAAATGATGATCCAACTAAATGCAAACCGGATGGAATAGCATGCCGCTGCAAGATGCTGTGGTAGCCATGCTGGTTCAGTATAAATCCCCAACAGTGTCACCAGCAAAGCACCCCCACACCATCACACCTCCTCCTCCATGCTTCACGGTGGGAACCAGGCATGTAGAGTCCATCCGTTCACCTTTTCTGAGTCGCACAAAGACACGGTGGTTGGAACCAAAGATCTCAAATTTGGACTCATCAGACCAAAGCACAGATTTCCACTGGTCTAATGTCCATTCCTTGTGTTCTTTAGCCCAAACAAGTCTCTTCTGCTTGTTGCCTGTCCTTAGCAGTGGTTTCCACCATGAAGGCCTGCTGCACACAGTCTCCTCTTAACAGTTGTTGTAGAGATGTGTCTGCTGCTAGAACTCTGTGTGGCATTGACCTGGTCTCTAATCTGAGCTGCTGTTAACCTGCGATTTCTGAGGCTGGTGACTCGGATGAACTTATCCTCCGCAGCAGAGGTGACTCTTGGTCTTCCTTTCTTGGAGCGGTCCTCATATGAGCCAGTTTCTTTGTAGCGCTTGATGGTTTAAAAGTTTTCCCAATTTTTCGGACTGACTGACCTTCATTTCTTAAAGTAATGATGGCCACTCGTTTTTCTTTACTTAGCTGCTTTTTTCTTGCCATAATATAAATTCTAACAGTCTATTCAGTAGGACTATCAGCTGTGTATCCACCTGACTTCTGCCCAACACAACTCATGGTCCCAACCCCATTTATAAGGCAAGAAATCCCACTTATTAAACCTGACAGGGCACACCTGTGAAGTGAAAACCATTTCAGGTGACTACCTCTTGAAGCTCATCAAGAGAATGCCAAGAGTGTGCAAAGCAGTAATGAAAGCAAAAGGTGGCTACTTTGAAGAACCTAGAATATAAGACATATTTTCAGTTGTTTCACCTTTTTTGTTAAGTATATAATTCCACATGTGTTAATTCACAGTTTTGATGCCTTCAGTGTGAATCTACAATTTTCATAGTCATGAAAATACAGAAAACTCTTTGAATGAGAAGATGTGTCCAAACTTTTGGTCTGTACTGTACGTGACAGGGAGACAATTATAGGAGGACTCCACCAAACATTACTATAGTGTGGACGGAGCTCCACCTTAATATATTCCTCTTCACCAGCTCTTTGAATCTTTGTGTTATTTGATGGCCTCTCACTTACACCAGTGCTCATTTTCTTGCTGTCCATCAGAGGAAGGTTATATGTCGTTGTCAGGTTGGCAGAATTAAATAAATCTCGTAGAGGAACCCTCGTCTCGCCCAGTAATCTGTGAGAAAAAAATCAGAGAAGACATCGTTAGCCTTGATTACGCATAATAGCTTTTTCAATGTATACACATCATCTTGGGCTCTGTTCACATTTCTCTGAGGTTTTCATTCCCTGACACGTCTCCAAAGGAAGGCCCTGACATCCTGAATGTCACTGTAAAAAGAACATTGGGTGAATGGAGGCCTATGGAGTGTTCTCAGGACCAAAAACATGAACATAGTCTAATATGGATCATTATGTTTCTTAAAGGAACATTGAACACAGAAAATCCACAAAAAGTATCCCTGAAGGAGATTAGTCATGTCCACCCTGCTCCTCCTCACTGTCCCGAGTCTGTAAGACAGCTGGCCTCAGCAGGAGCCTCCCCCTCTTGCCTGTCTGCAGTAGTGCAGAACAGACAACCCGTAAATGGTACCCCAACTAAATCAGGTATACACAAGGCATACACATTCTTCTGCTTCTTTAAGGACTTACACTGATGTAACACAGTTGAGGGTTTGTTACAATTGTCACCAGTCTCATGAGGCTGATTCATGGTACATCAAAATAATGTGCTGCTGATGGAACTGGAACAAACCCTCAGCAGTGAGAAGAATTAGGTATGTACACATGGGTATAAACAATGTTTCAATTTACTTTACTTGACTGAAAGCAGAGATCTTTTCATTATACAATAATTAAAGGGATGTTGTCATCTCAATGGCCTTCAATGTGAAGTCCCACCTCTAGGAGAGCACCCACTCATGCATGGCCACATCTCTATGGGACTGTCTGAAATAGCCAATCCAGCGCTCGGTCCATAGCGGTGAATGGAGGGTGCCCACACTTGCGCGGTGCACTCTCTTTCACTTCGGAAAGGGGGGACCCTTTGGGAGATAGGAATGGGTCCCAGAGGTGGGACCAGCATCTACCTGACTTTGATGGCATATCCAAGCTAAGTCTGAGCTTTAAAGGAGTTGTCTCTCAAAGGCGATCTACTTCTCAATGGAAGCCGGTCCGGTGATCGGCTGATCAGCGCATGTCCACCTTCTATAAACCAGGAAGATCAGCTGATCACTGGGGGAGATGGGAGATGGTCGGCCATTTATGATGCATGGGTTGGGTCTGCCAGAGTTGGGGTTAACTCTACAGGTTGGGGGAGCGCATCCCTTAATGGGGGTATTATCATTATTTCTGTAGAAACAGGAGACCTCAAAGGAACCCATCTCTCCAGAGCACGCCCCCCATTAACGACATGGCGCTTCATTGCTAGACACATGATTGAGAGGAGAAATATACCTTGGCTGAGGGGCCAAGAACCCTCAATTCTCACACTTATCCTGGCGTGCACACAATAAAGAGGAACATAATATTAATAGACCCTGTTGATAATGACTATGTCTGCTCCTCGAGGAGTCAGGAGGGGGGATGTCTTCTCCAGAAGGAACAAACACAGGAAATGGAGGGAGGAAGCCTCACTGACAGACGCTGAGTTAGTGCGGGAAACACTCGTCTCAAGTAAACCAAATAACATCTTATCTTTCTGCTATTTTTATAGAAGAAGCTTAATAAAAATAACTTCTCTCATGGACAATAGCTCCTCATGGCACGAGGACGAAAAAAACAGCAGGAAATGACCATGAAAATTCCTTGGCTACAACGGTAGGATTATATGGAGCGACACCTTGTATGAAATCCTCCGCACTTCAACTGTAATTACTGACACAGAGACGGCCAAATGTAGTATCTACCGCCACTGTGATCTGTGCGGCTAAAATACAACACTTTGCAAATAGATTTGCTTAAAAATCTCCATTTTGTATTTGTAATCCCTGTGCTGCCTTATGTGTTTCCATGGTAACAGACTACAATCAAGCACTGTGTAGTCTGATCACCCTGGTCAATCAAAAAAGGGAATGTTCAATAGAAGAAGTTGGGGTCACTGAGGAGGAGGCAAAACGTATGCCTTGGAGCTTGGGCCTCAAATAATTTAAAGGGTCACCAACTTCAAAAAAAACTTCCGATATGTCATAGAGACATATCAAAAGTTTAAGTAAGTGGAGGTGTGAGCACTGAAGCCCCGCCTATCCCTAGGAAGAGAAGCACATGCATATCTATGGGCTCCTCTCGATTCCGTCCTCACCAGTATACGTTTCTCTGCCCTCGTTCTAGGAATTTGTGGAGGTCTTAGCGATGATACTCACACCCAAATGTCTCTGACATTTCAAATGTTTTTATAAAAGTTAGCGATCCTTTAAGACCCTGGCAATGGCCCTGCAGCTAAGCAGTTATGAGCGCTACTAAAATACTGTCTTGCTTTTTGGCTTCCAGTAAGAGAAAACTATGACATGCATGGAAACTATAGCGTAAACCTACAGAAAACTCTAGAAGAAATACCACGTTTCTTTCCCATGGACACAACATGAATGTGTATATGTTCTGTGTATGTCCTATTATGTATAGTGTGGTGGTTTGAGTCCTATAACTCCCTAATGTTGACTGTGCCTTCTGCAATATGGTACCTTGTGGGCAAGTGAAGGTTCTTATGGAGTCAGCAGCCTGGGATGGGACCATGAGGCTGCTGGCAGATGATCAACTGCAGGAAGGAGAAAGGTCTTTGGAAATCTTCAGCTGTCGAGATGCAAGCTGTTGAACTGAACTGGCATGAACATCAAGCAGCAGGCCGAGCGCTGCTCAAAAAGTGGCTTTTCTCTAATTCCCAGCCCTACACCCAACAGTAGCGTTGGACTGAAGCTGAACTGAATCAATGATATCCAAAGGAGATACCTAAAACACCAGAGTCGTCAAGCAAAAGTAGACTGATAAGAACATATACTGCACTAAATCTTAGCCAAAAGGCCAAGATGTGTTTGCGTATTCGGTCTATTCGGCCCAGTGGTAACGTTAGTCACAGTTACTGAAGTAGTAGTAGGAGGTTGCAGTGATCCCGAACCACCAACAGGTCTTATACAGACCACCATATAGCAGCATTACCCCGAATCAGGAAGGTCTACAAGAAGTACAGATTGCCCCACAAAAGAACCACCATTGCTCTCTTGCCACCATTATACTGTGAGTTGGCCTGTGCAAAGTTAAAGGAAGTGGGTGAAAGCAGGGTTGTCTGAGATGAGTTGCCGGAGACCCATTCATGTTTGTGCACTTGTTAACCTGCCATTCTTCAGTAAATTCGCCAATTATTTGGATCTCAATTACACCTATGTTGCATGGGGACATCACTCGCCCCTTACACACCTGGCCACAACTACACAACAGCTGATGTACCACAAGCTTCCTCCTTCATTGTACAGAATTGAAACATTTCTTCATATACATCTTACAGGATGCATCGTGGGAAGCCACAAAGACATCAGAAAGTAGACTCTTCTACCATAAATATCCTATGTTATGAGATTTACCTTCAGTGAATAAAAAGTGCATCAAGCTATTGTGTGGTTAACCCATGGAGCCACTTTTATAGTAGACATCAAGATCTGACTCTTCAGCCAATTATCGTCTGGCCGCAATCGATATACCAGTAAGACTTCCACTCAAGGTAAAAGCTTCCTTAGAAAAGTATACCAAGGGATTCTAGGACAACATACAGTGGGATGAAGACAGAGGAGCAGCTCGAAAATCTCAGACCTTAATACATAACACAGCCCTATATATGATCTATATAGAATATATAGCGACGTACTGCAGGGTCACCACCATCTTAGTACCAATGACCTATGCACCTCCATCTGTAAGGACTATTAGAGACCGCTACCTCTGCACCACCTGCAGCTATGGCTCTGGTCAATGCTAGTGATGAAAAATATGAAGAAGGATAGTACCTCGTGTTATGAGGAGTGATGATGGTTGCATGACTCTTATATAAGCAGTCATTTTAAGACTTCATGGCGTTAAGGTGTCCAGTGGTATAACTTTGAGGTACTGCACAGAATACAATGGACAAAGGTCCTCTATAGCCCAAGACCACCATAAGAACAATGTTTCTCCATCGTGTCCTGTCTGGGTCTTCTCAATCATCTCACGATTTCTTCCACTGACTTTATCTTTCACCATTTCATATCATGACTTTCGTCTCCTGTGTGCTGGACAGGAGTGTATTGTGGGGGTAAAATTCAGAACTTTGCCTCTGGTTTATGGGATGATCCCACCAGTCAATATTACATGAACCTGTTAGATCAGGCAACATATAACGACTTTACAAAAATGCCTGATGTACAGATATTATGTTATCAGGTCATATGTGGACACAGGAGCATTTTTATGAAATTATTCCAATGGAAAAATTCTGTTTTGGGAATATTTAATCATTGGACAACGCCTTTAAACCCTTCCGGCATCAAATGGTACATTTTCATGGAGTAGTTCACGCACAGCGCCGTAAATGTACAGGCTCCATCTGCAGCAGCTGTCCCTTAACATACAGCTGGTCACCTGTTGCAGTGGTCACCTGTTGTAGTGGTCACCTGTTGTAGCGGTCACCTGTTGTAGTGGTCACCTGTTGTAGTGGCCCTGATTGGTTTAAAGGCCACATATTTTCATGACTCCTATAACAGTGAATGGATGGGGGTTGGGTGACCCCAACTGTGGAGCTAAATGAGGGTCCAAGAAGTGGGGCTAGCAGCTATAATTTATCCAGTTAACTTCTACGATCCCAGACATTTAGTCCCTCAGAGGCTGAGGTCACTGCTGGTCTTACAAAGGGAGGTGGTTCCCTGTGGATCAACCTCTTTGAGGGGTTAAAAGGGTCTTCCAGGATCCAGCAACCCCACCTTAATTAATCATATCTCACACCTCAAAGTTACGTGGATTGGTTGCTTGGGAACTCAGTCATGTGATACATCTCCTCTGAAACTCCAATGTCAAAGCCACCATATTGGCCCACGCCTAAACTCCTGTAATTTGATATTTTACCATGTTTTTGGTCTGGTCTATGGACAAGAACATCACTTCCACGACTCAAACAAGGGGGATTCAGGAGTTTATCGATGTGTCTGGAAGAGGAATAGTTCTGGTCCCGTCCATAGTGGCAGTGATAACCAAGGCTGGAGACCTGGTAGCATTCATAACGTCAGTGGATGCAGGATTTTTCAGAGAGGGGTCACGTGACCAGGTTCCTGAGCAGACAGCCACACAATTTTGAGATGCTAAGTACAGTACACTACAAACTTCTTTCTACATACAGGATATGAATCATTTGGTTTGTGGTTGCCAGGTCCCAGAAAACAAAAATCTTGACTTCCCCAAGTTTTCTTTGTCATCCTTGGTCTTTCTCCATCACAATAATCAAAGTCAAAGATCAAAGTTACTTCCTTTCTTCTAAGCTTTCAAGGCCTATGCAAAATGTCCATACAGAGGGTTTGCCGGTGTCCAGGAATGTTGTATCCTTGATGGATACCAAAACGTATAACTTATACCTGACTTATGTATGGAGCCATATAATGGACAGGTAGCCCCTGCCGTAAACCACCATCTTTAATTTAAAAAAAAAACACATTCGTATTCCTGGATAACAATTGCAAAACATCAATTATTTGTAAAAGAAATGCCATGGCAATATACAGCATGGGTGGAGTCTAGAGATGAGCGAGCATGCTCGGCCGTGCATACTCGGGAGCAATTTTCGAGTAGTAGCATACGCATTTTATAATCTGTACGCTAATGCATACGCATCTTATAATCTGTACACTAATGCGTACACATCCTATAAATTTGTACGCTAATGCGTACAAATTACAAGATGCGTACACATTAGCGTACAGATTAGAAGATGCGTACGCTACTACTCGAAAATTGCTCCCGAGTACGCTCGCTCATCTCTAGAGTCCATGATGCTGTATTTTCAGGAGTACCTGGATACAGGTCCTCAGCTTACCCAGTCCTTGTTTCCCATAACCTGTCTGACTCTTAAGTCCAGAATATACAAAAATATAGTCCTAACAATAAAACAAACAAGACCATTTCTCAGCAGTCTACCCATCAGAAGCTGGTTTGGCCCTATGAGCTGGCGTACATTCGATCTTCTTGCTAATTCTGGATGATACTTTCGGCGTAGGTTTACACTGTCTTAGTGACTTACTTCATGCCAGAATTTTGCACCAGGTGCAATTTTGGAGAACAACCCTGCCCACCTTTCCATCCCTTTTTCAAAGGTGCTGAGACCTGCATAAAAACTGCAAAAATTGCTCAAAAATAGCTTCTTTTTTCCATTAGATTTCAGGTGCAAAGGGCTAGTCACCGCAAACTTTGAAGCAATTTTCCAAGAACATGACTATCATGCAAGGAACAATATAGAGATCAAACGACATACTTAGACTCAAAATGAGGATCATTGTATCATCTCAGAACAGAAGGGTCTGGTATCGATCAACTACCTCCATTCATCCCATCTCTTGTGGTAGAGATCACCAGACCCCTGGATCATCTTCCCTCTATTCTTCATTGGTTTTGGTTAATGGGCATCATAACAACTTTGTACTCTGGAGATGGCATAGTTCTAAAACACACCACATTACTGCGATATATCTAGGTATAACGTGTGGGCACTAGTTGTGGTATTTCATGTTTTTTTAATTATTTTTCTCATAGACCTTCAGAGAAATTCCTCTGAACCTGAGGTACCATTTATGGCAGGCTCCCTGATATCTGCTTAAACAAGTACCTGTTCATTTCCATTTCAGAGATAGCCTCGAGGCCAAAAATATCTGATGAGTAATAGCTGAAGTATACTGCCAGATTCGTTTTCCAGTAGATACCTGGTTAGCAAAACAAAATGCACCCAAAGGTTGGCTGAAGCCATGCAAAATCATCCGTGAGAGAAAACTTCTGTCTATCGCATGTATGTGCAAACAGGGAGAAGCCAAATAGAAAAAATAATGATGGAACTGACTCCAGGCCTTCTGCTCATATAAAAAAAAGTCTTCAGAAAAAATAGGTCTGGGTTAAGCATGACACAGGAAGTCTCTCTTTGACATTAAGTGTCTCTCGGCAGTTCCTTTAGGCCCCCATACTGCCCAACACCTAGGCTCCCTTAATTTGATGTTCCCATGCATGTGGAGGATGAAGCCCTAGAAGAGATGGAGTTAGATCAACCTAACAGATTTTAGTATGGTATGTATAGCCTTTTCTAAGTACACTGGCCACTGCATGATGGAAAGACCCCCTTAAAAATGCTTGCCATCAGGGGCCTTTGGAACGTAAGCTGGTACAGGAAAATATAAGTAAAAAGGGCCCCATGTCGTTGGCTGGTCCTAAATGACAGAAGGTGG
Source organism: Rhinella marina (assembly GCA_900303285.1). Lineage (NCBI taxonomy): Eukaryota > Metazoa > Chordata > Amphibia > Anura > Bufonidae > Rhinella > Rhinella marina. The sequence continues at coordinate 341,388 of ONZH01003181.1, forward strand.
GAATAATACAAGTAGGTAGGGTCAAGACATGTAGACAGGGGCAGCATAAGCAGACGGGGCTAGCAATACCATAAGTGCAGCACAAAATTCTGCCCTGGTAGAAACAAGTACCACAGTGCAGCACAAAATACCGCCCCACCAGAACCAAATACCACAGTACAGCACAATATACTGCCCCACCAGAACCAATGAGTGTGAAGGGAGAAATCCTGAGGACGGCAATATATTAGAATTGAGGAGACAACCTGTGGCCAGTAGACATGTATGTAAGTACCTGAAGCTACCTAAGAGCCATAAGGAGGACTCAGATGACTCCTTCAGCAACAGCCAGTTGTGAAGTTTCCCAGTAGGGTCTATGACCATCTATCCTTGTTTGCCATGTTGATCTTATCCTGAGACTAGTTTGTTCCCTCCATTCACTGGACTTTAGAAGACTTTCCAACACTTTTCCTGACCACAGTTATTTCTAAGATCCGGCAGCTGATAACTTATCTCCATTGTTTTATGCTATTTTTCTAACCCGACTTCTTTCATTTTCCACGGTGCTGTTTACCTTTTAAACTTTATTGTGTTTTTATTAATGTAAACTTGTGCAATGAGATGTAATCACTCCCATCAGGAAGCCAGGATGTTGGTAATGTACATGGAGAGCATGTTAATGGGACTTTGCACCCCTGACACTGAGGAATTTTAAGAGACTGAGAAAAATAATTAAAAAAACTTGTAATTCCATCCTAGTTTGTTTATTTTATAAAATTAACCAAAAATGTCACAAATACTACGAGGATGAGTCAAAAAGGATCCGCACTATGATGGTAGAATTTAATCAACGTTCATAAATAAACAAGTACCTACTTTTTGACAATCTCCCTGCTTTTGATTACACTTTGTCCATGTGTCAACAAGCTTTTGTATTCCCTCATTAAAAATGTTTTAGGCTGAGCTGTGAGCCAGGAATGCACCGCTGTCTTCACTGCAGAGCCAAATGATTTGCCTCATAAACCACAGTCACTCATCTATCCACCGGAACCGGTTCAGGAGAACACTCAATGTTGTCACCAGTTGAAGACGGGCATCCGGCTTCTTGGTTGATACTTTCCTTGATCTTCTTGATCCATTCACACACATTTTACCACAAAACTCTTTCTCCATACTGTGCTCAAAGTCTTTGATAAATATCATCACCAAACACATCCACAGAAAACAATCAATGCACACTGATCTTCTTGCAAATCACAAATGGGGCAGAGTGCGGATAATTTTTGACTAACCCTTGTAAAAACATCTGTTGTAATATGTTCTGTGTTCTGTGTAAATTCTCCTTATAATAGACATATAGAAGTTTTCAAGATAACAGACAAATACTAAGTGGTCATCCGGGTAGGTGTTATTTATTATGTCTCCACTCTGGTTGCTGGACATTCAGCCACAGACATTAACATATTCCCAAATTCAACCAATTTCAACATTTTTTTCATCACCATGCTGGTTGCTAACCAGGCCATATATGATGATGTATCTCACATCTAAAGCTGGAGTAAGGGATATCTGCTCAAAACACCTCCACCACTAACCAAAACTGGTAACTGAAGCTTCTTCCTTTATATGACAAAAAAAGATTACACAATTTCTCACCAGCCAAGTCTACTGAAGGCCTTATTTTCCACATACAATGTTCTGCTGAACCAATGTTTATCATATGTATGATATGCAATCATATAAAGATTAGTTGCTGGGGCCGTCTTTTTGCAGGGTCTTTCCAGCTGTTGTAAAACTACATTTCCTTCTAGTTTAGAAGGCCATTGCTTGTCTTAGCCCAGTGGTCTCCAACCTGTAACGCTCCAGATGTTGTGAACCTACAACTACTAGCAGGACAAGGAAATGTAGCTCTAGTAGGTTGAAGATAAATGGTTACCTAGATAAGCAGGACATAGCAGGTCTTAGATCAATAGTCTCCAACTTGTGGTTTTCCAGTTGTGGAAGCTCCACTGCCTAGTAGGGCCTAGATATAGAGACCCTATCAGATTCTAGAACAATGGTCTTAAACCTGTGGCTGTCTACTTGTTATAAAATAGATAAGCAAGCCACAGATGGTCCTGGATCAGTGGTTTCCAACCTGTGACTCTCCAGTAGTTAGGAATCTTCACATCCTAGGAAGACCTAAATAAACAGGTCTACAACCCTTGATTCTCCAGTTGACGTAAAACAAGTCCTAGCAGGACCTAGATAAGGAAACCCTAGCAGGTCCAGTGGCATGCCTTCAATGAAGGCACGCCATGCAACGGCTAGGGGGTCCAGAAGGGGGAGGGCCTGGACACTGAATTCCTTCTTTTTCCAACACAAAAACACTGCATTTTCATGCAGCTACCAATAAGGAGAGCTCAGTACAAAAACATTATTTCAGCTTCCATTCCAGTAAATTGGAACGGTATAAATTCCTATGCACTTAGCCTTCAGCTCTGTAATAGAAGGGAAGCAGATTCATCACCATATTTATGAAGCACCAATTCCACTTTTTCTCACTCAGAACTCAGATAAAGTGCAGGGCGACATTTTTGTTACAATTTCTTATCTAGAGGGTTGCACTTGTGTTATCTAGTAGTGACTGTTGTATGAGTACTTGGAAACTGGATGTGGTGGGGGAGGGCACATACTAAGTTACACTATGAGGTCCTATGAGATCTGTGTATGCGCCTTAGCAGGTCCTAGAGTACTGTTCTCCATACTATTACTCTCCAGTAGTTGCGAGGACCTAGATAATCAGGTCCCGAAACCTTGATTCTCCAGTTATGAAACTCCACTGTTTAGTAGCACCTCGATAAGCAGACAGTTCTAGAAGGTTCTAGAAGAATGGTCTTAAAACTGCAGTTCAGTCAAGACCTAGATAATAAGTCCTAGTTCAAAAGTTTCCAACCTGTAGTTCTCCAGTTGTTGCAAAAATACAGCTCCTAGTAGGACCTAGATAAACAGGTCTCCAATCCTTGAATCTCCAGTTGGCATAAAACTACTCGGAGTAGGACCTATAGTACATAAGAAGACCCTAACAGATTCTAGAAGAATGGTATTAAACTTGTGGCCCTCCACTTTTTCTGAAACTACAACTTCAACTAGGACCTAGATCAGCAGGACATTAGGTTGTTATTTCAATTGTTTCCAAACTGTGGCTTTCCAGTTGTTGAAAAATATCTTAGCAGGTACTAGATAATCAGTTCTGAGTAGATCTTAAATTAGTGCTCTTCAAACTCTCCAGCTCCTTAGAAATTAAGGGGCACATTTATTAAGACTGGCTTTTTAGAACCATAATTTCGGCGCATCCAGCGCCAGTTGTAAATCTCCGCCAACTTCCTAGCTGTCTTTCATTTAGACCATTTTGTAAATGGTCACTCACTCCACGCCCACAATCTTAGAACTGACGTGAGCAGCCTGAAGTCACAGATAGTGGCGCAACTAACCGTTGTGCCACCATCTGCACCTGAAATAAGCCTAATTTAGGCATATTTCAGCTTAGTAAATCACCCCTGAAAACCCTAGAAGGACCTAAAAAGCAGACCTTTGCAAGTCCTAGAGCAATAGTCTTCAACCTGTGGCTCTAGAGTTGTGACAAAATTTTACTGCTTAACAAGACCTAGATAAGGAAGCTACAGCAGGTCCTGGATCAATGGTCTCAAACCTTGAACTGTCAAATAGTTGTGACTCTTCACCTCGTAAGGCCCTATTACACCAGAAGATAATCGCTAAGATCATGGCTAATAAGCATTCGTAAGAACTGCCTGTAGAGCTCAGAGACAAGATTGTGTGGAGGCAAAATGTCGAGAAGGGGATAAAAAAAATGATGCTGCACTGAAAGCTCCCAAGAGCACAGTGACCTCCATAATTCTTAAATGGAAGAAGTTTGGAACAACCAGGACTCTTAGAGCTGGCCACCCCACCAAATGAAATAATTGGCTGAGAAGGGTCTTGGTAAAGGAGGTGACCAAGAACCCAATGGTCACTGGCTGAGCTACAAAGATCCTTTGAGGAAATCTGGAGGAAACCAGGCAATGCTCATCACCTGCCCAATACCATCCCTACAATGAAGCATGGTGGTGGCAGCATCATGCTGTGGGTTATGGGGAGGTCAGGTTTAAGGAAAAGCTGAATGGAGCAAGGTACAGAGATATTCTTAACAAAAACCTAATCTCAGACTGGGTTTAAGGTTCGCCCTCCAAGACAATGACCCTAAGCACACAACCAAGACAACACAGGAGAGGCTGAGGGACACCTTTGTGAATGTCCTTGAGTGGCCCAGCCAGAGCCTTGACCTGAACCCAATCGAACATCTCTGGAGAGACCTGAAAATGGCTGTCCACCAATGGTCCGCATCTTAACTGACAGAGCTAGAGGATCTGCAGAGGAGAATGGCAGAAAATACCCAAATCCAGATGTAAACCTTGTGGCTTCATCACCAAGACGATTGAAGGCTGTAATCACTGCCAAAGGGGCTTCAACTAAGTCCTGAGTAAAGGGTGTGAATACTTATGTAAATGCAAAATTTTTCTTTTCAATAAATTAGTAAAGATTTCTAACATTCTGTTCTTGCCTTCTCATTATGGGGTACTAAAAGCAGAATTTTTATAATTTATAATTTTAGCACAAGAAGCAACAGAACAAAAAGTGAAAGAGTCTGAAGACTTTGTGAATGCACTGTAGCAGGTTCTAGAACAATGGTCTTCAACTTGAGGCCCTCTACGTATTCTAAAAGTACAACAACAATCAGGTCCTGGCTAATCAGACAATAGCATGGCCCTGATCAATTGTCTCCAACCTGCAGCTACTTAGCTAATGCAAAGGTGTTCTGATGTCAGGGCCTGATGACAATGTAGACTTGCAACAGTCAGAGAGCAAAAGTTTGGAGAACACTGTCTTAGATGGTCATCAAGTATCGTGAGCCAAAACCAGGTGCTGGTCAAAAGCACAGAACAGGGGCAGATCTTTACTACTGGTTTTGGCCCACAATCACTGATGGAAATAATTGACCAAATAACTAAAGTGTGAACTAGGCCTAACTTCACATTCCTGAAGCCTGATACAAAATCTTTTTGTCTAGAAGGTTCTGGTGAACCCAGCGGCCATGGTCTCTGTTCATCAGCTCTGATCCTATCATTCCAGAGTTGTGTCACGTTCAGGATCACAGAGCTTCCTCTTGTCTATTAGGGAAGTTCTGGCTGAGGTTTGCAGAGGCCGGGGTGTGACCAGCTTGTGTTCTAGGGAATTTATATATGGCTGCTCACCCTGTAACCACAAGTGATGCAATAATAGGAAAACGGCAGAATCCCCACACATCCTGAGAGACAGTCAGCAATATACCGGTAGGATCCTGTATTGTGTCACTGACACTGTGGTCACGAAGACATCAACCACATACATCTCTACTATTCTCACTACACTACAGATCACTACACAATAAACTCACAAAACGTAGCAAGATAACAATCACTGGAAGCATGTATGAGCATATAGAGTATGGTGTACGGTACAATCTGACCTGAAAATCCTTCTACTAAATAATCGCTGCACTCTTTTACATAGGAGCAGTATTATAGTAGTTATATTCTTGTACATAGGAGCAGTATTATAGTAGTTATATTCTTGTACATAGGAGCAGTATTATAGTAGTTATATTCTTGTACATAGGAGCAGTATTATAGTAGTTATATTCTTGTACATAGGAGGTAGTATTAGCTATATTCTTGTACATAGGAGCAGTATTATAGTAGTTATATTCTTGTACATAGGAGCAGTATTATAGTAGTTATATTCTTGTACATAGGAGCAGTATTATAGTAGTTATATTCTTGTACATAGAAGCAGTATTATAGTACTAATATTCTTGTACATAGGAGCAGTATTATAGTAGTTGTAATCTTGTACATAGGAGCAGTATTATAGTAGTTATATTCTTGTACATAGGAGCAGTATTATAGTAGTTGTAATCTTGTACATAGAAGCAGTATTATAGTAGTTATATTCTTGTACATAGGAGCAGTATTATAGTACTAATATTCTTGTACATAGGAGGAAGTATTATAGTAGTTATATTCTTGTACATAGAAGCAGTATTATAGTACTAATATTCTTGTACATAGGAGCAGTATTATAGTAGTTGTAATCTTGTACATAGGAGCAGTATTATAGTAGTTATATTCTTGTACATAGGAGCAGTATTATAGTAGTTATATTCCTGTACATAGGAGGCAGTATTATAGTAGTTATATTCTTGTACATAGGAGCAGTATTATAGTAGTTATATTCTTGTACATAGGAGCAGTATTATAGTAGTTATATTCTTGTACATAGGAGCAGTATTATAGTGGTTGTATTCTTGTACATAGGAGGCAGTATTATAGTAGTTATATTCATGTACATAGGAGACAGTATTATAGTAGTTATATTCTTGTACATAGGAGCAGTATTATAGTAGTTATATTCTTGTACATAGGAGGCAGTATTATAGTAGTTATATTCTTGTACATAGGAGGCAGTATTATAGTAGTTATATTCTTGTACATAGAAGCAGTATTATAGTAGTTATATTCTTGTACATAGGAGCAGTATTATAGTAGTTATATTCTTGTACATAGGAGCAGTATTATAGTAGTTATATTCTTGTACATAGGAGAAGTATTATAGTAGTTATATTCTTGTACATAGGAGCAGTATTATAGTAGTTATATTCCTGTACATAGGAGGTAGTATTATAGTAGCTATATTCTTGTATATAGTAGGCAGTATTATAGTAGTTATATTCTTGTATATAGTAGGCAGTATTATAGTAGCTATATTCCTGTACATAGGAACAGTGGCTCAGTTTGTACTATTCTCACTAAACACCAACCATACAATATATATATAAATTTTTATTTGAGTTGATTAAAGTGAATTCATCATTGAAAATGTTTTCTTTCATCAAAACTTTACATAAAAAGATAAGAAAATCTGCACATGAAAGCATTAATAAGAGGTCCATTACTAGTGTGACCCCCAGTGATGTCTGGTCAGCGCTCATACATTTGGGTCATTCATTAGAATCTGGGTAAATAAAACAAGGGTTTAGATGTTTTATATAATTGACACAGTTTCTAAAAATCTCTGTAAACTACTAAGATTGCAATGTGATAACACATGACTGAGGAGTGAGGTTTTGTTCATATGTACGGCTAGAAAGCCTGTCTTCTCACAGCTGGGGGGTTGTTACAGTTCTATGAGCTGAACCATCTGCACTCCAGACCCGATATTCTTGTACATAGGAGGCAGTATTATAGTAGTTATATTCTTGTACATAGGAGGCAGTATTATAGTAGTTATATTCTTGTACATAGAAGCAGTATTATAGTAGTTATATTCTTGTAAATAGGAGGCAGTATTATAGTAGTTATATTCTTGTACATGGGGGCAGTATTATAGTAGTAATATTCTTGTACATAGGAGCAGTATTATAGTAGTTATATTCTTGTAAATAGGAGGCAGTATTATAGTAGTTATATTCTTGTACATAGGAGCAGTATTATAGTAGTTATATTCTTGTACATAGGAGCAGTATTATAGTAGTTATATTCTTGTACATAGGAGGCAGTATTATAGTAGTTATATTGTTGTACATAGGAGGTAGTATTATAGTAGTGATATTCTTGTACATAGGAGCAGTATTATAGTAGTTATATTCTTGTACATAGGAGGCAGTATTATAGTAGTTATATTCTTGTACATAGGAGGCAGTATTATAGTAGTTATATTCTTGTACATAGGAGCAGTATTATAGTAGTTATATTCTTGTACATAGGAGGAAGTATTATAGTAGTAATATTCTTGTACATATGAGCAGTATTATAGTAGTTATATTCTTGTACATAGAAGCAGTATTATAGTAGTTATATTCTTGTAAATAGGAGGCAGTATTATAGTAGTTATAGTCTTGTGCATAGGAGGCAGTATTATAGTAGTTATATTCTTGTACATAGGAGCAGTATTATGGTAGTTATATTCTTGTACATAGGAGCAGTATTATGGTAGTTATATTCTTGTACATAGGAGCAGTATTATAGTAGTTATATTCTTGTACATAGGAGCAGTATTATAGTAGTGATATTCTTGTACATAGGAGGCAGTATTATAGTAGTTATATTCTTGTAAATAGGAGGCACTATTATAGTAGTTATATTCTTGTACATAGGAGCAGTATTATAGTAGTTATATTCTTGTACATAGGAGCAGTATTATAGTAGTTATATTCTTGTACATAGGAGGCAGTATTATAGTAGTAATATTCTTGTACATAGGAGCAGTATTAGAGTAGTTATATTCTTGTACATAGGAGCAGTATTATAGTAGTTATATTCTTGTACATAGGAGCAGTATTATAGTAGTTATATTCTTGTACATAGGAGCAGTATTATAGTAGTTATATTCTTGTACATAGGAGCAGTATTATAGTAGTTATATTCTTGTACATAGGAGGCAGTATTATAGTAGTTATATTGTTGTACATAGGAGATAGTATTATAGTAGTTATATTCTTGTACATAGGAGCAGTATTATAGTAGTTATATTCTTGTACATAGGAGGCAGTATTATAGTAGTTATATTCTTGTACATAGGAGGCAGTATTATAGTAGTTATATTCTTGTATATAGAAGGCACTATTATAGTAGTTATATTCTTGTACATAGGAGGCAGTATTATAGTAGTTATGTCCTTGTACATAGGAGCAGTATTATAGTAGTTATATTCTTGTACATAGGATCAGTATTATAGTAGTTATATTCTTGTACATAGGAGCAGTATTATAGTAGTTATATTCTTGTACATAGGAGCAGTATTATAGTAGTTATATTCTTGTACATAGGAGCAGTATTATAGTAGTTATATTCTTAAACATAGGGGCAGTATTATAGTAGTTATATTCCTGTACAAAGGAGCAGTATTATAGTAGTTATATTCTTGTACATAGGAGCAGTATTATAGTAGTTATTTTCTTGTACATAGGAGCAGTATTATAGTAGTTATATTCTTGTACATAGGAGCAGTATTATAGTAGTTATATTCTTATACATAGGAGGCAGTATTATAGTAGTTATGTTCTTGTACATAGGAGCAGTATTATAGTAGTTATATTCTTATACATAGGAGCAGTAATTATAGTAGTTATATTCTTGTACATAGGAGCAGTATTATAAGTAGTTATATTCTTGTACATAGGAACAGTATATAGTAGTTATATTCTTGTCTTGTACATAGGAGCAGTATTATAGTAGTTATATTCTTGTACACAGGAGCATTATTATAGTAGTTATATTATTGTACATAGGAGCAGTATTATAGTAGTTATATTCTTGTACATAGGAGCAGTATTATAGTAGTTATATTCTTATGCATAGGAGGCAGTATTATAGTAGTTATGTTCTTGTAGATAGGAGCAGTATTATAGTAGTTATATTCTTGTACATAGGAGGCAGTATTATAGTAGTTATATTCTTATACATAGGAGCAGTATTATAGTAGTTATATTCTTGTACATAGGAGGCAGTATTATAGTAGTTATATTCTTGTACATAGGAGCAGTATTATAGTAGTTATATTCTTATACATAGGAGCAGTATTATAGTAGTTATATTCTTGTACATAGGAGCAGTATTATAGTAGTTATATTCTTGTACATAGGAGCAGTATTATAGTAGTTATATTCTTATGCATAGGAGGCAGTATTATAGTAGTTATGTTCTTGTAGATAGGAGCAGTATTATAGTAGTTATATTCTTGTACATAGGAGCAGTATTATAGTAGTTATATTCTTATACATAGGAGCAGTATTATAGTAGTTATATTCTTGTACATAGGAGGCAGTATTATAGTAGTTATATTCTTGTACATAGGAGCAGTATTATAGTAGTTATATTCTTATACATAGGAGCAGTATTATAGTAGTTATATTCTTGTACATAGGAGCAGTATTATAGTAGTTATATTCTTGTACATAGGAGCAGTATTATAGTAGTTATATTCTTATGCATAGGAGGCAGTATTATAGTAGTTATGTTCTTGTAGATAGGAGCAGTATTATAGTAGTTATATTCTTGTACATAGGAGGCAGTATTATAGTAGTTATATTCTTGTACATAGGAACAGTATTATAGTAGTTATATTCTTGTACTTAGGAGGCAGTATTATAGTAGTTATATTCTTGTACATAGGAGGCAGTATTATAGTAGTTATATTATTGTACATAGGAGCAGTATTATAGTAAAATAAAAGTAATTCCACGACACTCCGAGGGATGTGTATCAAAAATTGTGTCTTTTATTCACCAGGGCGACATTTCAGTCCTATTACTGGGACTTTTCTCAAGCAGTGATATTCTTGTACATAGGAGGCAGTATTATAGTAGTTATATTCTTGTATATAGGAGCAGTCTTATATTATATATGATGATAACAGTGATAATTGTCACTTTGAGTACATTTGTGAGTAGTATTCTTGTGTAAATCTATTGTTTTATCTAGTGAATGAGAAGGTTGCACACTGCACGGTATTAGTAGGGGGGACACAGGTTGACAGCTCATCCTGGTGCTCGTGTTTCAAGCATATTTCAGGAAATGACAAGAGATTAAGAAATCTGAGGATATAAATAAATATGAGGAAGTCGAGGGGAATTCATATAAAACTGGACAATTCTGGGTAATACCGGTTAATGTCTCCTCCCTAATAAAAACCACCAGTGGGCAGAGAAGTCCAACCGTCACCCCAGCGTGATCTCTATGGTGTAATTACACACCCACCGCATTTATATGAGGCAGTCAGAAATCACTGTACTAAATCATATCTATAGTTTTGTGAAAAACTATTTGCCCCCCTGTAACTTCTCAGCTATTATGAAACAATGTACAGGTTCTGGTTAGTATCACATAAGATTATTGTGGTCTGCGAGATCTGCGGTCAGGTTAATCTGCCACCTGTATAGGGAGTCATCTCTAGAGGGACAGCCCTGAAAAGATGCAGGATGAATAGGATCGGAATAATTTTGATGGTTATTCACAACGGCCCACATTTACTAATACAGTTGCTCCTAAATTTTTTCATAGTTTACGTAAAAATTTGGCACATTTTTGGTGCTTCTTAGCGCATCTCATTTTAGACATATTTATGAAACAAGTAAGCCAAAAAAGAGTTATGCATTTCCTGCTTTGGGAGCTTGGCATAGCAAAAAAGGGTGTGGCTTAGCAAAGAGGGAGTGGCTTATCAGGGAAGGGCTGGCTTAATAGGGTGGGAGTGGCTTAGAAGGGAGGGAGTGGCTTAGAAGGGAGGGAGTGGTTTAGCAGGGAGGGAGTGCCTTAGCGTTGCAGGGAGGGAGTGGCCTAGCGACATGGGAGTGTCTTAGCTTAGCAGAGAAGGGGTGGCTTAGGTTAGAAGAGAGGGAGTGGTTTAAAAGGGAAGGAGTGACTTAGCAGGGAGGGAGTGGCTTAGCTTAGAGAGGGGGTGGCTTAGGTTAGAAGAGAGGGAGTGGCTTAGCTTGGAGTGAGTGGCTTGGCTTCTGAGTCCCTTTGATAGATCTGTTGTTCTAAGTAATTCACAGTAAATCTGCCCCAATGCTAGTCAACAGGAACCTGTGTGGTCACATAACAGAAAAGTATGTGCCCCTCTTGCTTAGTGACTGGTGCCACCACCTCAGTACATCTGGCACTGATCTTGTCCTTCACATTGACTCTCTACATTACCGGTTCCTTCCCATTGTCTCATGGTCCTTGACAGCAGCATGAAGCTCGGCAGTAGTGTCCAGGGGAACGCCCTTAAGATCCCATTCAAAGCCCTGCAGGACAAAGAGCAGATGATGAAGAATGCTACATACAGCATATCCAATATACAAATCAGAAGGGGACGGTGTATCTAACCCTGTGTGATGCCAGGTTACTAAACACAAGTATCTAATTCTGTGTCATACCAGGTTACTAAACACAAGTATCTAATCCTGTGTCATACCAGGTTACTAAACACAAGTATCTAATCCTGTGTCATACCAGGTTACTAAACACAAGTATCTAATCCTGTGTCATACCAGGTTACTAAACACAAGTATCTAATCCTGTGTCATACCAGGTTACTAAACACAAGTATCTAATCCTGTGTCATACCAGGTTACTAAACACAAGTATCTAATCCTGTGTCATACCAGGTTACTAAACACAAGTATCTAATCCTGTGTCATACCAGGTTACTAAACACAAGTATCTAATCCTGTGTCATACCAGGTTACTAAACACATGTATCCAATTATGTGTGATACCAGGTTACTAAACACAAGTATCTAATCCTGTGTCATACCAGGTTACTAAACACATGTATCCAATCATGTGTGATACCAGGTTACTAAAGACATGTATCTAATCCGGTGTGGCACCAGGTTACTAAACTGGAGTATCTAATCCTGTGTGATACCAGATAACTAAACTAGGGTTTCTAATCCTGTGTGATACCAGATAACTAAAATGGGGTATCTAACCTCGTGTGATACCATGTTACTGAGCTGGGGTATTTCATCCTGAGTGATACTATATTTCTGATCCAGTATATCTAATCTTGTGTGATACTGTGTTACTCAGCTGGCGTTTCTAACCCAGTGTGATACTGCGCTGCAGAGCCAGTGTATCTAATCTTGTGTGATACTCTGCTGCTGCATCACTGTATCTATTCCTGTGTTTTATTGTCTGAGTGATTGTATCTAATCCTGTGTGATATTGTGTTGCTGAGTCAGTGTATCTAATCCTGTGTGATACTGTCTGCTGAGTAAGTGTGTATCTAATCCTGTGTGATACTGTGTTGCTGAATCAGTGTATCTATTCCAATGTGATACTTTGCTCTTGAGTCAGTGTATCTAATCCTGATACTGCACAGTGTATCTAAGCCAATCATGTGTGATACTGTACTCTGTATCTAAGCCCATGTGATGCTGTCGGCTGGGCTGGTGTATCTACACATATTGTTGATGACAGGGCAGCGGCTCCACGCCGCGCTCCGCTCACCTCATTCCAGATGGGGTTGGGGTTATTCTTGATGACTTTAGTTTTCTTCTTGACCCCTGGAAAATAAGAATAAAGAGGACACAATGTTACACTGAGAACGGCTTCTACTACAAAGGACGCTTCTCCTTTAAGAGGACTAAGAGACTGTTGTGTGGCAGGGACTATTTCTCCTCCACGGCTTAGGGATTATTACAAAGAAATGCTCTCTGAGAAATAGTATGGAAGAGCTCTCCACCAGAAAGGACAAGACTGTCCCTCTAGAGACAGCAATCTAGGGTCTTGGAATCTGAGAGAACTGATACACAGAGGATATTAGAGAGCTGAGGACAAGTCCTCATTACAGACCGAGTGGGCTTAACGTTTATAAAACAAAAAAAACTCTTTAAGATATCTAGAACAAAGTAATATACTACACCACTGGAACACCAGGGACGAATAACGAACCACCGGACAGCCAGAGATGAAGAGAGAACAACTGGACAACCAGGGATGAAGAGAGAACCACTGGGCAGCCAGGGATGAAGACAAAATCACTGGACAACCAGGGATGAAGAGAGAACCACCGGACAACCAGGGATGAAGAGAGAACCACTGGACAACCAGGGATAAAGAAAGAATCACTGGACAACCAGGAATGAAGAGAGAACCACTGGACAACCAGGGATGAAGAGAGAACCACTGGATGACCAGGGATGAAGAGAGAACCACCGGACAACCAGGGATGAAGAGAGAACCACTGGACAACCAGGGATGAAGAAAGAATCACTGGACAACCAGGGATGAAGAGAGAACAACTGGACAACCAGGGATGAAGAGAGAACCACTGGGCAACCAGGGATGAAGAGAGAACCACTGGGCAACCAGGATGAAGAGAACCACTGGCACCAGGATGAGAGAACCACCGGACAACCAGGGATGAAGAGAGAACCACTGGGCAACCAGGGATGAAGACAAAATCACTGGACAACCAGGGATGAAGAGAGAACACCGGACAACCAGGGATGAAGAGAGAACCACTGGACAACCAGGGATGAAGAAACAATCACTGGATCACCAGGGATGAAGAGAGAACCACTGGACAACCAGGGATGAAGAAACAATCACTGGATCACCAGGGATGAAGAGAGAACCACTGGACAACCAGGGATGAAGAGAGAACCACTGGACAACCAGGGATGAAGAGAGAACCACCGGACAACCAGGGATGAAGAGAGAACCACTGGGCAACCAGGGATGAAGAAAAAATCACTGGACATCCAGGGATGAAGAGACAACCACCGGACAACCAGGGATGAAGAGAGAACCACTGGACAACCAGGGATGAAGAGAGAACCACCGGACAACCAGGGATGAAGAGAGAACCACTGGACAACCAGGGATGAAGAAAGAATCACTGGACAACCAGGGATGAAAAGAGAACAATTGGACAACCAGGGATGAAGAAAGAACCACTAGATCACCAGGAACAAATAAAAAACACTCGGACAACCAGGGATGAAAAGAGAACAACTGGACAACCAGGGATGAAGAGAGAACCACCGTCAGCCAGAGATGAAGAGAGAACCACTGGACAACCAGGGATGAAGAGAGAACCACTGGACAACCAGGGATGAAGAGAGAACCACTGGACAACCAGGGATAAAGAAAGAATCACTGGACAACCAGGGATGAAGAGAGAACAAGTGGACAACCAGGGATGAAGAAAGAACCACTTGATCACCAGGAAAGAATAAAAAACACTCGGAAAACCAGGGATGAAAAGAGAACCACTGGACAACCAGGGATGAAGAGAGAACAACTGGACAACCAGGGATGAAGAGAGAACCACTGGACAACCAGGGATGAATACTACTAGATCATCAGGGAGGAATAGAGAGCCACAGGATCACCAGGGATATTTACAGAACCACTAGATCACCAGGGATGAATAGAAAACACCTGGACAACCAGGGATGAATACAGGACCAGGGAGGAATAGCGAACCACTGGATCACCAGGGATAAAGAGAGAACCACTGGACAACCAGGGATGAATACCTCTAGATCATCAGGGAGGAACAGAGAGCCACAGGATCACCAGGGATATTTACAGAAACACTAGATTACCAGGGATGAATAGAAAACACCTAGACAACCAGGGATGCATACAGGACCAGGGAGGAATAGCGAACCACTGGCTCACCAGGGATAAAGAGAGAACCACTGGACAACTAGGGATGAATACCTCTAGATCATCAGGGAGGAACAGAGAGCCACAGGATCACCAGGGATATTTACAGAAAACCTAGATCACCAGGGACGAATAAAAAACACAACAGGGATGCATACAGGACCAGGGAGGAATAGTGAACCAACGGGGATAAAGAGAGAACCACTGAATTACCAGGGATGGATACAAACCACTAGATCACCAGGAAAGAAAAGAGAGCCACAGAATCATCAGGGATATATACAGAACCACTGGATCACCAGGGAGGAACACTGAACTATTGAAACCCCAGGTATACAGAACCTCTGGCTCACCTAAGTATAATAGAGAACCAATGGCGAACAAAGGATCAATATAGAACCACTGGAACACCAGGGATAAATATAGAACAACTGGATCCCCATGGAGAAATACAGAAACAGTGAATCAGTTGGGAGGAATAGAAAACAACTGGATCACCAATGATGAAAACCGAACCACTGGATCACCAGAGATACATACAGAACCAATGGCACCCCAGGGAAGAATAAAGAACCACTGAATCACCAGGGATACGGAACCACTAGATCACCAGGAAAGAAAAGAGAGCCACATAATCATCAGGCATATACACAGAACTACTGGATCATCAGGGATCAATACAGAACAAATGGCACACCAGAGAGGAATACAGAACCACTGGATCAACAGGGAGGAATAGAAAACTGCTGGATTACGAGACATAATCAGAGAACCACTGGATCACCAGGGATGAACACAGAATCATTGGATGACCAGGGATGGATTTAGAATCACTCGACCTTCAGGGATGAATGCAGATCATCAAAGAGGAATAGAGAAGTCCTGGATCACCAGAGATTAATACAGAACCACTGTGTCACAGTTTCCTCAGCTGAGGCAGTGGCGTCCAGTTGCCAAGGTGACCAGGTTGGCGACCCGGCCTACTCAGACACAGGAGCGCAGGACCAATTTCACTGTGCACCAAAGCCCCAAGACGTCACTACGTCGGGCATGTGGGAGCTCCCGGCGTTCTGTAGGGCTGCCATGCGATCCCAGCCAGCGGGCTATTTAAGACAAGCACCTGCCTGAGCAGATCCCTGTGAATTTTATGTTCCCCAGCATATCTGACTGCTATTCTGCCATTGTCCTGGCTACCTGGATTTGACCCTGCCTGTCTGACTTTCCCTGTGCTCCTGATTTTGGTTTGGCTTTGACTCTGACACTGGACCTTGGCATTTCTCCTCAATGTGTTCCGCTTCTGACGATTTTGTACTGCTGCTACCACCTGGTTTTGACCCGGGTAGTCCAACCTCTCTTGCTCCATTGTCTCCATTCTTGTCTTTGTGTGTTTCCTTGCACTTATTCAGCGTAGGGACTGTCGACCAGTTGTGGGTCACTGCTTAGGGTGATCGTGCAAGTAGGCAAGGGGAGTGGGTCTGGGTGAGGTTAAGGCTGGACTTTCCCTATTTTTGTGTGACGTCCTGTTAGCAGATTGTGACATATTCACAGGCCCATCCAGGGGCATAGCCAGGGCACTTGCCCAGGCGCAGAGGCTGAGGGGGCGCACCTGCCGGGTGGTTCATTGACATGGTGAATCATGGAGCCGTCCGCTCCCTACTTCACCACTCTGCTGAGCTCTGGCGCTGCTGGCGAACGCAGGATATGTCGATTATCAGAGAAACAGGTGAGTGGGTTTTTTTTTTATGGAGCTGGAGAGGGCACTAATGGTCAAAGGGGGGCATAAGGAGGATATAACTACAGTGAGGGGGAACCGAGGTGGGTATAACTACTGTGAAGGGGCCATAAGGAAGACATAACTACTGTGAAGGGGCCATAAGGAAGACATAACTACTGTGAAGGAGCCACAAGGAAGACATAACTACTGTGAAGGGGCCACAAGGAAGACATAACTACTGTAAAAGGGCTACAAGAAGGACAAGAGGGAACATAATGTGGGCAACCCTGCAGTTAGGGGCACAATGTGGGCATTTCTATTGTGAGGGGGAACAATGTGAATGTGGATAATACTACAGAGAGGGGGCACAATATAGGCATTAGTACTCTGTGGTAGCACTAAGGAGAAGTGCCCTAGATGACCCTGTTATACACTGGTATGGCTCAGTCTTACAGGGCAGCACAGCGCCCCCTGCTGGAGATTCCACAGGGGCAGTCACCATCCCTTCCTTATGTGATTACGTTATTCTTTTTGCTCTATCACCACAGGGACCTTGTTCCGGATCCAGTAGACATCACACCGACACCAGCGACACCCTGTATGCGGTAGGACCAGTTGGTTCTTTCATTTTTCACAAGGTGTACTGGTACCTCCGAGTACCCTATGACAGATTTTATTAGATGGGACTGAGTGAGTGCAGTTATGCATTGGGTGGATTAAGAGGAGAGGCTTAGTGTAAAAAAAATGTGCCTCGGTGCGCTATGTGCTGAACTTTTCATTCTTCATGTTAATTTGCATGCGGGGAGGGGAGTGATACTAAATCCTTGCCCCGGGTGCTGGAAAGCCTAGCTCCACCTCTGGGCCTACCACAACCGTGTCCCCTGTTCCTCATCATGAATTTGGTTCACGATTTAGTGGAACAGGTGCAGGGTCTTTTGTTGACAAGATTTAGTTCAGAGGGTTCACAAGAGACTGCACAGGCGTTACCCCTAGGCGCTACTCCCCTTCAGACTGTTGGGTTGAGAACAACAGAGAGTGAGGATCATTATCTCTTTGTTACAGGGAGACCCCTAGCAGTGGGCGTTTCCTCTCCCGGCTGACGCACACATTTTGTCTTCTGTTGATAATATTTTTTCTGTGTTTTTTTTTTCTGTGTTTGTTATATGATGAACCAGATAGAGCTGCTTATACAAAAAGTAAATTGGCCAGTTTAAAGCATGGTAACCGGCCCATGGAAGGATATTACGTAGAAATTCAGTGGTGCGTTGCTTCTGAATAGAATAATCCTCGTTAAGATGTCAATTTCATTTGGGCCTTTCTGAAACTTTAAAAAATGTATTAGCGAATTACTGCTCTCCTGGCACGTTAAATGAGATCATGGTTCTAGTGGTGCATTTAGACTGACGGGTTAGAGAACAGAATAGAGAAGTCTCTTCACAGGTTCCTAGGTACTTTCTGGATCCAGATAAAGGACCACTGGAGACGGTATCTGATCCTGAAGAACCTATTTAGTTGTTTAGTTTAGGAAGGCAAGGTCTCTACTCAATGATCAGCAGAAGCACAATAGACGCAAAGTCCTGTCCCAAGTGTCCATCTCAAGGAAGCAAGGTGGACAAGAGAGGTTGGATAGAAATCCTCCAGGGATAAGGTACTTTGTGGTCCAACTAAGAAAATATTTTTGCCGGTCTGTATTATGTTTGGAAATAAAAAACGTTCATCATTGAAGAGATTGTCAATCCCTTAATCTTCCATTCTGTGCCCTGCCCTCAGCTGTTCAGGTGACGGCCATTGATTCTACTCTGTTAATCAGGGAAGGTATTGAATGTCTATGTCGGTGGGGATCCTTTATTCTGGAGTCTTTTATTAGTTATGAAACAACTACCAGTTAATGTCTAGTTGGGAATGTCATCGTTACAGGTACCTAACCTGGTTGTGATTGGGAAACTGGAAAAGTGCAGAAAAAATAGATTACATCACCATCCTGTGTCGTCCATTGCTTCCACTGAAAATAAGAAGCTGCATTTTCCTGAATCTGAGGACTGAACCTGGGTCTAATGCTCTTCTTCCCCATAGGTCCTACAACTGCGCAATTGAATTGATTCCAGTTTCCAGATTTCCCAATGACCGAATCTACAACTTGTCAGGCCCTGAACATCAGGCTAAGGGATTATTTGACCATCTGTTCCTCCTCTGGGTGCAGGGGGTTCTTTTTTTGGAGGAGGAAAAATTAAGGGCAGTCTAAGACACTCTATTGGCTATGGAGAGTTTAACAAGATCACGGTCAAGAACTGTAATCCTTTACCTCTGATCTCCAACTTAGACCTTTGGTTGGGTTTATAATCTCATTCACATTACAGAAGGGGACAAATGGAAAACAGCCTTTAACACTCCAGAGGGTCACCTTGACTACTTGGTGATGCAATTTGGCCTAAGTAACGTGCCTGATGTATTCCAAAATCTTGTGAATTATGTTTTTCAGGAGTTTGTTGGGAGGTTTTTGGTCGTTTACTTGGAAGACATTTTATATTATTCTTCAGATATGGATTCTCATGTTTTGTTTGCGAAAACTCTCTTGCAGGTTCTACATAAGAATCAATTATTTGTTAAATTTGGGGTCAAGGAGATGCCTTTCCTTGGTTACAATACTTCCCTGGATTGTTTTCAGATAGACCCGGCTAGAGATGAGCGAATCTATGCGCCGATTCGTAGATTCGATACGAATCTTGGAAATTTTCCGCTGCGAAGCAAATCCGAATTTTTTGAGATTCACTCCGTTAGATTCGAAAATGTTCTTAAGGCTTTTTACGCATTCGCTACGTACTTGTCCGATAAATTGTATGCTTATGCTATGTATAAGTTACTTTATACGCTGATGCGTACGAATTCAGTTAATTAGCAAACTTTTACTGTTCATTATTCGTGTGGCAAAAAGCCCGGGAAGAAAGCGGTCACCTGACCTAGTGGGCAGGGCTTGCTCTGATTGTCTCAGGCTCGGTAAGCCAGTGACGCATCACTTCTGCTGTGACTGCTGAGATGAGCAGAAGCACTGTGTGTGAAGTTCTGAGAGACTGAGACCTGTTTTGTTAAAATTGTGGTGTAATTGTTCTGGGAATCTATATTACACATCAGGGATACTGCAGGGCAAGTTCAGGGCAAGTGAAGGGCTAGTAATTAATCAGGCAGGGAGAGAGATAGGGAGAGAGACAAAGACTAGCCTCAGGGCCACAGAGTCAAGTGAAAAATGTCTGGAATGGATAAGCAAAAGAGGTCCAGTTCCAGCCAGACCTTGAGCTCTAAAAAAAAAGGAGAAGGTGGCACAGGGCAGAAGTGCCAAAGGACCTGTAGCCGGAGCTTCTACTTGTAGAATTCATAATAGTTGGCCGGTGTTCCACCAGGCTAACCCACCAAGGCGTAAAATTGTAGTGGAGGAGAAAGTGGATGAGGTAGTGTAGTGGATGGCACGCTCATCTCAGTCTCAGCCGGATGATCTGCTGTCATTTGCTGATACAGTATCCATATGTAGTCAGGGGTCAGACTCAGAGCATTCCTCCTGCTCCACCATTCCTCTCCAGCAAAGCCTATCATTTTTGTTCGCAATTTGTACACTCATGCGTACGCGTTCACAGAAGTTACGTACCCTTTAAAACTGAACGTTCGTTACTAGTGCGCAAATGTTCACAAAACACCACATAATAACGTATGATTTGTACGTAGCTTCGCCAAATAGATTTGTAGAATATATGAATCTTATGAAAAGTTTGACGAATATTCGGCGAAGCAATTTTTGGATGATTCGCTAGCCCCGGCCAAGGTTCAAGCGATAAAGAATTGGTACCAGCCAACTTCTCTCAGGGCTCTGCAACACTTTCTGAGCTTCGCCAATTATTGTTGGAAATTCATCAAACAATTTTCAGTTATTGCCAGACCAGTCACAGACGTAACTAAGAGGGGGTCAGATCTGGCTCACTGGGGGCCTGAAGCTATAACAGCGTTTGAGTCCCTGAAAGCTTCTATTCCAACCGAACCAGACCAGAATACACCATTTATTGTTGAGATGAATGCTTCTGAGGTAGGAGTGAGAGTGCTGCTTTCTCAGGGTACATCTTATTTTACTTTTCGTAAACCTTGACCCTATTTATCGAGACAATTTTGTGCTGCAGATATGAACTATGATGTTGGCAATTGTGAGCTCCTGGCTATTAAATGGGCTTTTGAAGAGTGTCTGAGGTGCATGACTCTGTGCTAAGTGGACATCCAGGTATTGAGGGCACTAACAGGTTGACTTCCAGGCACTATTGGTGGCAGACCATGGTCAAGAATATTTCTGCTTACATTTCAGCATGTGAAACCTGGGCCAGGACTAAGACACCCGTTCTGCTGGAGAGTTGTGTCCTTTGCCAGTTCCCCAGAGGACTTGGTCTCATATTTCTATGGACTTTGATCTTCTGTGCTCTCAAGGGAAGGCTGTGACCTGGGTGGTCATGGAAGGATTTTCTAAAATGTGTCATTTTGTTCTACTGAGTAAACTTCCTTCAGCAAAGGAATTATCATAAGTCTTTCTAGATCATATTGTGAGAATCCATGGAATTCCTGAAAACATTGTATTAGACAGAGGTGTTTGGTTTGTGCTGACATTTTGGAGATCTTTCCGTGAAAATCCGTGAAAGCTAAAACTGTAGCTGAAAAACTGTGCACAGTCTGGGCCCAGGTTCAGAAGAACCTGAGGAACTCCCACAAAATTTAGAAAAGAGCTGCCAATAAAAAAAATGTCTCAGGGTTTTTTGGTTTGGTTGTTGACATAAAATATTCACTTGTAGGTACCTTTTATGAAATTTGTGCTCCGTTTTATTGAACTATATGAAATTTCAGAGATAATTAAAGAACTCCCGCAAAAAAAATTATTCCATGTCCTGCTAGAAATGTACATGATGTAAACTGTAGTAAATGTCATTTTCTTACCAGTGTCTGTATTTGTGAGTTATATCTCCCTGATGTTTCTCATCTGTGTCATGTGACCAGCAATCAGACTCACCAACTCACACAGAGACAGGAAGTCTAATTCTCTGTGCATTCCTATGGGAGCCTCACTCTGAGTCTCATAGGAATGAATAGAGCAGTAACTGGCTTCCTGTCCTGGGTCAGTTGGAGGTCAGGAAGTTGGTCACATGACCCAGCTACAATAACAAGAGAGGGGATAACTTTCTAACAGGTCAGAGAATAAAAATTTTTGCAGGAGTTTTTCTTTAATCTTGTCTCCTTATGTTTGAAATTGCCTAACTCTCTGAGGATAGAAAATGTCTTTGTTGAAAAAGTATGCGACTCCATTCGTCCCTCAGAAACCTCCTGGTCCAGTGAAGTGGAGGGTGAAGTAGAATATGAGGCGGCGAAGCTTTTGGATTCCAGGAAGGTGCAGAACAGGTTACAGTACTTGGTGCATTGGAAGGGTTAAAGACTGAGGAGAGGTCATGGGTGCCAGCTGGTAATATCCATGCGGACCGTTTGATTAAAAGGTCTCATGAGTTACACCCTGACACTCCAGTGGTCCCTCCTGAAAGGGGAGTACTGTCACAGTTTCCCAGAGTGCCACTGCTTCAGCTCGACAGCAGCGCCTGGTTTCCAAGGAAACCAGGCTGGCGATCCAGCCTACTATGATGCAAGATGGACCAATTGCACCGTGCAGAGGGGCTCCTGATTTTGGTTTGACTCTGGCATTCGACCTTGGCATTTCTCCTCACTGTGTTCAGCTTCTGGTGATTTTGTATTCTTGATACCTCCTGGTTATGACCCGGGTAGTCCGACTTCTCCTGCTCGCTTGTCTCCACTCTTGTCTTTGTGTGTTTCCCTGCACTCAGTCAGTGTAGGGACTGTTGACCAGTTGTGGGTCACTGCTTAGGGTGATCATGCAAGTAGGAAGGAAAAGTGTGTATGGGTGAGATAAGGCTGCACTTTACCTATCCCTGTGTGATGGTCTGTTAGCAGACTGTGATACACTGGATCATCAGGTATAAATACAGAATTACTAGATCACCAGGGATTAATACAGGACCACTGGATCACAATGAAGAAAAAGAGAACCATTGGGCCATCAGGGAAGAATACCAAACCACTTAATCTCCAGGGATGAATACAGGGCCACTGGATCACCAGGAGTGAATAAAGAAACACTGGATCACGAAAGAAGAAAAGCAAACCACTCAGTCCCCAAAGATGAAAAAAGATCATCATGAAAGGAGAATTATATAACGAGGAATGAATGCAGAACCAAGCTAGAGAATGGTTCTGTAGAACTGATAGAAAACCAGTGAATCACCGGGGGTGAAAAGAGAAACACTGGATCACCAGGAACAACTATGGTTTATGAAAGATTACCACCTGCAACAACAAAGACATTGGCTAGAGGGGTGACAACTCATGGGCCCGTGCATTGTGCTTACTTCCAAGCCATAATTTATCATCCAGCCCTTGCTGTTTCAGGATTCTTGACAACACTGTTATGGGGGATCTGTGGATGACACTGTTATGAGGGATCTGTGGAGGACACTGTTATGGGGGATCTGTGGATGACACTGTTATGGGAGATCTGTGGCGGACACTGTTATGGGAGATCTGTGGATGACACTGTTATGGGAGATCTGTGGAGGGCACTGTTATGGGGGATCTGTGGATGACACTGTTATGGGGGATCTGTGGATGACACTGTTATGGGGATCTGAGGATGACACTGTTATGGGGATCTGAGGATGACACTGTTATGGGGATCTGAGGATGACACTGTTATGGGGGATCTGTGGAGGACACTGTTATGGGGAATCTGTGGATGACACTGTTATGGGAGATCTGTGGATGACACTGTTATGGGAGATCTGTGGATGACACTGTTTTGGGAGATCTGTGGATGACACTGTTATGCGGGATCTGTGGAGGACACTGTTATGGGAGATCTGTGGATGACACTGTTATGGGGGATCTGTGGATGACACACTGTTAGGGGAGATCTGTGGATGACACTGTTATGGGGGATCTGTGGATAACACTGTTATGGGGGATCTGTGGATGCCCCCTGCCTGGAGGTTCACAGACAGGATCGGGATACCCCCCACCCCACCACCACTTTCTCACCGCATTGTATGTGACTTATAAGACTTAACGAGTGAAACCTTTATTGTAAAGATTTCCTGAGTGCCAGGCCCAGCTGGGAGGAAGAGGAAGAGGAAGGAGCTGAGCCGTCTCAGGGACACACATTAGCATTGAAGTCCACTAAAACATCTATATATGGACAAGAAAGCATAGCAGAGCCGAGCCAGCGTGAAATTCACAGGGGAGAGCACAGCTGGAGCCTGTCAGGAGATGCAGCCCACACTGCCTGTGACTGACCTCATGGCAATAATGCACTATATATATAATGACTATACCGCTATAATGTAGCAGCACTGAGCGTGTTGGGTGCAGTAGAGCTGAGATTTGGCAGAGCGGGGTCATCTGAGCCCTTGCAGGTCAAGTAGTGGGATCAGGTGCTTCTACCATGTGCGGCAACATGGAACTCCAGGATACCCAATGTTAAACAAGAAACCCATGAGCTGAATTACTACTTATCCGAAGATAAGCGGCGCCATGTGTGTGACTGCTAATCATATCAAATTAAAGTAAAAAATTACCAATTTTTGAAATTGCATTTATATGTTAAAAATATTTTTTAATTTCTATTTCATTATCCATATTTTAGAAAGAATCCTGCAATCTTGCAGCGTTCACACTGAGCACTACGCCTAATCACAAGCTACCACTTCTCAGCAGTCCTCTCATCATCATCACAGGCAGGATTACAATTACAGTAATACCTAGAGATAGATAACACAGGATCCACCCCTCACAATAGATGATGGTCACAGCTTATCTTCCCCCTCCCCTCACAAAAAGCACACCCATATAGATCTATTTCGAAACTACAGGTTCCTATGGTCTATGTGGCTGCTGTAAAGCAGATCTCTAAACGCTGTTATCAGTAGCTAAGGAAAGATGGCTGCCCCCATAATCATGTACAGAAAATAAAAAAAATCTAAAATCAGAAAACAAAAAATTATATAAAAAAAATGTTTTTAAGTGGTTTAAAAAGTATATAATAATATGTAGGTGATACGTTTCCTTTAAGGAGTGAGTCTGACAGCTGGTGGCTGAAGGACGACTCTCGAAGGTCTAGGGTCAGCAAAGAGGTCACTGGTAAAACCCATGGAGAAAATGGTGAAGGATGAAAAACACAGCCTGATGATGTCATCACATAACATAAATACTTGATGATGATGATGTCATCGTAAAACATGAAAACATCACAGCACCGCACACAACAGACCATCCAGCTTCCTGGGATCTCATTACTGATTCCATTAACCAGCTGTAGACTGAGGGGCAAGGTAACGAGTAATCTCCATGTAATGACCTGATGAGAAGATGCACAGGAAGTCCTCTGATTGCTCCATCCAACCTAAGAAGAAACAATGGGTTTTCAGTACTGGTAGGCTGAGAAATTATCCTTTTAGGGTTCCTCCATCTAAGACTAAAATGGCAGATGATGGACATCGGGGTCAGCTGCTCAAAGGGTCCATGGTATTATGGGACAGTGAGGTCCATTCTTCATCTGATCTTCCACTTTTGTATCCCAAAGCAAATAAAATACTTGTTGGAAAGATTGTCAGGTTTTGGATGGAGGTGTCTTCAAAGACATTTTCCTAGAAATCTTGAGATGAACATTTCCAAAGGGATCCAGGGACCCGAAGGGTTTTTTTTGCTGAGAGTCTCTGCAACTCCATCCCACCAAATCTATTTTCTACTCTTCGCTTTCCTCATAGGACAATTGAGTGCTAAGTTAAAGTCCCATTGACAGTAGACTCCAGCCATTGAGCAGAACCATGTTCGCCATGTCTTCAATGTTGGACTAGAGTTACTGGGGCCCACCAGAGGAAATTAGTTTTGGGGCCCAACCCCTATATCATAAATACTGTGTAATAGATTTTGAATAGTGCATGAGAACCTGGGACTTATGGAGGATCATTTCATACTCTGGTGGGCCAGTGAATGTCTTCAGGCTCTTACCCTCCTCAGGAGGAGTGCTCCCCAAGATGTCTTCTCTGGCTTCTTCAAGTTCTCACTTTGGTCCATGTAATAGCTCTTCTCTACCTTTCAAACCCGGACAGGTTCTGGACCATCATTTCTTAGAAAGTGTAGCTGGGACCTCTAAGGCCTGCTACTGTACAAATTATACCTGGTTCCACCATTTAACGGGTGAGAACTTCCACCATGGTTGGTGAACTGGGGCCTTCAGTTGATATGTTCATGGCTGTCATATTATTTCCTCACGTGTGCATGGACTTCTTCCAGGTACTTCAGTTTCCTCGATCCCAAATAACAAACTTTGGACAAGCCCTTCAAATGGACCAGACCCCCCCCCTTCTACTGGTGGACTGTAGGAGGTTCATCTGCTGGTACTGCCAAGATCAGCTGGTATCAGGGTGCCAGAGGGGGCCCAAAGGTCTCTCTATGGCACATGGTACTTGGGGACCCTGGTACAGATTTTTCAATAGGGCCCAATATCTTGAAGCTGCGCCTTTCACTGGTACCAAGGAACCTCTTAGAGTCAACACCAGAGGTGATCAGCTTTCTCTAGCTTGTCAGCATCAGTGACCCAAGAAGCAAGGTCCAGAAGAGACCAGAGAAGGTGAAGAAGCAGGAGAGTTCACTAACTATAACGCAACACAATGCATCACCGCGAGGAGCCCCATGTGATAACAAGTCATGTGACTGACATCAAGAGAGCAGGAGACATCCATGTACATGACAGATAGAGACAGGCCCTCGACTGTGTAATGACTACACATCTATCTATCTTTCCTTATCATCCTTCAGGCAGCACAACACAAAGGGTTAATGTCTTGCTTCTCCCGTCTAGGACAGAAGATAATCATTAGTAATCAGACCAATTAACCCCCCTATAAAGGAGTCCACACTCACTAGGTAGAAGTGTTTTTTTCTTCTGTCTAGGACAATTAAGCTCACACATACAGAGGCTCCTGCTGCCGTTAAAGGGTTATTCTCATTTTAGACAATGGGGGCATATCGCTAGGATATGCCCCCATTGACTTATAGATGCGGGTCCCACCGCTGGGACCTGCACCTATATCGAGAACGGAGCTCCTGAAGTGAATGAGGGCGCACTGCGCATGCGCAGCCGCCCTCCATTCATTTCTATGGGGCCGCCGAAAATAGCCGAGCGCTGGCTCGGCTACTTCCGTCGGCTCCATAGAAATGAATGGGAGCCGACCGCGCATGCACGGCCCGGCTCCCATTCATTCCTATGAGCGGCGCGGGGAGCTGCGCCTGGTGGTGGCCGGACCCCCGGAAACCTGGGGTCCTCCAGGCGCAGCGCTCCCCGCTCCGTTCTGGCTATAGGTGCGGGTCCCAGCGGTGGGACCCGCACCTATAAGACAATGGGGGCATATCCTAGCGATATGCCCCCATTGTCTAAGATGAGAATACCCCTTTAAGGCCACTATATTTACTAAGCCTGATATTATATAGCTGGAAGTGGCTTCCATAGTATCATGTATCATTTGAGGTGCTGGAAGAGTTCCAGAGTTATATGCAGGTTATAGAGCTGGAGGTGTGCTCCAGAACTAACTGCATAACATGTCTGATCTGGAAGAGTTTCCAGAGTTATATGCATGTTATAAAGTTGGAGGTGTGCTCCAGAGCTAACTGCATTACATGACTGATCTGGAAGAGTGTCCAGAGTTATATGCAGGTTATAGAGCTGGAGGTGTGCTCCAGAATTAACTGCATGACATGACTGATCTGGAAGAGTGTCCAGAGTTATATGCAGGTTACAGAGCTGGAGGTGTCCTCCAGAGTTATAAGCATGTTATAGAGCTGGGGGTGTCCTCCAGAGTTATAAGCATGTTATAGAGCTGTGGGCATGATCCAGAAATTAACTGCATGACATGTCTGATCTGGAAGTGGTTTCCAGAGTATTATATATCATATGAGGTGCTGGAAGAGTGTCCAGAGTTATATGCATGTTATAGAGCTGGAGGTGTCCTCTAGAGTTATATGCACGTTATACAGCAGGAGGTGTCCTCCAGAGTTATATGCATGGTATAGAGCTGGAGGTGTGCTCCAGAATTAACTGCATGACATGACCGATCTGGAAGAGTGTCCAGAGTTATATGCAGGTTATAGAGCTTTCCTGCTGGGTTTCTCATATGCAGCGGGGGTTCCCTGCAAACTATCAATGTTTCAGGGTGTGTCACTGTGAGAAGTGCTGGTTTGGCAGTTACAAGTACTGTTATTACCTTCAGACCTGCAGCAGTGTCTCAGGAGCCATTTTGGAGTAGTATACAGGTGCAGTTGAGCTAGACTTAATGGGTAACATGTTCAATAATGGCACAAGAGGTTAACTAACTCTCTCAATGTATTTCAATAGTTTTGCCACAAAATGTATGAGAACTCTGTGCCATGTGTTATCAGTGTAATTCTTAGCTCTGCTACATCTGTGGCTCTGCACAGTGTGAGATCTTACTGCAGCAGTGTAATCACAGCAGCTCTAAGGGTCATGTGTGCTGGAGGGGCTCATATGTAGCTTGTATGTATGTGTGAGCAAAATAATATGTTACAATACATAACTCTACAAGGAATCCCATAAATCTAATGTAGGAGAGGTCTGCACCAACTGTGGACAATGTAGGAGAGGTCTGCACCAACTGTGGACAATGTAGGAGAGGTCTGCACCAACTGTGGACAATGTAGGAGATGTCTGCACCAACTGTGGACAATGTAGGAGGTGTCTGCACCAACTGTGGACAATGTACGAGGTGTCTGCACCAACTGTGGACAATGTACGAGGTGTCTGCACCAACTGTGGACAATGTAGGAAATGTCTGCACCAACTGTGGACAATGTAGGAGATGTCTACACCAACTGTGGACAATGTAGGAGATGTCTACACCAACTGTGGACAATGTAGGAGATGTCTACACCAACTGTGGACAATGTAGGAGAGGTCTACACCAACTGTGGACAATGTAGGAAATGTCTGCACCAACTGTGGACAATATAGGAGATGTTTGCACCAACTGTGGACAGTGTAGGAGGTGTCTACACCAACTGTGGACAATGTAGGAGAGGTCTACACCAACTGTGGACAATGTAGGAGATGTCTGCACCAACTGTGGACAATATAGGAGATGTTTGCACCAACTGTGGACAGTGTAGGAGAGGTCTGCACCAACTATATGGCCACAATCTGATAAAAGCTTATATACATGCTACTGCCAACCCAGGTTCTCAGGTCATCTCTCACCAGGGTATCTCATCATCAATTAACTTGCCTTTGGTTTATCATCATCGCCTGGAGTTTTTACGAAGTTATTTGTGGCACTAACTCAGGCCTTAGCTTCCAGTTAGACTCCAGAAACTGGCTGCTTAAGCTCTCACTGGAGCTGATCTAGAAATCAAGGTGGATGTGAGGTCTAAGGTCCGATCACCAAGTGCCAGTCAGGATGGAGTGACATAACGAGAAATAACATGGCCCCACAGCAAATTTTTGTATGGGGCTCCTCCCAGAAACTTCTTTGCAACCTCCACTCCTGTGGTTAGTCAAGATGGCGCTCTCAGACCAGGCCCAGCAGCCGCTCTGTCTGTTTCCTACACATATATATACCATATTCCATGTCACTGTATATTACTCTTGAGGGGGCCCTGACTTAGTCCTCCTCTTGGATGGTCCCCTTCTGAGTTGGGGCCCCAATAGCTATGTCCCTGTCAGGACTGCTAAGAGAATTCTAGGGAAATCTTCGATAGAAGCCATAACGTGGGCATTAGTGCAAATTGCAAACCAGCTTTGTTTCAGCAAGTCTGGTTCATCTTGTGGTGATCAAGCCAGAAACTCATGTTATGATGGCTTAGTCCGAGAAATACTGACCGAGGTAGATTATTCTGGCCGTTCCAATAACTCTGGTCAGGAAGTACACTTCCACATTCTTTGAGTTCAGGGGAGGTGGTCTCCTCAAGAGTTGTATCTGTATCTAGAGCAATACATCCAGCTCTTCATTAGGGCTGGCTCAAGAATCAGTCAGTGGTGGAGCAAACAGGTAATATCTCCACCATGTGCTGTACCAACAATTGGCACAGGACTCTCTCTGATCCACGGTGCAGTCAATGCGGTCAAATTATGACTTGAGCAGTGGAATGTTAAACCGTAGACAGCCATCCACAGTCAAGGTATCCTGAATGTTCAGGCGGATCTATCTGGTAAGTAGGTCACAGTGGAAGTCTCAGCGACTGTATCTGCAGATCGAGTACCCCATGTAGATACAATAGGGAGAGGCTCTAAGCTCAAGAAGTTCTTCTCCTTGAATCAAGTGGATCCACCAGAAAGAATAGATGGCCTGTCTTACAGTTCAGAGGGAATTTTTCATCCAAATTTTCCTCCATTTGCCCTCGAATCCTGAGTGCTCAGGAAAATACAGAGATACAGTCCAGCCAGATCTTCTCGTTCTAGGAGGCCTACAGCATCCACACCAGAGATGCTTCAGTTCACAGCCTAGAATCTGACGGTTCAGGACTGAAGAAGGGCTTGTAAGATGTGGTGGAAACTTTGCAGAATCCTGACCTGTCTGAAGTCTTACACAGGAAGGTTTCCAGATTAGGAGTGCATGTCACGGGTGCCACTGCTTGCATAGACGGAGCCTTCGTGCATTCATGCATTTTTTTTAACTTTCTTGATTCAATTTAAATGAATCGTTCAGCCTCCTATTCCAGCCTGGGATCAGGTTGTTCTCCTCAAGACTTACAGAAGCTCCAAGGTTTGTATCTTGGAAGGTTTATTTCTGTTGCCAACTGCATCAGCCAAGAAGGAGTCAGACTTTTGCAAGGGCCATATCTGAAAGTACATCAAGAAGACTCGCCCTATACCCTACTGAAGCTCTCATCTGACATGAGAGAAATTCTTCAGAATCCTCAATCAGCTGAACAAGACGAGCTTCATCTACCGGTCATTGGAGAACCAGGGTCCTTCAGGTCGGCTGACCATCTGCTTATAGAGAAGTATAAAAGCCAGCGAGTCTACACGGCGTGGATCAGGAATACTATAAAGTCTGCTCCTAAAAGCATCAGATCTGCTACATGGTCCTCTCCATTACAAGGTGGATGTATCTGGTGCTTGAGATTCAGCCTTTGACAGACAAGTGATTATTAAAGCTGCAACTCAAGGACGATAAGAAAAGTCTACAGCGGCTTACCGAAATTTATTTTTCCTTGAGTCCAAAGGCAGCACAAGTATCCCTCCCTGAAAGACATTGCTTGGAAAAAAAACACATCTTCCTAGTGGGTGTGCACTCCTTTATGGGGGGTAATTAGTCTGATTTACTAATGATTTATCTTCTGTCCTAGACGGAAGGAGCAAGACATTGACCCTTTGTGTTCTGCTGCCTGAAGGACTCTATCTATCTATCTATCTATCTATCTATTATCTATCTATCTATCTATATCTATCTATCTATCTATCTATCTATCTATCTATCTATCTATCTATCTATCTATTATCTATCTATCTATCTATTATCTATTATCTATCTATCTATTATCTATCTATCTATCTATTATCTATCTATCTATATCTATTATCTATTATCTATCTATCTATCTATCTATCTATCTATCTATCTATCTATCTATCTATCTATCTATCTATTATCTATCTATCTATTATCTATCTATCTCATATCTATCTATCTATTATCTATCTATCTATCTATCTATTATCTATCTATCTATTATCTATCTATCTATCTATCTATCTATTATCTATCTATCTATTATCTATATCTATCTATCTATCTATCTATCTATCTATTATCTATTATCTATCTATCTATCTATCTATCTATCTATCTCTATCTATCTATCTATCTATCTATCTATCTATCTATCTATCTATCTATCTATCTATCTATCTATCTATCTATCTATCTATCTATCTATCTATCTATCTATCTATCTATCTATCTATCTATCTATCTATCTATCTATCTATCTATCTATCTATCTATCTATCTATCTATCTATCTATCTATATCTATCTATCTATTATCTATCTATCTATCTATCTATCTATCTATCTATCTATCTATCTATCTATCTATCTATCTATCTATCTATCTATCTATCTATCTATTATCTATCTATCTATCTATCTATCTATCTATCTATCTATCTATCTATCTATCTATCTATCTATCTATCTATCTATCTATCTATCTATCTATCTATCTATCTATATCTATCTATCTATCTATCTATCTATCTATCTATATATCTATCTATCTATCTATCTATCTAATCTATCTATCTATCTATCTAATCTATCTATCTATCTATCTATCTATCTATCTATCTATCTATCTATCTATCTATCTTCATCTATTATCTATCTATATCTATCTATCTATCTATTATCTATCTATCTATTATCTATCAATCTATCTATTATCTATCTATCTCATATCTATCTATTTCTCTTCTATATATCATCTTATCTATCTATCTATCTATCTATCTATCTATCTCATATCTATCTATCTTCTATATCTATCTATCTATCTATCTATCTATCTATCTATCTATCTATCTATCTATCTATCTTCTATATCTATCTATCTATCTATCTATCTATCTATCTATCTATCTATCTATCTCATATCTATCTACCTATCTATCTATCTATCTATCTCATATATATCTATCTAGGGTCTGCAGATGCCACTACATATGATGTGATCGCCCCCCAGACAGGGACTCATTTATTGCTGTGAAATCTGCGGACATCCGTGTGTTCATCCTTGTCTCGTCCGCTCTGCATGGAGGAATAGAAAACTGCAGATATAACGGATGAGACTGACACCGGGAGGACAGAGGTCGGACACACACGTGTAGCAGAGAGCAGTTTGTCAGACAAATGAGAATCCATCTCCTAGCTCCACATGTAGCAGAACTGAAGAAGCTCAGACTGTATCTTTGGTTATTTCCTATAGGACTGCTGGTAAGTGTACAGCATTATCTGTACTTACCACTAAGCACAGCAGAAGTACAGTACAAACCCAGCTCTGCTACAGGAGTCTACAGTTACATAGATGGGACATGGTTTACAACCTTTACCAATTAGTGCAGAGAACTGACTACAATGCAGATGGGAAGAATTAACCCCGTGAACCCTGCAATAACTGATCCCTCCGAGGTGTCAGTCCTGTGGTGTCTGCACCATTTACACAGAAAACTGCATCACAAACACAACTCAACTATACCAGAATAACAATCAATACAACAGCCATAACACTGTATCCAATGAGGAATCGTCCATCATAAGTGAAGACAGAGGAACAATGTAACCGATGACCAATACATATCAACTATACCAATAATCATCAGTATAGAGATAGTAATGTAACTGATGACTAACACACTGCTACTATACCCCATAAATGTACTGTATCAGTACATAGCAAATACCCGGCACACAGTCATAGCTCAGCTACATTACACAGTAGTGAGCCATGCCCCTGTACATCTGGGGTCCTCACCTCTGAAGGTCAGGCTGGTCACAGGGTCACAGTCCCCCTTGCCCCGGTAGGACAGGTTGTTGGCCCTCTGGAGCACACAGCGCAGCATCTCTCAGTGACTACTGCCTCCTCCAGAGCAGCATGGAGAATTCTGTCAGACAAGGGGCGTGGTCAGGGAGTCAGGCCCCACCCCCGGAATGCTGCGCTTGTCTTTGCTTGTTGTCCTGGAAGCCCCCGGGATACGGGAGAGCAACAACTGTGCCAGGACCATGAGGGGGGAGGCGAAGTCACAGAGAGTAACCATGAAGGGTCGTAGAAGGATAGTCCAGGATACCAAGAGGTTCTGCAGCAGCTGAGGCAGTGATCAGCAGTATATTATACATATGTCTGACCAGCTTCTTCCTTCTCCTCTAGAAGAGGTTCTGCAGCAGCTGAGGCAGTGATCAGCAGTATATTATACATATGTCTGACCAGCTTCTTCCTTCTCCTCTAGAAGAGGTTCTGCAGCAGCTGAGGCAGTGATCAGCAGTATATTATACATATATCTGACCAGCTTCTTCCTCCTCTTCTAGAAGAGGTTCTGCAGCAGCTGAGGCAGTGATCAGTATATTATACATATATCTGACCAGCTTCTTCCTTCTCTTCTAGAAGAGGTTCGGCAGCAGCTGAGGCAGTGATCAGCAGTATATTATACATATGTCTGACCAGCTTCTTCCTCCTCCTCTAGAAGAGGTTCTGCAGAAGCTGAGGCAGTGATCAGCAGTATATTATACATATATCTGACCAGCTTCTTCCTCCTCCTCTAGAAGAGGTTCTGCAGCAGCTGAGGCAGTGATCAGCAGTATATTATACATATATCTGACCAGCTTCTTCCTCCTCTTCTAGAAGAGGTTCTGCAGCAGCTGAGGCAGTGATCAGCAGTATATTATACATATGTCTGACCAGCTTCTTCCTCCTCTTCTAGAAGAGGTTCTGCAGCAGCTGAGGCAGTGATCAGCAGTATATTATACATATATCTGACCAGCTTCTTCCTCCTCTTCTAGAAGAGGTTCTGCAGCAGCTGAGGCAGTGATCAGCGGTATATTATACATATATCTGACCAGCTTCTTCCTCCTCCTCTAGAAGAGGTTCTGCAGCAGCTGAGGCAGTGATCAGCAGTATATTATACATATATATGACCAGCTTCTTTCTCCTCTTCTAGAAGAGGTTCTGCAGCAGCTGAAGCAGTGATCAGCAGTATATTATACATATATCTGACCAGCTTCTTCCTCCTCTTCTAGAGGAGGTTCTGCAGCAGCTGAGGCAGTGATCAGCGGTATATTATACATATATCTGACCAGCTTCTTCCTCCTCCTCTAGAAGAGGTTCTGCAGCTGCTGAAGCAGTGATCAGCAGTATATTATACATATATCTGACCAGCTTCTTCCTCCTCTTCTAGAGGAGGTTCTGCAGCAGCTGAGGCAGTGATCAGCGGTATATTATACATATATCTGACCAGCTTCTTCCTCCTCTAGAAGAGGTTCTGCAGCAGCTGAGGCAGTGATCAGCAGTATATTATACATATGTCTGACCAGCTTCTTCCTTCTCCTCTAGAAGAGGTTCTGCAGCAGCTGAGGCAGTGATCAGCAGTATATTATACATATATCTGACCAGCTTCTTCCTCCTCTTCTAGAAGAGGTTCTGCAGCAGCTGAGGCAGTGATCAGCAGTATATTATACATATGTCTGACCAGCTTCTTCCTCCTCTTCTAGAAGAGGTTCTGCAGCAGCTGAGGCAGTGATCAGCAGTATATTATACATATATCTGACCAGCTTCTTCCTCCTCTTCTAGAAGAGGTTCTGCAGCAGCTGAGGCAGTGATCAGCAGTATATTATACATATGTCTGACCAGCTTCTTCCTCCTCTTCTAGAAGAGGTTCTGCAGCAGCTGAGGCAGTGATCAGTATATTATACATATGTCTGACCAGATTCTTCCTTCTCCTCTAGAAGAGGTTCTGCAGCAGCTGAGGCAGTGATCAGCAGTATATTATACATATATCTGACCAGCTTCTTCCTCCTCCTCTAGAAGAGGTTCTGCAGCAGCTGAGGCAGTGATCAGCAGTATATTATACATATATCTGACCAGCTTCTTCCTCCTCTTCTAGAAGAGGTTCTGCAGCAGCTGAGGCAGTGATCAGCAGTATATTATACATATATCTGACCAGCTTCTTCCTTCTCCTCTAGAAGAGGTTCTGCAGCAGCTGAGGCAGTGATCAGCAGTATATTATACATATATCTGACCAGCTTCTTTCTTCTCCTCTAGAAGAGGTTCTGCAGCAGCTGAGGCAGTGATCAGTATATTATACATATGTCTGACCAGCTTCTTTCTTCTCCTCTAGAAGAGGTTCTGCAGCAGCTGAGGCAGTGATCAGCAGTATATTATACATATATCTGACCAGCTTCTTCCTCCTCCTCTAGAAGAGGTTCTGCAGCAGCTGAGGCAGTGATCAGTATATTATACATATATCTGACCAGCTTCTTCCTCCTCCTCTAGAAGAGGTTCTGCAGCAGCTGAGGCAGTGATCAGTATATTATACATATATCTGACCAGCTTCTTCCTTCTCCTCTAGAAGAGGTTCTGCAGCAGCTGAGGCAGTGATCAGCAGTATATTATACATATGTCTGACCAGCTTCTTTCTTCTCCTCTAGAAGAGGTTCTGCAGCAGCTGAGGCAGTGATCAGCGGTATATTATACATATGTCTGACCAGCTTCTTCCTTCTCTTCTAGAAGAGGTTCTGCAGCAGCTGAGGCAGTGATCAGCAGTATATTATACATATATCTGACCAGCTTCTTCCTTCTCTTCTAGAAGAGGTTCTGCAGCAGCTGAGGCAGTGATCAGTATATTATACATATATCTGACCAGCTTCTTCCTTCTCTTCTAGAAGAGGTTCTGCAGCAGCTGAGGCAGTGATCAGCGGTATATTATACATATATCTGACCAGCTTCTTCCTCCTCCTCTAGAAGAGGTTCTGCAGCAGCTGAGGCAGTGATCAGCAGTATATTATACATATATCTGACCAGCTTCTTTCTTCTCCTCTAGAGGAGGTTTTGCAGCAGCTGAGGCAGTGATCAGCGGTATATTATACATATATCTGACCAGCTTCTTCCTCCTCTAGAAGAGGTTCTGCAGCAGCTGAGGCAGTGATCAGTATATTATACATATATCTGACCAGCTTCTTTCTTCTCCTCTAGAAGAGGTTCTGCAGCAGCTGAGGCAGTGATCAGCGGTATATTATACATATATCTGACCAGCTTCTTCCTCCTCCTCTAGAAGAGGTTCTGCAGCAGCTGAGGCAGTGATCAGTATATTATACATATATCTGACCAGCTTCTTTCTTCTCCTCTAGAAGAGGTTCTGCAGCAGCTGAAGCAGTGATCAGCAGTATATTATACATATGTCTGACCAGCTTCTTCCTCCTCCTCTAGAAGAGGTTCTGCAGCAGCTGAGGCAGTGATCAGCAGTATATTATACATATGTCTGACCAGCTTCTTCCTCCTCCTCTAGAAGAGGTTCTGCAGCAGCTGAGGCAGTGATCAGCAGTATATTATACATATATCTGACCAGCTTCTTCCTCCTCCTCTAGAAGAGGTTCTGCAGCAGCTGAGGCAGTGATCAGCAGTATATTATACATATATCTGACCAGCTTCTTCCTCCTCCTCTAGAAGAGGTTCTGCAGCAGCTGAAGCAGTGATCAGCAGTATATTATACATATGTCTGACCAGCTTCTTCCTCCTCTTCTAGAAGAGGTTCTGCAGCAGCTGAGGCAGTGATCAGCAGTATATTATACATATATCTGACCAGCTTCTTCCTCCTCCTCTAGAAGAGGTTCTGCAGCAGCTGAGGCAGTGATCAGCAGTATATTATACATATATCTGACCAGCTTCTTCCTCCTCTAGAAGAGGTTCTGCAGCAGCTGAGGCAGTGATCAGCAGTATATTATACATATATCTGACCAGCTTCTTCCTCCTCCTCTAGAAGAGGTTCTGCAGCAGCTGAGGCAGTGATCAGCAGTATATTATACATATATCTGACCAGCTTCTTCCTCCTCCTCTAGAAGAGGTTCTGCAGCAGCTGAGGCAGTGATCAGCGGTATATTATACATATATCTGACCAGCTTCTTCCTCCTCCTCTAGAAGAGGTTCTGCAGCAGCTGAGGCAGTGATCAGCAGTATATTATACATATATCTGACCAGCTTCTTCCTCCTCCTCTAGAAGAGGTTCTGCAGCAGCTGAGGCAGTGATCAGCGGTATATTATACATATATCTGACCAGCTTCTTCCTCCTCCTCTAGAAGAGGTTCTGCAGCAGCTGAGGCAGTGATCAGCAGTATATTATACATATATCTGACCAGCTTCTTCCTCCTCCTCTAGAAGAGGTTCTGCAGCAGCTGAGGCAGTGATCAGCGGTATATTATACATATATCTGACCAGCTTCTTCCTCCTCCTCTAGAAGAGGTTCTGCAGCAGCTGAGGCAGTGATCAGTATATTATACATATGTCTGACCAGCTTCTTCCTCCTCCTCTAGAAGAGGTTGTGCAGCAGCTGAGGCAGTGATCAGCAGTATATTATACATATATCTGACCAGCTTCTTCCTCCTCCTCTAGAAGAGGTTCTGCAGCAGCTGAGGCAGTGATCAGCAGTATATTATACATATATCTGACCAGCTTCTTCCTCCTCCTCTAGAAGAGGTTCTGCAGCAGCTGAGGCAGTGATCAGTATATTATACATATGTCTGACCAGCTTCTTCCTCCTCCTCTAGAAGAGGTTCTGCAGCAGCTGAGGCAGTGATCAGTATATTATACATATATCTGACCAGCTTCTTCCTTCTCCTCTAGAAGAGGTTCTGCAGCAGCTGAGGCAGTGATCAGCAGTATATTATACATATATCTGACCAGCTTCTTCCTTCTCCTCTAGAAGAGGTTCTGCAGCAGCTGAGGCAGTGATCAGCAGTATATTATACATATATCTGACCAGCTTCTTCCTTCTCCTCTAGAAGAGGTTCTGCAGCAGCTGAGGCAGTGATCAGCAGTATATTATACATATATCTGACCAGCTTCTTCCTTCTCCTCTAGAAGAGGTTCTGCAGCAGCTGAGGCAGTGATCAGCAGTACACTCCTCCACATTGAAACTGCAGGACCAAGAAGGATGTCAAGTCATGGAATTATGGAGATCACAGGATGGATAGACAGGATAATCATATGCAAACGATAAAGAAATGGAAACAAATTCATAACATCTGGATTTATTCAGTATTGAGCATGAGCGTCACATGCAGAAATCCACAAATTTAGTCTTGGCATGCTATCAGTGAGGTTATTAATGGTTATCTGAGGAATGTTCTGCCATACTGAATGAACTTAGGCACGCAAATCATCAAGATCCTCAGCTCCCTCTGCAATCGTCCACCATTGATAGCAACGCTGGCCAATAGGCAGGCTGAAGTCACCAGGACATGGTACCAAGGCAACGGGCAGAAAATGTAGTCAGGTGGTGCATGTGTGGAGAGGTGAGCTGGCCGATCAAGACCAGAGGTCTACTATTCCTTAGACCAGATCCACTAATGGAGAGGAGGAACCTTGGACAGGTTCTCACCACTCCTGGGGAAAAAGATTAGGAGATCAAAACGAGTCGTCCTCTGCTTGTCCGTTTTTATTGTTTCAATTGTTTTTCATCATTAATGTACAATAAATACAGTTTGATGTCCACCATTTGTTCTATGTCGGGTTCCAGCGCGGAGATCCCACTTGGTTGGGAGCAGCATTCCCTCTATTTGACTGTATGCACTTCTCAGAATCGTGTCTGGCGCAGCACAACGCGTTCTGGTAAGCGGCCATTAGTGCGATCATCAGAGCCTCACCAGGAAGCGGGAAATCTTCCCTTTTTGTCTCTGCATTCCGCAAAGAGAATATGTCAGTATTTTGCATATCTGCGTTGTGAGGACCGTAACACAGACACGGTCATGTGCATGGGGCCTTGTGCTGAGTGCAAGGTCTGGTGGGGATATGCATGGGAATCCCTTGACTAGGCACAACTGGTGAAGGTTCCTTGAAGGCCAACCTGAGACAGCTCCTACTATAGATCTGTATGGCGTTTTTATCTATCTGTCATTACATTTTTGTATTTTGTGGTCACTTTTTAGTCTCTGTGACTTAGGCCATGATGCATGTGACAAGACCCCGTACAAGCTCCAGCCTCAGCAGGCCTCATGGAGCCTTGAACGTGCCCCAGACAGAAATAGGATGTGAAGTTTATCACTGGGTCATAGGCTTCTTGGAACGTTGTGATGTCTGGAGATTCCTTCCACTTCTCGAGCTGCAGCTGCCCCCTACTGGATAAGTGTGTCCATGGCATTTTCAGGATCAAAGAAAGGCGTCTGAGGGACATTTTCGTGGGAAGACTGCATAGATCCTTGCCCCCACATTGCATCAGTGCTGAGAACCTACAGATATCTCTTGGTCCAGATGTAGCGGCAAACATTAACTTGTCCCATGTAACATGTTCAACACAGTCTTAGTAAACCTCAACTTGACCTTTTCAATGGCTTTTGTTGTGTTAAGTGTCGGCTTATAGTT
Source organism: Rhinella marina (assembly GCA_900303285.1). Lineage (NCBI taxonomy): Eukaryota > Metazoa > Chordata > Amphibia > Anura > Bufonidae > Rhinella > Rhinella marina. Next base: position 381,533 of record ONZH01003181.1, read on the forward strand.
CACTGTAACTGTGTATCTTATACATTAATTGTCACCTTAAAGTCTGCTACATCTGTACGTGTGTAGAAACAACACATGACAACGAGGGCATGCCCACATGTTACACTATGACCTACAAATATGTTCCACAAAGGAACACAAAGACGCCAGCCCCAATATAATATCAGAAAAATATTCAATTTATTAAAGAATGAAAAAATACATCACTAAAAACATAAATAGGACAAACATCAGAAATGGGTAATCGTGACCAGGGGCGTAGCTATAGGGGGTGCAGAGGCAGCAGTCGCTACCGGGCCCAGGAGCCTGAGGGGGCCCAAAGACCCTTGTGCTGCGTAAGACACCAGTATTATAGAAAGTGCATGCAGGTCAAGTTACACCTCTGGCTGGAGGGAAGGGGTAAAGTCAAAAATTTGGCATGGGGGGATGCAGTTTCAATTTTTTTCCTCAGGCAGCATGAAGACTATGTGTCGCCCCTGGCAACAAAACACTGAGGGAAGGGGGGCCCAAGCTGAACTCTTGCGCCAGGGCCCATTATCCTTTAGCTACGCCCCTGACCGTGACCACAATTGCCATACCAAGTCACCGGCCACTGGTCTCAGTACATGTCAAAAAATATCAGGGGGGACATGTGATGGGAGAGAGTAACAATAACAGATAGTAGAAGTAGCCAAAAACGACTATACACCAATACAGGAGGGGGACGTCCTACTTAACCCTCAAATATCTCTATAAAGTCAGTCTACATAAATAGAAATTATAAGCAAAGCCCCCGCCAACAGGACCCACCTGGAGACAGGATCGAAGGGAATGAACCCAGAAATGGTCAGGAGACACCTCAACATGCATTTTGCTTCCTCAACTTCTTCAGGAGGTCAGAGATTACTCAGAAAGAATTGGCACCAAAAAGAACAAACCAGGTGGTGAGCATATGGCGCGTTCCACCAAGTGATGCATATCGCATAATGGCAGAAGTGCCGCCATTTTCAGGGAGAGGGATGGACCACAGGCCAATGACACGTCACAGCGCCTCCACCACACCACGCCGTGCACCCTGGTGACGCGCTCCACCAACCTTTGTTGAGGAACAGGTAATCAAGAAAAGACTCGAAACCTTCCAAACATGGAGGCATCACCCACTACCCACCAGAACCGTATATCAATACAGCGTGCCAGAAAATATGTCACATCTATAAATCAACGATTATGGACAAATAATAAGAATTAAAAAATAATAATAAAGTGCAAGCGTATGTGCAAAAACACAAAGCATTAACAGCAGTGCTACTAATCAATGATTATGTAAAGTTCTGTCTAAAGCCCACACTGCGGGAAGATATAAGTGAGGGACATGAAGATGTGGAGTCACTGTGGGTAGAAATAAATGGAGCCAAAAACAATAATAAAATACTAATAGGGGTTTATTATAAACCACCCAATATATCAGAGACCACAGAAAATCTACTTCTAAATGAAATAGACGAGGCGGCAAAACATAATGAGGTCGTTATTATGGGGGATTTCAACTACCCAGATATAGACTGGGAAACTGAAACCTGTACATCTCATAAAGGAAACAGGTTCTTGGAAATAACCAAAGACAATTACCTTTCCCAACTGGTTCAGGACCCGACTAGAGGGACGGCCATACTGGACTTAGTATTAACCAATAGACCTGAACGAACAACAGATGTGTAGGTCGGGGGACACCTGGGAAATATTGACCATAACATAATAACCTTCCAACTGTCATTCAAAAGAGCGTTTCTTCAGGGAGGAACAAAAATACCAAACTTCAAAAAAGCAAAATTTAGCCAACTAAGGGCTCGTTCACATCACCTTTAGGGCTTCCGTTCTCCTGCTCCATTATAGGAGCAGGAGAACGGAAAGGACGGATTCGGGGCATAACTGAGCCCAACGGAGCCTAAGGGACCCCATAGACTATAATGGGGTCCATTAGGTTTCCGCTCAAAAGATGATTTTTGAAGCGGAGACAAAAGTTGTGCACGCAGGACTTTTGTCTCCGCTTCAAAAATCATCTTTTGAGCGGAAACCTAACGGACCCCATTATAGTCTATGGGGTCCCTTAGGCTCCGTTGGGCTCAGTTATGCCCCGAATCCGTCCTTTCCGTTCTCCTGCTCCTATAACGGAGCAGGAGAACGGAAGCCCTAACGGTGATGTGAACGAGCCCTAAGAGAGGCCATAGGTCTAACCAACTGGGACAAAATCCTCAAAAATAAAAATACAGCCACAAAATGGGATATTTTTAAAGCATCCTAATATCTAATTGTGAGAGGTACATACCTTATGGGAATAAAAGGTTAAGGAACAAGAAAAAACCAATGTGGATAAATAGAACTGTAAAGAAAGCAATAAATGACAAAAAGAAAGCATTTAAATGACTAAAACAGGAGGGGAGCGAGAAAGCATTGAAAAACTATAAGGAAAAAAATAGAATATGTAAAAGACAAATAAAAACAGCCAAACTAGAGACTGAAAGATTAATCACCAAAGAGAGTAAAACTAACCCTAAAATATTCTTTAATTATATAAACGGTAAAAAGTATAAACCTGAAGGTGTCGGCCCCTTACAGAGTAATGAGGGGGGAGTTGCAGAGAGCGATGAGGAGAAAGCAAAGCTCCACTGTATTCACTGAGGAAAATAAACTGTCAGATGAAATGCAGAGTATAAAAGTAAATTCCCCATTAAAAGTGTCTTCTCTGACCCAGGAAGAAGTAGAACAACGTCTTAAAAAGATTAAAATAGACAAATCGCCAGGACCGGATGGCATACACCCACGTATCCTAAGAGAATTAAGTAATGTCATCGCCAGACCCTTATTTCTAATATTTTAGGACTCTATACTGACAGGGAGTGTTCCACAGGATTGGCACATAGCAAATGTGGTGCCAATATTCAAAAAGGGTCCAAAAACAGAGCCCGGGAACTATAGGCCGGTAAGTTTAACATCTGTTGTGGGTAAACTGTTTGAGGGTTTTCTAAGAGATGCTATCTTGGAGTACCTCAATGAAAATAAGCAAATAACTCCATATCGGCATGGCTTCATGAGGGATCGGTCATGTCAAACCAATTTAATCAGTTTCTATGAGGAGGTAAGTTCTAGACTTGACCGCGGCGAATCAATGGATGTCGTATATCTGGACTTCTCCAAAGCATTTGACACGGTACCACATTAAAGGTTAGTAATATAAAATGATAATGCTTGGCCTGGGAGAAAATGTCTGTATGTGGGTAAGTAACTGGCTCAGTGATAGAAAACAGAGGGTGGTTATTAATGGTAGATACTCAGATTGGGTCACTGTAACTAGTGGGGTACCACAGGGGTCAGTATTGGGCCCTATTCTCTTCAATATATTTATTAATGATCTTGTAGAAAGCTTGCACAGTAAAATTTCAATTTTTGCAGATGACACTAAACTGTGTAAAGTAATTAACACAGAAGAGGACAGTATACTGTTACAGATGGATCTGGATAGACTGGAGGCTTGGGCAGAAAAGTGGCAGATGAGGTTTAACACTGACAAATGTAAGGTTATGCATATGGGAAGGAATAATGCAAGTCACCAGTACTAACTGAATGGTAAAACACTGGGTAACACTGACATGGAAAAGGACCTAGGAATTTTAGTGAACAGCAAACTAAGCTGCAGAAACCAGTGTCAGACAGCTGCTGCCAAGGCCAATAAGATAATGGGCTGCATCAAAAGAGGCATAGATGCCGGTGATGAGAACATAGTCCTGCCACTTTACACATCACTAGTCAGACCACACATGGAGTACTGTGTACAGTTCTGGGCTCCTGTGAACAAGGCAGACATAGCAGAGCTGGAGAGGGTTCAGAGGAGGGCAACTAAAGTAATAACTGGAATGGGTGGACTACAGTACCCAGAAAGATTATCAAAATTAGGGTTATTCACTTTAGAAAAAAGACGACTGAGGGGAGATCTAATAACTATGTATAAATATATCAGGGGTCAGTACAGAGATCTCTCCCATCATCTATTTATCCCCAGGACTGTGACTGTGACGAGGGGACATCCTCTGCGCCTGGAGGAAAGAAGGTTTGTACACAAACATAGAAGAGGATTCTTTACGGTAAGAGCAGTGAGACTGTGGAACTCTCTCCCTGAGGAGGTGGTGATGGTAAGTTCACTATAAGAGTTCAGTAGAGGCCTGGATGTATTTCTGGAGGGTAATAATATTACAGGTTATAGTTACTAGAGAGGGGTCGTTGATCCAGGGAGTTATTCTGATGCCTGATTGGAGTCGGGAAGGAATTTTTTTCCCTAAAGTGGGGAAAACTGGCTTCTACCTCACAGGGGTTTTTTGCCTTCCTTTGGATCAACTTGTAGGATAACAGGCAGAACTGGATGGACAGATGTCTTTTTTCGGCCTTATAAACTATGTTACTATCTGTACATGTGTGTCCGATATCGGCCCCCGCAGTAAAGAAAGGGGTTCTGGGAACAAGTCTCATCTCTCCTCAGACCTAAGAGTCCAGATTACTTCTAGAATTCTAGAAACTCTAATTTTCCTTTGAAAAGCGGCGGGGATTATGCAGGAATCTCAGAGTGGGATGTCAGACAAGAAATCTGAATGTGAGCTCATAGGTCAGAAATGAAACCCCGTCTGATATAATACAGCTGTACAGAAGACTTACTAACCACACATGTATATACACACTATGTGGACACCTCCACATTCCACCTACAGGAGCTTTTATGACTTCCCATTCTATAGACATTAATATGAAGTTGGGTCCCCCCTTTGATCTTTTGGGAAGGCTTTCTACAAGATTTTTGGATTGTGTTTGTGGGAATTTTCGGCCATTCATCCAGAAGAGCATTTGTGAGGTCAGACACTGGAGGTGGAGAAGAGGTCCCGACTCACAGTCTCCAAGTTGGACGGGGCTGACATAAAGGCTATGTGTGACCAGTCAAGTTCTTCCTCTCTTCACCACATTCCCCCAACCATGTCTTTATGGAGCTGTCTCTGTGCACTGGGGCACAGTCATGGTGGAACAGAATTGGCCTTCCCCAAACTGTCCCAACAAAGTTGGAAGCATACAATAGTCTACAATGTCGTGGTATATTGAAACATTAAGATTTCCCTTCGCTGGAACTAAGAGTCCTAGACTGACCCCCAAATAACCCCCATTATCCTTACTTCTCCAGACTTTATAGTGGGCACAGTGCCATCAGGTAGGTGATATTCCCCTGGCATTCACCAGACTCATCCGTCTTCCACACTTTGCATTGTGCTTAGTGATGGAAGGCTCACATGCTGTTCCTCGGCCATGGAAACCCATGTCATGAAGCTCCTGGAGCACAGCTTTTGTGCTGATGTTAATAGCAGAGGAGGCCTGGACTCTGCAGTTATGGAGTCAGCAGAGTTTTGGTGACTTTCATGCACTATGCTCCTCTGCGCTCGGTGACCCCGCTGTGTAGCTTTACATGATCTATACTTTGTGGCAGACTTGCTGTGGTTCCTTCCACGTTACAATAATACTGCTCACAGGTGATGGTGGAATATCTAGGAGGGAAGAAATTTCAGGAAGAGACTTATGGCAATAGTGACATCCTATTACAAGACCACGCTGGACTTCAGGGGGCTCTTTACAATAAGCCATTCTTTCACAAATGTTTATAAAGGCAATCTGGATGGCTAGGAGCTAGATGTTATACACCTGTGCTAACAGCACTCTGCATTACTGAGGTTGGAGGTTATACACCTATGGTAATAGTAGACTGCATGGCCAGGGCTGGATGTTATACAACTGTGGTAACGGCAGACTGCATGACTGAAGCTGGATGTTATACACCTGTGGTAATTGGAGACTGCATAGCTAGAGTCTGGATGTTATACACCTGTGGTAACAGCACACTGCATGAGTGAGGCTGGATATTATACACCTGTGGTAATAGTCGACTGCATGACTGAGGCTGGATGTTATACACCTCTGGTAATGGTAGACTGCATGACCAGGGCTGGATGTTATACAACTGTGGTAAGGGCAGACTGCATGACTGAAGCTGGATGTTATACACCTGTGGTAATTGGAGACTGCATAGCTAGATTCTGGATGTTACACACCTGTGCTAACAGCATGCTGAATGACTGAGGCTGGATGTTATGCACCACTGGTAATAGTAGACTGCATGACCGGGGCTGGATGTTATACAACTGTGGTAATGGTAGACTGCATGAATGAGGCTGGATGTTATACACCTGTGGTAATGGTACACTGCATGTCAGGGGCTGGATGTTATACACCTGTGGTAATGGTAGACTGCATTGCAGGGGCTGGATGTTAAACACCTGTGGTAATGGTAGCATGCTTGGCTAGCGGCTGGATGTTATATACCTGTCGTAATGGTAGACTGCACAGCTATAGACTGGATGTTATACCCTGTGGTAATGGTAGACTGCATTTCAGGAGTTGGATGTTATACACGTGTGGAAATGATACACTGCAAGGCTAGAGGCTGGATGTTATACACCTGTGGTAATGGTAGACTGCAAGGCTAGAGGCTGGATGTTATACACCTGTGGTAATGGTAGACTGCATGGCCGGGGCTGGATGTTATACACTTGTAGTAATGGTAGACTGCAAGGCTAGGGCTGGATTTTATACACCTGTGGTTATACAATTGAATGAAATACCTGAATTTAACAACTAAGACATAGATATTTTTCTCCTGCAATGGCAATGTGGCCATCCTGCAGCCCAGTCCAGCATGCAGGAGGATCCGCAGTAGGACCAAATCAACTAATTAGGACCTCATTGTTTATTCTGTCTTCATTGTTATTGGCCATGTAATACTCAAAAAACCCCATAGTCACTTCCATGTAGGAGATGCCTGAATATGACCGAGATGCGTGCCCTCATGTATCAACCCCATTACACGGAGCTGAGGAGTCTTCCTGGCAGTGACCTCATGAGAAGGAGGAAAGGACTAATTATAACACATGGTAAATCAGCGACATTCGAGTCATTCCTGAGTGATACAGTCACCCCACCTACAGGAGCCATTATAACCATGTCTCATGGTCTTTGGCAAGAGACCTCACTGTGGATAGCCAACTGGTGGACACATAGTCCATACATCACCAGTGTGCCAGCAATGCATCCAGATGACATGTCAACAGTATGGAAAATGTCAGAGAATAGGTGGGGGAGGTGGAGCACACTTCTGTGTGTGTATATATATATATATATATATATATATATATATATATATATACACACTACTGAGCTGAATTCTCTGCTAGGCCACTATTGCTGGGATCTAGTCCATGGATCCTTACAACCCATTTTGGGAGCCAGGACCTATGATTCACATCCAACTGGCCTAGAAAATGTGTGCTACACCCCTGGGCTCCATACCTTTTTATACTTGGGCATATGACCATTCAGCAAACCCGATTCTTTTCTCCAAATCACCTATGTAGAAAAACTTAAAGGAGCACTCCTCCATTATTACAACTCAATGAAGAAGCTGTTGTGTATGCCTTGTGTACACCTATTTTAGTTAATGTGCCATTTATGGGCTGTCTACCATGCTGGTTCCGTGTTCCCATCTTATATTGTTCTCCTAATATTCCCCATGATATATATTGAATATATATTGTAGCCTATATTCCCCATGATGCCTCTGAGTTTGCAGAGACCAAGAAGGTAGAGTCTCTGCTCAGAGTCCTATCTAAAGGCAGCGAGTGAAACAGAACTCCTGTCTGCAGAGGATCCTATATGGTGCAGCTTCAGACTGTCTCACCTGCCTTCTACTTGTCATAGGTTTCTCCCTATCAGCTCTGACAAGCAGAAGGCATACACATAGATAGTATAGACAGTGTGAAACAGAGGAGATTCTGCACACAGTACTCACAGATAGAATAGATAGCCAGTGTGAATAAGGGGAGAGCATTGTGAAGATGCAACAGATAGTATGGATGGTTAGTGTGGGTTATGGGAGAGTAATATGAAGGCACATACGGTATCACAGGATACACTGGAGATTCTGAACAAAGCACTCACAGATAGTATAGACAGATCGGGGATAGCTATGTGAAGCTGCGTGCTTGCATCTCATAGGAATACACTGAAGATTCTGTACACACAGATAGTATAGACAGGGGAGATTCTGCAAAGAGCATTCACAGATAGAATAGATAGGCAGTGTGAATAAGGGGAGAGCAGTGTGAAGATGCACTACATAAGATACACTGGAGACTATGCACACAGCACTATCAGATAGTATGGATGGTTAGTGTGGGTTATAGGAGAGTAATATGAAGGCACATACGGTATCATAGGATACACTGGAGATTCTGAACAAAGCACTCACAGATAGTATAGACAGGTCGGGGATAGCTATGTGAAGCTGCGTGCTTGCATCTCATAGGAATACACTGAAGATTCTGTACACACAGATAGTATAGACAGTGTGAGTCAGGGGAGATTCTGCACAGAGCATTCACAGATAGAATAGATAGGCAGTGTGAATAAGGGGAGAGCAGTGTGAAGATGCACTACATAAGATACACTGGAGACTATGCACACAGTACTATCAGATAGTATGGATGGTTAGTGTGGGTTATGGTGGAGTAATATGAAGGCACATACGGTATCATAGGATACACTGGAGATTCTGAACAAAGCACTCACAGATAGTATAGACAGGTCGGGGATAGCTATGTGAAGCTGTGCGCTTGCATCTCATAGGAATACACTGAAGATTGATAGTATGGATGGTTAGTGTGGGTTATGGGAGAGTAATATGATGGCACATACGGTATCATAGGATACACTGGAGATTATGCACACAGCACTGACAGGCATTGTGAGTTAGGAGGGTTTTAGAACTCTACAGCTAATCACTGTATGGACTCGCCTATTATAAAACTGCTGGTATATCAGATACGGCAGAAATTATATCTTCAGTAGCACTCTATACATGGGGGAGATATAGAGGAACACGGAGAGTGGAATTGGGTGGAGAGGTATCTGAGAACTGCCAGTAGGGATTTGTTAGAAAGTCACGAGAGCATGGTGTGGAGAGGCGGTCAGAATGGGGATTACATGACACAGCTGTCCAAAATGAAATGGTTTAAAATGTATGGATGCAGCTGGAGCAGTTCAATAGCTGGGTCAGCCACATCATCACATTACTGGCGCACAAATGCACCTGTGTCAGTATGTCATCTATTAAAGTTAGGCTAAACGGTGACGTGTGTCGCGCAACAGCAAAGTCTATTTTAGAATTGTGAATTGGCTGTGAAATCACAGGCAAATCAAAGGAGGAAAAGTCGCAACGAGTGACATAAAATCCAACATGTCTGAGATTGTTGCGTCGCAAAAGCAGCATCTCATGTGTCACAATGCGATACCAATGAAAAACATAACATAAATTGTGTGACTTTCTTGTCACCATATAGCCGAACCTTCACTTTCTGGACCACACGAAACTGGAATTGTCCAAGTTTCGAAAATGAAAGTATATTATTAAGTTTTTCTTGTTTTTCACTTGCACTTCACAGATATTTTGGAAATGTTGAGCTGAGGTCTGGGACATGCAGCCTTCTGCTGTGGGTGGTGAAGACTGTAGATGTTGATGGCAATATGTAAATGAGCAACAACCAGGGTGCATGCACACAGCAGAGGCCACGTTGCTCCGTACTACCATGTGCAGCCCCATATTACAGAAATTCTCCACCATATAGAAGGAATGCTATGAATTCTTGAAGTATGCATCATACAATGGCTCTAATTTCATGCTGGCAGGTACAGTAGGGTATCAGTATACACACACCTCATAGGGCCCCAACGTAGTATTGGCCCTCAAAAAGTTTGCCAATACATATGCATCAATCACTTCCAGGCAGAATGCAAAACCCCAAATTTGTGTCAATTTTCTTTCTTTTTTTTAAATGTAATAAAGTCGCCCTCGGCCTCACCCATTATATTGGAATGTGGAACAGGAGCTTCATCAGTATGGTGCACATTCTATATATACCAGACAACGGACATAACTACACGGATAAATCGCTGTTTCCCTTCAGATAACATTTTACAAAATTGGCTGCCTTCAACCACCACTAGGGGGAGCTCAGTGCATTGGAATTTGTACACTGATCATTGAATGCAATGGAAGCTGTAATAATCTCTTTGCACTGAGCTCCCTTCATGTTGTGAAGAGATGGAGTTCAGCGTGCAGCACCCCAGACACTGTAGCGGTCGCGTGGTCTATTCAGGGTATGCAACTGATAGGGCCTCAGACTCCTATGGGTGTTGTGTTACTGGTTCTGTAGTACAAATTTGTAATAGGCCTATGTGTGATCTCTATCACATGGATCCCATGAGGAGATGCATACCATCATGTCAAAATACAACGATGATCACATCAAATGGGACCGCACTCATAACTATGCCTTTATACGTGAGGATACTAATACAGATACTACTAAATATTCATACCACTAGTAATAATTATGACAGGACCAATACATACCTTCAGTGGAGGCAAATCACACAACTCCCATGGGGAACAGGAAAACAATGCATTTTCATGCAGCCACCACTAGGTGGAACTCTATGCAAAGAGATTATTTCACCTTCCTTTTCAGCCAATGGTAACTGTATAAATTCCAATGTACTGAGCTCCCCCTAGTGGTGATGGCACGGCATGCAGGCAGCTTTGTAAAAGAAGGGAAGAGATTGATCAGTGTATATATGGCAGTTGTCTGGTGTAAATACAAGGTGGAGAATGACTTTTTATTACAATTTTTCTTACAATTTTTTAAAATTTCATTTATTTTGCTAATAATTATAATTTAAAAAAATTATATTGTAAAAATAATGCATTGTTATATATATATATATATATATATATATATATATATATATATATATATATATGTGTTAGAAAAATGAAGGTGCAGGTGAAGACAAGAAAAAAAAAAAAAAAAAAAAAAATGGCAGAATATAATTTCATTGATCACCCCCCGACAAACATATGGTGAAAGATTTTTCAGTACATTACACATACCTCAAAATGGTACCGAGGTCTAGGATGAATAACCCAACACAGATACTAGTAACATGATGACTATGATGATACTGAAGACACTACTACTCTAATCATTATCATACTACTACTTCTGACAATGCAGTTTCCCAGCAGAGATGCACAGAGATTTCCCAGCTGGGAGCCTCGTTCCCCTGCATCCCATGTGTATATCCGTGACCAGGCCTAGGCCATCTGATATTTGGTGCCTTACAGGTCATCGCTCTACTTTCCATAAATACCCTCAGCTGTTGTAAGCTGCAAAGTCATCTCTGTATAGTGCAAACCCCCCCCCCTTTCCCCAATCACAGTAGACCCCAAAAAGGCTCTAACCTTGGAAGACCACCGAGCAGTAAGAATCGCTGATGTCGGTATCAAAGGTCTGCACATTCTCAGCGTGAAGGATGAATACTCTCAGCATTGTAGCTTGCGATTGCAGCAGCGATGCCCCTGCCTGCACTGAACTGGGAGTGGTTGTCTCCCTCCCTCTCCCTCTGTCCCAGTGAAAGGACTGTGCTCATCTGTGCTGTCACACACAGCCCTGCCAATGACCACACTGCCGAGCAGGTGTCTAACCCACTCACACTAAAATAGGCATCAGCTCCCTGTGTGACACTGCACTCATACTGTCCACAGCTACAGGGAGGGTCTATCCAAATGTGATACCACAAATAGTCCACCCAAAAGAATGCTCCATATCACTGTATACAAGAAGATGTATAACTTATACCAACAGTACATATATAATTATATACAGGAGATACCCAGGTTATACCAGCATGCTCCATATCACTGTATACAAGAAGATGTATAACTTATACCAGCTGTACATATATAATTATATACAGGAGATACCCAGGTTATACCAGCATGCTCCATATCACTATATACAAGAAGATGTATAACTTATACCAGCTGTACATATATAATTATACACAGGAGATACCCAGGTTATACCAGCATGCTCCATATCACTATATACAGAAGATGTATAACTTATACCAGCTGTAAATATATAATTATATACAGGAGATACCCAGGTTATACCAGCATGCTCCATATCACTATATACAGAAGATGTATAACTTATACCAGCTGTACATATATAATTATATACAGGATATACCCAGGTTATACCAGCATGCTCCATATCACTATATACAAGAAGATGTATAACTTATACCAGCTGTACATATATAATTATATACAGGAGATACCCAGGTTATACCAGCATGGTCCATATCACTATATACAAGAAGATGTATAACTTATACCAGCTGTATATATATAATTATATACAGGAGATACCTAGGTTATACCAGCATGCTCCATATCACTATATACAAGAAGATGTATAACTTATACCAGCTGTATATATATAATTATATACAGGAGATACCCAGGTTATACCAGCATGCTCCATATCACTATATACAAGAAGATGTATAACTTATACCAGCTGTACTTATATAATTATATACAGGAGATACCCAGGTTATACCAGCATGCTCCATATCACTATATACAAGAAGATGTATAACTTATACCAGCTGTACATATATAATTATATACAGAAGATACCCAGGTTATACCAGCATGCTCCATATCACTGTATACAAGAAGATGTATAACTTATACCAGCTGTACATATATAATTATACACAGGAGATACCCAGGTTATACCAGCATGCTCCATATCACTATATACAAGAAGATGTATAACTTATACCAGCTGTACATATATAATTATATACAGGAGATACCCAGGTTATACCAGCATGCTCCATATCACTACATACAAGAAGATGTATAACTTATACCAGCTGTACATATATAATTATATACAGGAGATACCCAGGTTATACCAGCATGCTCCATATCACTATATACAAGAAGATGTATAACTTATACCAGCTGTACATATATAATTATATACAGGAGGTACCCAGGTTATACCAGCATGGTCCATATCACTATATACAAGAAGATGTATAACTTATACCAGCTGTACATATATAATTATATACAGGAGATGCCCAGGTTATACCAGCATGCTCCATATCACTATATACAAGAAGATGTATAACTTATACCAGCTGTACATATATAATTATATACAGGGGATACCCAGGTTATACCAGCATGCTCCATATCACTATATACAAGAAGATGTATAACTTATACCAGCTATACATATATAATTATATACAGGAGATGCCCAGGTTATACCAGCATGGTCCATATCACTATATACAAGAAGATGTATAACTTATACCAGCTGTACATATATAATTATATACAGGAGATACCCAGGTTATACCAGCATGCTCCATATCACTATATACAGAAGATGTATAACTTATACCAGCTGTACATATATAATTATATACAGGAGATACCCAGGTTATACCAGCATGCTCCATATCACTATATACAGAAGATGTATAACTTATACCAGCTGTACATATATAATTATATACAGGAGATACCCAGGTTATACCAGCATGCTCCATATCACTATATACAGAAGATGTATAACTTATACCAGCTGTACATATATAATTATATACAGGAGATACCCAGGTTATACCAGCATGCTCCATATCACTATATACAAGAAGATGTATAACTTATACCAGCTGTACATATATAATTATATACAGGACATACCCAGGTTATACCAGCAGGCTCCATATCACTATATACAAGAAGATGTATAACTTATACCAGCTGTACATATATAATTATATACAGGAGATACCCAGGTTATAGCAGCATGGTCCATATCACTATATACAAGAAGATGTATAACTTATACCAGCTGTACATATATAATTATATACAGGAGATACCCAGGTTATACCAGCATGGTCCATATCACTATATACAGAAGATGTATAACTTATACCAGCTGTACATATATACTTATACACAGGAGATACCCAGGTTATACCAGCATGCTCCATATCACTATATACAAGAAGATGTATAACTTATACCAGCTGTACATATATAATTATATACAGGAGATACCCAGGTTATACCAGCATGCTCCATATCACTATATACAAGAAGATGTATAACTTATACCAGCTGTACATATATAATTATATACAGGAGATACCCAGGTTATACCAGCATGGTCCATATCACTATATACAAGAAGATGTATAACTTATACCAGTTGTACATATATAATTATATACAGGAGATACCCAGGTTATACCAGCATGGTCCATATCACTATATACAAGAAGATGTATAACTTATACCAGCTGTACATATATAATTATATACAGGAGATACCCAGGTTATACCAGCATCATGCTCCATATCACTATATACAAGAAGAGGTATAACTTATACCAGCTGTATATATATAATTATATACAGGAGATACCCAGGTTATACCAGCATGCTCCATATCACTATATACAAGAAGATGTATAACTTATACCAGCTGTACATATATAATTATATACAGGAGATACCCAGGTTATACCAGCATGGTCCATATCACTATATACAAGAAGATGTATAACTTATACCAGCTGTACATATGTAATTATATACAGGATATACCCAGGTTACACCAGCATGCTCCATATCACTATATACAGAAGATGTATAACTTATACCAGCTGTACATATATAATTATATACAGGACATACCCAGGTTATACCAGCATGGTCCATATCACTATATACAAGAAGATGTATAACTTATACCAGCTGTACATATATAATTATATACAGGAGATACCCAGGTTATACCAGCATGCTCCATATCACTATATACAAGAAGATGTATAACTTATACCAGCTGTACATATATAATTATATACAGGAGATACCCAGGTTATACCAGCATGGTCCATATCACTATATACAAGAAGATATATAACGTATACCAGCTATACATATATAATTATATACAGGAGATACCCGGGTTATACCAGCATGGACCATATCACTATATACAAGAAGATGTATAACTTATACCAGCTGTACATATATAATTATATACAGGAGATACCCAGGTTATACCAGCATGCTCTATATCACTATATACAGGAAGATGTATAACTTATACCAGCTGTACATATATAATTATATACAGGAGGTACCCAGGTTATACCAGCATGCTCCATATCACTATATACAAGAAGATGTATAACTTATACCAGCTGTACATATATAATTATACACAGGAGATACCCAGGTTATAACAGCATGCTCCATATCACTATATACAAGAAGATGTATAACTTATACCAGCTGTATATATATAATTATATACAGGACATACCCAGGTTATACCAGCATGCTCCATATCACTACATACAAGAAGATGTATAACTTATACCAGCTGTATACATATATAATTATATACAGGAGATACCCAGGTTATACCAGCATGCTCCATATCACTATATACAAGAAGATGTATAACTTATACCAGCTGTACGTATATAATTATATACAGGAGATACCCAGGTTATACCAGCATGCTCCATATCACTATATACAAGAAGATGTATAACTTATACCAGCTGTACATATATAATTATATACAGGAGATACCCAGGTTATACCAGCATGCTCCATATCACTATATACAAGAAGATGTATAACTTATACCAGCTGTACATATATAATTATATACAGGAGATTCCCAGGTTATACCAGCATGCTCCATATCACTATATACAAGAAGATGTATAACTTATACCTGCTGTACATATATAATTATATACAGATAATACCCAGGTTATACCAGCATGCTCCATATCACTATATACAAGAAGATGTATAACTTATACCAGCTGTACATATATAATTATATACAGGAGATACCCAGGTTATACCAGCATGCTCCATATCACTATATACAAGAAGATGTATAACTTATACCAGCTGTACACATATAATTATATACAGGAGATACCCAGGTTATACCAGCATGGTCCATATCACTATATACAAGAAGATGTATAACTTTTACCAGCTGTACATATATAATTATATACAGAAGATACCCAGGTTATACCAGCATGGTCCATATCACTATATACAAGAAGATGTATTACTTATACCAGCTGTACATATATAATTATATACAGGAGATACCCAGGTTATACCAGCATGCTCCATATCACTATATACAAGAAGATGTATAACTTATACCAGCTGTACATATATAATTATATACAGGATATACCCAGGTTATACCAGCATGCTCCATATCACTATATACAAGAAGATGTATAACTTATACCAGCTGTACATATATAATTATATACAGGAGATACCCAGGTTATACCAGCATGCTCCATATCACTATATACAAGAAGATATATAACTTATACTAGCTGTACATATATAATTATATACAGGAGATTCCCAGGTTATACCAGCGTGCTCCATATCAATAGAGTATTATATATACAGCTGGGGCCGAACAGAACAAAAGCAAAGTAGATAGATGCCTAAAACCAGATAATAACTGGGTGGGAGCTTTGTCCTCCCCAATGAACTCAGGAGGAGAATGCTTTTACAAGGGAGTCACAAAAACTCCACTTTTTATAAAAAGTTGATGGGAAGGAAAGAAATTACCATGGCATAACTGGTCAGCTATTTAATAGCTGGCTGCAGACTAAAGCAACTAAGAAAGCAGAATCGAGCATCCTATAGCAATGACTAAGTTGAGGAGAGACCAGGTAGTGGATGCACAACAGTGTTCCAGTCTAGAGCCAGAAAGGAAAGTCTTCCCTTACTAAAATATACGGTGCAGATAGAGGTTGAGACAGGTCTAGAGAGCAGAAAAACAGATCACACAGAGCACTCCCTAGGACAAGGAGACCACCTCAACCTTTGAGGAGGAAACTAAATGAATAATAGCCAAAAATAATGCCAACTCGGGCAACAGTCAAATGGAAGAGAAGACCTAAAAAAAAAAGAAGACTACCAGCAAAGGAGCCAGACAGAAAACTCATGTAGAAAGAGAAAAGGACTGCATGACAAAGACCAGGTAGAGGTTCTGAGGAGCCAGATAGCAAGACCTTGTAGAAGAAATCCAGACAGTAGGGGAACTAAGGCAAAGCCCCAGATCAAGACCCAACTCTAGAAAAAAAAAAAAAAAAGACTAAAAAGCAGTATAAGCAGACGTAAGACCTAGCACTTGTGAACAAATGTCCATGCCTACAGCAAGTTTGTGATAGTTCTCCTGGAAATCATAGTTGTCCCGTGGAAAAGAATCTAGGAGGAGACCTTCCCTAGGAAACTGTTGCCTGCAGATAAGAATGAACCAAACTGCCCACTGGAGATCCAGGGGAGGATGGCACCCTTGTCTTCCACAGAGGAAATCTTCTACCAAATGGACTACTACCCAGACATGTGCTGAAGATAGAGCCAGAATCCACAGCTCCAATAGGATCATGGGTGACAATAGCAACACTGGCAAACTGCGAGTGGTCTTGTGAGACTGGAAGGATGTTTGGAGAAGCAAAGACTGGAAAATGAGTGCCTATATTAGGTATATTTCAGGTGTAGATGGCAGCGCAACGGTTACTTCTCCCCGCTTATGCCAGGTCTAAAATTTGGAAGTCGCGTGGACTGGGAAGGGGGTGGTCCAGCAGACCCCTCTCAAGAGGTCTAAATGTAAGACAGCAAGGAAGCCACCTTACATTTAGGAGCAGGAGTTGTGGAGAGGATGGCACCTCTTTATAACTTCAGCAGAACCAGCGCCAGCTTAGGGCTTTATTAAGACTGTCGCCGGTCTTTATAAATGTGCCCCTGAGTTTTTATTGGTTTTCATTTCATTTTAAGGTTACACTTTATAGTTAAGTTCATATCATCCGTGCAGTAAAATATATGCTTCTTTTGAACATAGTTTTTTTTTAGTACAATAAATTCGCTAGTTTTGTGGTTATTTATAAGATTATAATATATAATCAATATATAGTAAAGAATAGGGTAAAATATTTGCTGTTATATATTTAATATATATTTATATTATATTTATATTTTATATTTATGAAAAGAAAACATTTCTTAATGAAATCATAGAATTTCATTAAATATTAACAACGGATTATTGTGATTATTATTATTAGCCACTTAGATTGTATTTTGTGTATTCATGGGGGATTGAGTGTTGCTGGGGATTAGACTTGGAACAGAACCCCTGAGAGAACACAAGGTATCAGAGAAAAAGATGAAAAATAAGAGGAAGGTCCAGGGAGGATGGAGATCGATCCCGGAAGATCAGAAATGACAGATAAAGAGGGCACGTGTGGCACTGAGCATAAGGTAACCACCACGGGGGATGGGATTTGGGAAGACCCTGTAAGGAATACTCTGCTGAGGAAGAAAACTCATCTGCAAGAATAAAAAAAAGCTAATATGAAGGCTATCTTATTGAGCAGAGCAGGAGTGGTCCTCTAACAGGACGGTTTCCAGGCAGAAAAACTGCAGTGACTGTGGGAAGATATCAGGGGACAGTCAGGTCAAAGGGAAATCTGAGGCACTGGGATATGGAGAGATTAATTTTGACCACGAGAAGAAATTTCAAGCTCTTTCCTCAGCAATTCCAACTGAAAAAAAAGATGAGACACCTTAGGACCAGGATGGAGAAAGCTAAACAGTACAAAAAAAACCACCAAAAACTAAATATATTAAATAATGAAGGGGCTTGGAAACAAGTTGAACCTGCAAACCATCAGAACAGGCCACAGCTCCATGCAAGGGAGAACATTACAAAATCCCAAGTTTTAGGATTGAAGACATGGGCCCTAGAGGTAACTAGAAGTCTGGATTACTTTGGGTCTAGACCTTTCCAGTAAAAAGGGGGCTAGGACAATGCCCAAATAGCTACACATCACAGTTTATTCTAGGGCAAGTGAGAGCCCTTGCTGCTGCCAATCACCTTGGTAAGTATTGGACAGAGACATAAAAGAGTACCTGTCTGGGAGAGTCCAATCAATGAGAGGACCTAGTAACGTTCAAGTAGTTAGGGAAACATCTTAGGGCACCACGTAAGGCAAAGCAACTCCCAACTGCAAAGAGAAGTCAGCCGAGTACTGCAGATGTAATCCACTCGCTGGATCGGGTAGTTCCCTTGCAATACGTCCTCCTGCTATTGAGAGGGGGAACCACCATAGACCTCCGATTCTGATCAAGAGAAGGTAGCAGATGGGGGACTGGAGTGAGGCTTGGCACCTTGTTATGCATCTGCTACTCAGAGGAGCCATTGGCAGCCTACTAGACAGTCCATGATGGCCTGGATAAAGAGACCTACATAGGTTATCCTCAGCCAGCGACGCAGACTGTGCCCAGAACACCTTACATGACAATCAGGAACAAAGTTATATGAATGGCATTATTGGAGCCTAGTGAGGCCACTCAGAAGCAGCACAATGACATCACCGGAAGGAGGTAATGTGGTTTTCTAAATGAGCAATAACTACATTGCCGTGTGAGGAATGGAGTGTGCCATGCACTGTCATCCAGATCCAGGGGCGAGTGCTGGCACAATTGTGTTTACAGAAAGTGCATATTAAGATTTATAGCAACTGTACATGACATCGCCCACGTAACAAGGAATGCAGCCATCTGGAGCTCGTAGAAGCTGTGTACCCACGTCAGGAATAGGCACCATCTACAGAAAATACTCCAAGTAAGGAAGGGGGTACTGCTGCATATTGGTGCTGTAAGTAACTGTGTAGCCTTGTCAGGTACAGCGTCTAGCATGAGCCAATTTTACACCCTATATGTGCAGTGAAGTGGCTGCCAAGCATAGCCGTGTCATCAGTCCAATTACTCTGGTGCTTGCTAAAGCTGTGAAAACACTGTGTGTAGAGGAAATAGCTTAATTACTCCACCAATCGAAAGGGATAATGGTGCCACCTGGGGCATACCAGAACTGCAAAGATTGTCAGATAGGGCGTTTAGTGTTAGTACTACTCCACCTACTGAAGGTGGTAATGTGGCTTTCTGGTGCACGCAATAACTGCTGCTGTGTCACATACAATGTCCTGGGCATGTTCTCGATCAGATTCAATTCATGTCTCGACTGAAATCCGTTCTCAGGTCTCTTCTACACGTTCCCAATGTTGGTCATACTGGTCGACTCACTTGAGTACAAATACAGCGTTTTCTTCAACTCTACCCACAAGTGTTCGATTGGGTTGAGGTCTTGGGACTGTGGGGGACAATCCAGCACACCTACCATGTGCTGGATTGAACCATTTTTTCGCCAATCTCAACATATGCTTTGGGTCCTTTTCATACCCATAGTACTCAAGTGTACAAAGTAACTCATCTTGGAGGATGTTCACATAGGTAAACATTGAGACCACCATCAATCCTGGTCAAGTATTTGATGCCTTTGGCTGTGAAACAACCCCATATCATCAGGCTTCCTCCAGTGAACGTCACAGTTCCTTCAATTTCTCGATCCGTTATCCTTTTCCCTTCCAGACCCATCTGCACCCATCAGAGCCCAGTCTATTGACTTTCTTCTCATTGCTCCAAATCATCCCTTTTCCAATTTTGTACTGTCCACACTTCTTTGCAAACTCGAGCCGACACTTTTTAGGACAATGGCTTCTTCACCTTTTTTCAGGCCACCATTCCAGACTTGTGTAATGCGCGTCACACAGCGCTTGCAGGACGTCTGTGATAGTATATGAGTATACGAGCCACATCCACTGATAGACCTTGTAAGCTGACTTGTTGACTGGTGACGTCCACCTCTTGGCTTTGGAATGGATGGACGGACTTTATTTCATATTCTTCTGTCATGACACTCTTATGATGCAGTTTGACAATTTTCTTGGACGAGATACTGCTATCGATTATGATGTAGTTTCTCTTTTCTTGAGAAATCTTCTTCATGGCTGCTCCTGGATTCGAACCCATGACCTTTCGCTTGGGAATCAACCTAATCACACACTGAGCTATTAGGAAATGTAAGAAGAGGTGGTAATTTGTAGTATACTAGAAGAAGATTTCGCCATCCCATAATTCTCAGTCTAGAATAGACTCACCTGTAGGGTCCTTGGAGGCCTTGTCTTATGTCTCCTCCATCGGATACTTGCCGCGTAGCCTGTCGGATCATGCTCCCATTCGTATAGGGTTGCACCTTGAGAGGGGTGGGCGACAAGGTGGCCCATGTCTGTGGAAGCTTAACCCATTTTGGATACAGCTATTAGATGAGAAGGAGCCCCTTACAGCACAAATTGTAGAGTTCTTCACTTCTAATATAGGTTCGGCTTCCATGGGGATAGTATGGGATACCATGAAGGCCCATGTGAGGGGCCTCTATATACAAAAAATTAAACGCCGTAAAACCAAAACTAGGGTACTCACTGATGCTATACAACTGGAAGTGAGAAATAGTGAGGCAGCTTATATACAGGCCCCCTCCCAGCAAAATGAGACTGTTTGGAAGGAGGCTCAAGCCAAACTCAATGACCACCTGTTACAAGTAGCTGATAATAAACATCTATTTTCATGAAACAAATGTATTTTGAGGCTGGTGAGAGCGCAGGAAGTTTATTGGCCAGAGTTATTCGCTCACAAGAGGGACCTTCTAGGATTGCAGCTATTAGAACTAGTGAGGGGGACTTCTCCACGGAAGACTCTGTTATCCTTAGTGAATTCTATAGGTTTTATAAAGACTTGCAGATGTAGCAGCTATAAAATCCTTCCTTACTGATATATCTATCCCTGTGCTTCCACTGGAGTCGGCCAGTTATCTGGACGAACCTTTGGATCTGGAGCAACTGAAGGCTATTAGCTCCTTTCCAAATGAAAAGGCTCCAGGATCCGACGGATTGCCCTCAGAAATCTTTAAAAGATATCAAGAAGTACTCCTTCCACACCTTTTAAATACCTTTAATGACGCCCAACGCTTGGGTACATTACCGACATCCATGAGAGAGGCAGTGGTTGTAGTACTACCGAAACCTGGTAAGGACCCTACCCTGCCTGAATCCTATAGGCCCATTACCCTCTTACCGACAGATATCAAAGTGCTGGCTAAAGTACTTGCCAACCGACATAATAAGGTTATTACGTCCCTTATACACGAGGACCAGTCAGGCTTTATGCTAGAGAAAATCACATCTATTAACCTTAGGAGACTCTATTTTAATCTACAGAGGTCGGAAGTTACAGAAGGCCGTCGAGCTATAATATCTTTAGACGCTGCCAAAGCTTTCGACAGCGTAGAGTGGCAATACTTATGGGTAGTTATGGAAAAAATGGGGTTTGGTCAAGGATTTATGTCTTGGGTTAGGTTGGTCTATAGCTCTCCAGTGGCAAGAATTAGAGCGAATGGGATGCTTTCCTCACAATTCACACTACATAGAGGGACGAGACAAGGTTGCCCATTATCCCCTTTATGATTTGCAGTTTCTATAGAACCCTTGGCCTGTCTCCTGGGCTCTTCCCCAGCGTGGATGGGACTTCCATTAGGCCCTCAGAAGGAAAGGGTCTCGCTTTATGCTGATGACATGCTTCTATATGTAGGAGATTTAGAAGGGTCCATCCATCCCATTATGCGTGACATCATTGAGTTTGGGAAATAATCAGGACTAAGGATTAACTGGGATAAATCCACGATTTTACCGCTTGATCCCGTTCCACCACAACTAGATCTTACCCATCTGCAGTTACAATTGACACGCAGTTTTAAATATCTAGGCCTCATCATAACACCGGTAATAACAGATTATGTTAAAACCAACATTGACCCTCTAATTACTAAATTCACTGAGAAGACGAATGCTTGGTGCAAATTGCCTCTCTCAGTTATTGGCCGCTGTAACCTAATTAAAGTGATCTTTATGCCTCAACTACTTTATGTATTGCATAGTTCAGGCATGGCCAACCTGCGGCTCTCCAGCTGTTGTAAAACTACAACTCCCACCATGCCCTGCTGTAGTCTGATACCTGTAGGCAGTCTGGGCATGCTGAGAGTTGTAGTTTTGCAACAGCTGGAGAGCTTCAGGTTGGCCATCCCTGGCATAGTTCTCCTGCATGGATCCCTCAGAGGATTTTTATAAGATTCAAGGTATTTTCAGATCCCTGATATGGAAAAAGCAGCAACCCAGAATCAGAATGGAAAGCCTTCAAAAAGACAAGGAAGAAGGAGGCCTCTCCCTTCCTAACCCATGGTTGTATTTCATCGCAGCACAACTGCAACACTTAAAGGGATGGCGGCGATGTATAGGGTTGGGTCCACCAGCTAAGGTAGCCTCATGCAAAAGGCACCTATCTCCATGGCAGTTTTGCACAGGGAGTTACCCTACAATTTCCCTAATAACAAGGGTATGGTTGAAGTTCAAAGACATGATAGGTATTGAAGGATTCTGCCATAGCACGCCTTTATGACGAAATCCTCAATGACCAGAATTATTCAGACTGGAAGGCTTTTCCCCTTGGGAGGAAAAAGGGATATTTCTTCATCAGATTCAGTTAAACGGGGCCATGAAGTCGGTACCTAGTATTTTTCCAATACTTACAACTGAGGCATGCCTTCCAGGATGGTTTGAAACTGGCCACTCCCCCCCCCCATATTACAACAGCTGTTGGATAGAGGAAGCACAAAAGGACTTCTATCTCTATTATATAAATATTTATTTAAACACCGCACTTCCTCAAGTCTATACCGGAGAAAGAGAAAAGGAAGAGGGATGTAGGTGTCATTTCTCAGGAGCAATGGGATGATGTACTGGCCCTGACCCCTAATCTCACGCTTAGTGAAGCTCCGAGACTGTCCCAGCTGTATCTGGTGCACACAGTATATAAAACTCCATTATTTCTTTATAATCTAGGTCTGCGGACAGACTCACATTGCCCCCGCTGTGGCATAGCGGAAACATCTTTGGTTTGGGAGTGTTCCGAACTCAGGGGATTTTGGGAGGGGGTGCTGAGGATCATAACTCGCAGGATTTCCATAAAATTACCCAAAGACCCTAGAGTCTGCATATTAAACTCTCCGGGAATTGAAGATAAAGTATCTCTTTGCATTCAAAGAATGCTCTTTCAGGCGAGGGTATTGATTGCTAAACATTGGATACGGAGGAATCCACCTACAAGGCAAGAATATGTAAATCGCATTAACACTATTTTACGGTTCGAAAGAGGGGTATATCTAAAAAGAAAGCGTCCCGCGAAATTCATGGCAATCTTCAGGTTCCTGGTTTGGCATCTTTGGCACTCTTGAGGGATTGTATATGGGGCCAAATGTCTATATCTATGATGGGACATTCGACCTGAGAACATTAGGGCCAGTGACGCACCTTGCTTTTGAGGACCGAGACTACGCCTACCATTTTTCGTTTAACTATAGTTACTTCAAACTGTGTCCACCAGTATAAGATACGTTAGCTCTGGGTATGTAAGGGGTGGTGCGGTCGTCTCTCCACAAGGTTTTGTTTGGGAGGGGGTGGGGGTGTATTTCATACCTGGATAGTATTGTATAAATAATAGGTTTGACTACATATCTATGCAATTGTCAAAGCAACTAAGGAATGTCTGCAATCTCAATGTTTTGGACCTTTTCGACAAGAATGTATATCCGATCCTTTCTCTTTTCTGCATTTGAAAATCTATAAAAATTATATCTGATTAAAAAAAAAATCATATGCTAGTTGCAAGTCCAATGTATGTATGAGACAGCCAAGATGATGTCTATAAAATGATGGGAGTCTCACGTCCGAAGCTGTAGTGGATAGTGAGATATGGAGCCTGAAAGTCCGACGTTCTAAACATCGTTACCCTTTTGCTCGTCGGTGTATATAGCACAAACTTCAATAGGGAAAAAGGTGAGTATATGAAAGTTTTCATAAACTTTATCTTTTTTGGTGCCAAATTTTTGGCACCCCAAAACCGCATGGTATGAACTGCTTATAAATCGCACCAGACAATTTAATACTTTTCCATTTATTTAGAAATGCACTTTGTTACAGCTTTAATTTTGCACAATTTGCAAAATATACCATTTTCCATGAGAAAATGGACAACAAAAAAAAGACTATGAAAACAGTGTCCCTAATTCAACTGTAACTAAGAAGCAGTGGATTAAACCCTCATGACGCCATCAAGGGTTAGTAACCAGACTTCATATAAAATTAATCTGTTTAAAAACTAAACAACAGACGAAAAGAAAAAGATTCTGTAGTATTTTCTGTCAAAATACAACTGATTACGACACTGGGGATGTGATTGCGGTGTAAAGCTCAAACATTTTATGAAGGGAGGAGTGGATCAGCCCTGACCCAAAATAATACAGTTCACATCACAGTAATGGCGCCATATCAAGCTCAAATTAAACCCCCATTTTCTGCTCTCAACATTAATACAGTAACTTAAATTTAGCATGAGATTTACAGAATGCTCCTCTGGTAAAGTTAAAAAAAAAAAACTCTAGCGAGTGCTTTATAGCACAACGTCTGCCCTAAAAAAATGTACACAATGGACCCAAAAACTGTAGTCTGGCTTCAGGAGTCGGTGGCGACGATGGACATCACGTGCTGGAAGATTTCCCTTCAGATGCGGCTTCCAACTTGGCCAAGTGTTTCTGTAGAGAGAAAGAAAATACCAGTCATAATAATTCACTGCTGATACTACGTCCGACCTCTAAATAACAGATCTGTACTTCTTACCCCTCAGTCTAATGTGAACAGTGCTGAGCTGCACATGTATGGACAGCACAGTGTCAGCTCTTAGATTAGATAGCTGTTGACCGCTATCTCTACGACCCTTCCCCATACACGTGCATGCTTGGCCAAGCGTGCAGGTGTCCTCAATAAGGAGATTTGATTAAGGGCCCTTTTACATGGACTGCTAGAGCGGGCAACGATCGGTTACTGGCTGCTTGTTAACTGCACTTAACTACACAATCATCGCTGCCGTATGGGGAAGACCGATGGTTACTATAAGGCCCCATTCACACGATCGTATGAATGGGGCCGCATCTATTTCGCAATATTGCGGAATAGATGCGGCCCAGTTCACCTCTATGGGAGCCAGCTCAGTGCCGCGGCTCCGCATAAAAAGATAAAGCATGTCCTATACAAGTATAGGCATTATGAATGGGGCGCCTGGCCGTGTGTTCTGCAGCGCTGCGGAACACACGTCAGGCGGCAGCCATGGTATTGTGGACCCGCAATAATACGTCCGTCTGAATGGGCCCTAATCATTCGTACGCAGAGTATCACAGTTTGTTGGCAGCATATACCTGTTTGTAGCCCAATCCTTCTGCCGTCTGAGGAGCGTTAAAGAGCCCCCCGCTCCATACACATTAGATGGTTGGGTCAACATACATCTAAATGTGTATAACCCGCTTAAAATGTCATCCTGCTTGTTCTACTTTAAATTTCAAGTAGAGCTCATCCGCTCCCTTCACTGGTTTACTGGTGCACCACCACAGCCAATGACGGACTTAAGCAGTACACCCCTGTTGTGTTGACCACATCTATCGAAAGATCGGAATAGTGAAGGCAGCCAGAACAGAGAGCCCAGGAACTAGTTTCAGCGGCTGCAGTTGAAATTGATAGGAAAAAAAGCACTGGACAACCCCTTTTAGGGTAGGGTCACACGGTTTTTTGACTGAGGTTTTGAGGCGGATTTTCCTGCAGGTTTTGTAGCCAAAGCCAGAAGTGTATGATTCCTTTTGAATTCTCGTCTGGTTTGGTTTCTGCCTACCTTTCCTAAAGCTGCAGGGAACCACATTCTCCTTCCTGCTGGATGCACGTCTGGCCTTCACTCAAAAACGACAAATGTGCGTGTGTATTTTTTTTTTTTTTTAAGTATTACATCCCCCCCCCCCCCCAACTTATGCCCAATCCAGAGAAGAATCCTTATAAAAGTCAGCAACTGACATCAAGCCATTGCAAAACCTACTGTCTGCAGGTAAAAATGCACTGATGCGAGTCTTCAGCACTGGAGATTGCTTGGGGGTCATCGCACCATAGTGAACCTCACCCCCTGCCTGAACTGACATAATATATGAAAATCTCCTGCACAGTAAATAATAAGAGGGTATTTAGGTAAAGTCAGCCTTGAGGTTCTGCAGCTTGGCCCGGTATGCAGAGTATTTCAGTTGGGGGTGGGTTATGTCAAGATAGATGGCTACCAAATCCTTCCAGCTCTAATCAGCCACAGGGGCCAGCAGTCATCCTGGTGTTAATATGCATCTACAGCACCAGAATCATACATTTACTAGAAACAAATCCAATTACTGCAATAAAGTGACGTTTTGGGACTTTCTATCCAATGTTAAGGTGTAGTAAGGAGGTTAGGTGAAATGCTGCAGCGCCCTCTAGATGAGAACGTGTAACATGACAGCAGGACGTGAACTACATACCTCCACTGCTTGGTAATGTCGCAGACTCCGGCAGTGCTTCAGCTTCGATGAATCGTCCATGTAAAAAAGTGAGCACAATTCACAGAAATATCCTGTCTTAGGTACCAGAAATTCCAGCCCTGCAAAACATGTTCAGAAATGGTTAGAAGATGTGCAGCCAGCAGCCACGGTCACTTAACTTCAGTTCTGACACTAAACGGAAAGGATTTCAAGAAGCCTCAGTTTACCACAGAAGTGGCAGCTAAGACGTTTCAGTAGTCAGCCAACTGGCTTTCTCAATTAGAAGGACTCGTCCAAGGAATCTCTGACATTAAATACTGGTGGCTCATGCTTCCAAACATCTCATGTTGATTGCGACAGATTAAACACAGATTATGCTGACTAAAACATGACACAACTGTATTTAATGCTGGAGATTCTTTGTACGAGTCATTCTAATTGATAAAGACTTGCAAGAGAAAAGACAAGCCCAGTTGCTCTGACATATTACTACTGACATGAGCTGGATGAATGAGAACCTTCGTATTTCTACTGACTACTAGATGACGTACGACGTGTATGCTCGGCAGGCAGTTGCCACATCACTATGAGCCACAGCCCGACTCTAAGGGTCTCGGCCAGGATCTCAGAGTAGCGGTGATATCACAGAAATGAAGGTGATTGCAGCGCGTGTGACCGGCGCTGCAGTTCCATACATTTCTATGAGCTCACCGCTATTCTGAGATCCGGGCAACAAGAGCCAGTGTCGCCATACTCCAACAATGGAGATCATGCTAGAAATTTCTATTACGGGAATCAACTTAATACCGCTCAGAGAACAGACATGAAGGGATTAAAGAATTCTTTTGATGCTCCAAAATTTGTCCGGTTCTTCACCTGTAAATCTGGGCTTTTCCCATCACTGAAAACGTGGATAGAAGGCAGGATATGGGTTATTTCATTTCCAGAAAGTACCTACCGACAGGGGTGCCGGAGTTGTAGGGCGCCAGTTTAGTCTTTTCTGCGGGTGGGGTTTCCAGTTTTGCCTTCTTGGCCGAGGTGTCAGCATTAGGCTTTCCATCAGCTGAAACAAAAGACAGAGGTAAATGAGCGACTGCTCCCAAACCACCACAATATGTCCGCACACATCAGTCTGGAAGTTGTCCAGTCCTGCCATCCATCAGGGCAAATACACAATCTCTAAACTCCACCTATTTCCGTTCTCCAGCCCGAAATGGCTGATAACAGAACAAACAACTGCAGTAAACTATTCAGAAAATGGCCGGTCTCTACAGATTCCTTTAAAGGAGTAGTAAGGTCCTGCCTACGTTGGCCAGAAAAAGCATCTCTCCTGCTGAGGAAGCCACATGTACAGCACACGGATGTCAATGATGCATTGCTTCTGAATACTAATGGGCAAAGTGCTACCCTTTTTTAAAGGCTATGTACACCTTTGGGGGGCTTTTTTTTTAATTTTTTTATTAGAGCGTTGCACTCATGAGCTAAAAATCATACGGAGTCCTTTTTATCTGTACAGAGCAGAGATTCTCTACTGGCAGGATCTGCTCCATCAGGCAGTGAGCTGACGGCTCCTTATTTCTGCTCTCTGACATTATAAGCACTCATTATAGCTCAGTTCTTATCTTACTGATAGGAATGTGGCTTATATAAGTGTCTATAACCTCTCAGTAATTTAGAGATGAGGGTTTTTAGATGACCGGCACAACGTGAAAGTACTATTCACACAGCTAGAAAAACAGTTAATCCTTTGCGACAGCTACAGCTCAACATTTTTAATAAAGACCAATTGAAAAAACTATTTTTAGCCCCAAATGAGTAAAATGCAATCATAAAAAATGGTCCCCAAAGTTGTACATAGCCTTTAACCACCTAACTGTTTGCCCCAGTCCAGCTCCAGTAGTGGGAAAACTAGCTAACTGGAGAAGGGAGGGTTGTTTTAGCTGCTCATATCTCTGTGTTGGTACCAGCTAGACATACGCGCTTTGTACTGTCTAAGAGCTAACATTCCAAGCTTTCAGGCAATACCAAAATGACAGCAATCTGTTCAGTACATGGGAAGATATCACTGATAGAAATCAGGATGCTGTGAATGCCGCTGTAAGTGAAAGTAAAAACAGGTTTTACTCGCAATTATTCCCGACTCGATTTCTAACAGTGATTTCTCCTCTGTTGCTTGGACTTTAGCTGTTTAGCGTTGGTCTTGTATGGAAGCGGACATTCCAGGCTTTCAAACGAGACCAGTTGCATGTTTCTAGCTGCTACCACTCAGGAGATATCAGCATCTAAAGCAGCCCTCCCCCCTCCAGTTAGCTACTTTTCCCACTACCAGAGCTGGACTCAGGCAAAACAGGGGTTTAAGTAAAATCCAGGAAAAATGCTCAGTGGATCTTTTACAGAAGCCTTACCTGATTCTGTTTTATTGGGAGGTGCAGATGTGCTACCTTGTACCCTGTTAGCTTCTCCCTCGCTGCCTTGAGATGGCTTTGCTGGGGATTTCTCCACTGCATCTCCTTTACTTGTATCAGGGGGAGTCTGCACTGATGAGCCTTTGTCGTCTTCAGCACTTTGAGGGAGTGGTCTTTTCCGTGGTCGCCCCCTCTTCACCGTTGATTCTTAAAAAAAATTAAAAAATTATAAAATGTAATTAGAATCTCCATGCTGCTATTAAAAGCAGAGGAAAGGAGAAGGGTAAAGTCGCTTCTACTACTGGCCGTTTCGATCAGCGCGAGTCAGGGAATACATTTATGTCACTTACTAGGTTCAGCCTTGCTGGACTCTTTGGTATCTGATGGTTTACTTTCAGCTTTTTTCTCAGACTCTTCCTCCTCTTCTCCAATTTCATCCACTGTCAGGAACTTGTGCTCGATATCTGCAAAAGACATCTCATCGTCCTCTGCTTTCACCTCATCCAAAGTCAGCAGGGTCTGCTCTGAGTGACCTCCTCGGTCCCCATTGGTAGGAGCATCCTGCTGAACATCAGGTTTATGTTTATCTTCTGGTTCTTTACCAATGTCCTTCTCCTTGACCTCAGTATCCTTTGTATCTTCCAGTAATTTGGTCTCTACCGCCTCTTGAGGCTTGGTAGATGTTGTGTGTTCCTCCTCCTCCTCGTTGACCTCATCCAGTGTGAGCAGCTGATCTTTAGTTAAGACCTCTGGCACTTTTGAGGACTGCTGCACTGTGGAAGAGTTTTGGGCATCGTCATCGTCACTTATCTCATCCAGGGTCATCAGCATCTGCTCGTCTTTGGCGCTGGCAGGAGGGCCATCCTCTGTATGCTCTTCATCTAACGTCGTCACCAGGGGTTTGGCCGACTCGGCTTGGTTTTCTTGATCAGCAGCATTTTCTTCTTCGTCACCAACTTCATCTAAAGTGACAAAGGACTGTTTGTGTGACGCTGTGCTCATCAATCTGGATTTTTTTGTATCTGAAGGAAGAGGGTCATTTTCTTTCCTTTTTCCTTTTCTGGCAGCATCGGGCTTTTCCTCCTCAGCTTCCGCACTGGTCACAGAGTCTACATGATCTTCTACAATCTCATCAACCGTAACAAACTCATCCAGGTTGAAAGGGAACGTTTCTTCATCTTCCTAAAAGAGAAAAAAAAAGGGAGAAATTAAAAATCTTAAAGTTTCAACCAGTTTCCACCGCTAATCTGGTGGCATACATTATAAGGTATAGACATTTATCTACAGAGGTAATTGGGATACACCAAACTATTGTAATATTAAAGAAGAACTCCCGGAAAAAATGTTATTCTCTGACCTGTTAGAAAGGTGCATGATATAATCTGTAGTGATTGTCATTTTCTTATCAGTGACTGTTTCTGTGACTCTCTTCTTATTGTAGCCGGGTCATGTGACCAACTCCCTGACCTCCAACTGACCCAGGACAGAAAGCCAGTAACTGCTCTATTCATTCCTATGGGAGCCTCACTTTCAGTCTCATAGGAATACATAGAGAATTAGACTTCCTGTCCACTTATACGTCTCTGTGTGAGTTGGTGGGTCTAATTGCTGGTCACATGACACAGATAAGAAACTTCAGGATGATATAAGTCACAAATTCAGACACTGGTAAGAAAATGACATTCACTACGGATTACATCATGTACATTTGTAGCAGGACATGGAATAAAATTTTTGTTGGGAGTTCTTCTTTAATGTAGTGTCAGTTTTCTTATCTCTTTCCATTCTCACCTCTTTAGATCTTGGACTCCGATTGTTGCTCTTGGAGCTTCGTGAGTAACGTGAACTCTGTGCATAGAGAAAATACTATATTAGAAAACCCAGAATATTGTCCAACCTATAAGCATGGAGAACGTGTGAATTCTTTATTGGGGGGTGTACAACTCCTATTAAATAGGTGTTCACAAGATATGCCAATAGTTGTGGATTCTACCTCTGCGACCTGCGACCATCACAAGAACGGGCCCCATCTGGCAGGGGTTGTGAATGGACAGGTTGTGGTTTAACACCGACTTCTATGGCAGTTGAGAAAAAAAAAAACTTAAAGGGAGTCTGTCACCTCCCAGGCCCCTATAAAGCACTAAAATAGCCCCATAGCACATGCTCTAATAAATGCAACGTTACCTTTTGCGGCTTCTTTTGACCTTCAGAAACGCCAAAAACGCACTTTTAATGGTATGCAAATGAGGTATCGGAAGAGCCCGGAGGCGGGGTTCACCGAGCTCAAGCCCGGGCTCCTGTCCTTATTTGAATGAATTCCCCGCCCCAGCTACTTGCCGCACCCGCCCTCCACGTATCTCGGGTCCTCCCTTCCTTCCATACAAATCCTGCGCCTGCGCAGCCTTCTGCCGGGACGGCGCATGCGCACTGTGATGCCCACTTTGGGCACGGCATCGCCGTACCTAGTGCGCATGCACCGTCCCGGCAGAAGGCTGCGCAGGCGCGGGATTTGTATGGAAGGAAGGGAGGACCCGAGATACGTGGAGGGCGGGTGCGGCAAGTAGCTGGGGCGGGGAATTCATTCAAATAAGGACAGGAGCCCGGGCTCGAGCCCGGTGAACCCCGCCTCCGGGCTCTTCCGATACCTCATTTGCATACCATTAAAAGTGCGTTTTTGGCGTTTCTGAAGGTCAAAAGAAGCCGCAAAAGGTAACGTTGCATTTATTAGAGCATGTGCTATGGGGCTATTTTAGTGCTTTATAGGGGCCTGGGAGGTGACAGACTCCCTTTAAAGTGGTTGTCCGGGTTCAGAGCAGCCAGATTTCACCCAGGCAGCCCGCCTGATGTTAACATCGGAGCATCCTATTAACCGGGACATCCATTTAGCCGGTTCCGGTGACGAGGCTTATGCCCAGCAATGAGCCCAGTGACGTCACCGGCACTGATGGGCGGGCTCTAGCGCTGCCCTAGCCAGTAAAACGGCTAGGGCAGCGCTAACGCCGGCCCATTACAACCGGTGATGTCACCGAACACACTGCCGGGCGGCAGCTTCCGCGCGGTAGTTTGTTATCTAAACAGAAGAGCACTTGCCCTGCGCGATCCAGCGCAGGGCATCGGAGCATGAGATGCTCTGATGCTAACATCAGGTGGGCTGCCTGGGTGAATTTAAAGAAGAACTCCCGCAAAAAATTTTATTCCATGTCCTGCTAGAAATGTACATGATATAATCTGTAGTGAATGTCATTTTCTTACCATTAGCTGAATTTTTGAGTTATATCATCCTGAAGTTTCTTATCTGTGTCATGTGACTAGGAATTAGACCCACCAACTCACACAGCACCTTATGTGTGGACAGGAAGTCTAATTTTCTATGCATTCCTATGGGAGCCTCACTTTCAGTCTCATAGGAATGGATAGAGAAGTGACTGGCTTGCTGTCCTGGGTCAGTTGGAGGTCAGGGAGTTGGTCACATGACCCAGCTACAATTAGAAGAGAGTGGAAACTCTCAATTTCAGCCTCTGATAAGAAAATGACATTCACTACAGATTACATCATGCACCTTTCTAACAGGTCAGAGAATAAAAATTTTTGCGGGAGTTCTTCTTTAAGGGTATGTCCGGGTTCAGCTCTAAACCCAGACAACCCCTTTAAGCGTGCTCGGCTATTTACTGGACTGGAGAGATCCATGTATGTGCGGGCCCACTCCCCATTCACTGCGGCCATAAGACGGGGCTCTATTCCAGGTCTGGGAACGCCATATGTCATAACTGTCCAGATGGGAACACCCCTTCAACCACCTAACTGTTCTGCCCGAGACCAGCTCGGATAGTGTGAAAAGCAGATAACTGGAGGGAGGAGGGCTGCTTTAGATGGGGATATCTCCTCAATGGTAGCAGCTACAGTCCAGACTTTAATACAAGACCAAAATGACAGCTAAATCACTGTTAGAGTTCAAGTCGCGCGTGAAACCTGTTTTTACTTTCATTTTCAGCTGCATTTACAGCATCCCGATTAGTGATATCTTTCTCTGTCTTGAACATATTGCTGTCATTTTGGTATTCTCTAACCAAGTTTGGAATGTCTGCTTTCAAGCAAGATCAGTTGCATGTTTCTAGCTGTTACCATTCAGGAGATAGCAGCATCTAAAGCAGCCCTCCCCCCCCCTCCAATTAGCTACTTTTCCCACTGCCGGAGCTGGCAAAACAGTTAGGGAGTTAAGCTGTTGCTCATTTGAGAGAAGATTAGGAGATCCAAATCTATCAGAAGACCTCTTCTGGATCATGGAGAAAGCTTCACAAAATCTCCATGGTTATTCTAGGCAGGTGTGGTCATTACGAGGCAGCTACGTGTCCGAAATAATAGTGACATTTCTCCTCCAGCTTTCTGAATATACTGTATTTTACAGACTATAGGCTGTAGACAACCTAAAATTAGAAAATGTTTGACCCATTAAACCTTCCCTGGTAGTTTAATAAAGAGATGGGGTCAATGTGACTAACTGTATTAGTCTGGAGTAGAGAGGGTTTCCAGCTTAGTCAGCTTCTAGTGTCATCTTCTGACCACCAACAGACAGCAATGGAGCATGTGCTCACGTGATAGGAGTCAATGTGTCTTCTGCCATGTGCTTCTCCCGTATTGCTCTGTAGCTCCTTGCCATGCATTTTCTGCTATGTCATTTATCGGTTTCTCAAATATTTGTTTTTACTCTCTCCATGGCAATGACATTATACAAATAGACACGCACAGCTCTGCAGCACACACTGTACAAACACAGCACTACTGCATGCACAGGAGATACATACAGGCATAGCCACATGTTACAGGGTCCGGTACAATATAGTACCCACTACAGACACCATTTCCTCTTGCTGGTCTGGCTTCTCCCACTAGTGACATCATTGAGGGTCCTCAAGCTTGCGTCAGGAGGAGCTTTCATCTCCTTCCCTGTCTCCTGGGGTAGCTGTGTTTCTCATGGTCCTCTCCATGAGCTGAGTGATCACTCACCCTCCTCTCCTGTCCGCACAGATCAGTGTTGGGCCAGCAGAGAGAAGTGTGCAGCTCTTACTGATCCAGCAAAGTGCTGTACGGGCCCTCTGCTGGACCATTAAAGAAGCAGTCAGAGAGGTCTGGCACAGCTGGACCACTGACTGTGGACTATAAGACACAGTCACTTAACATTTTTTTCTTGCTAAAAAGGCGGGTCTTCTAGTCCAACAAATATAGTAAATATTCTGGGAATAGACTGGTATCAGTCAGTAAACCTGATAACTTACACTGCCTCTCATTCTTTCTTCCCATCTGCTACTTGATCGTGCATCTCTCTCCCGCGACCTGGTATCCTTAGAGTCCCTCTCTGGCTGTGAAGAGCTGTACTTTCCAGTGGTTTTCTTCTGAGAAAAACTGGAGCCTGACTTAGAGGCACTGTCCGCAGGGCTTGACCTGTTGCTACTTGACCTCGGCGTGCTGCTTTCATGGGAGGATGATCCCCTTTCCCTTGATGTCCTCTTCCTGGACTCAGTTTTTGAACTAGACTTCTGGTTGTCCAATGTGACAGTCACAGAGATCTCTCCCTTTTGAGCGTTATATTTTGTGGTTCTGACCATGGATACATCTGATGTTTCAGTTGCCTCAGTTGTGACCACTTCATCTCTGCCTTTTGTTGGTACATGGTGCCCATGTTTCTCTTTGCCGTGTTTAGGTGTCTCCTTATTCGATCCTTCATCAGCAGTGCCAACAGTGTTCTGGGCATCTTTAGTGACCCCTTTCCCTTCAGACTCTGAGCTGCCACTTGGCTCTTTGTCTGCAGAGGTTTTTGTATCAAGAAGCTTGGCCATATCGGTGACTGTCTGAGGCTGTGTACCTTGCTTGGTGCTGAGGATAAAGCTATGCTGTTCTTCAGACTCCTCTTCATCTGATTCCACAGATACGAGAACATCCAAATCATCCGACACTTGAGGCTGAGACACTGGTTGAGGCTCGGGATGCTTTACCTCTGGTTCTGCCTGTATACATACATGAGACGTGTCAGGGGCTTCAGGCGCCTCTGCTGCCTCTTCATCTTCATCTTCATCATCATTATTATCATCATCATCATCCTCTGTTGTCACAGCCATACAGGGGGAAGGTACGAGTTCGACACTTGGGTGGTCAGCAGAAGCTTGACCAGAGGTTTTTTCAGATTCCACAGACTGAGATGGTTCAGATGCCCCCTCGCATTCTGCTGTGTCTACATCCATTTTAGACTGACTGGCAGGAGAGGAGTGCACAGGTCCAACCTCAGACTCCTTACCTTTAGGCTGTGAGGGTTTCTCTTCTTTCTTGTTGGGTTCTTTAGACCCCTTATCTTTAGGCTGTGAGGATGTCTCATCCTTCTTGTTGGGTTCTTTAGACCCCTTATCTTTAGGCTGTGAGGGTTTCTCGTCCTTCTTGTTGGGTTCTTTAGACCCCTTATCTTTAGGATGTGAGGGTTTCTCATTCTTCTTGTTGGGTTCTTTAGACCACTTATATTTATGCTGTGAGGGTTTCTCGTCCCTCTTGTTGGGTTCTTTAGACCACTTATCTTTAAGCTGTGAAGGTTTCTCGTCCTTCTTGTTGGGTTCTTTAGACCCCTTATCTTTAGGCTGTGAGGGTTTCTCGTCCTTCTTGTTGGGTTCTTTAAACCCCTTATCTTTAGGCTGTGAGGGTTTCTCGTCCTTCTTACTGGGTTCTTTAGACCCCTTCTCTTTAGGCTGTGAGGGTTTCTCGTCCTTGTTCGATTCTTTAGACACCTTCTCTTTAGGCTGTGAGGGTTTCTCATCCTTTTTATTGGGTTCTTTAGACCCCTTGTCTTTAGGCTGTGAGGGTTTCTCGTCCTTGTTGGGTTCTTTAGGCTGTGAGGGTTTCTCGTCCTTGTTGGGTTCTTTAGACACCTTCTCTTTAGGCTGTGAGGGTTTCTCGTCCTTGTTGGGTTCATTAGACCCCTTGTCTTTAGGCTGTGAGGGTTCCTCTTCCCTTTTGTCTGGTTCTTTAGTTTCAGCGACTTCTGATGCAGCTTTCTCTAAGTTGTTGTCTGTGCTGTTAATCGAAACAAAGAAGTTATCTCTTTCTCATCAAAAACAACTTCAATATATCTGCAAAAAATTCCTGAAAGGATAGGATATCGGTACCTGTGCAACTAAGCTTATGTCATAGCTCTCGCCGTTTATTACAGACCCAACGGGCAATTGTTTACTATTAACTCCTTAAAAGGGGTTATGCCATAATTGATTTTAAAAAAATTAAAATCAAACCTCATATGGTATATTACAATGCCTTTTTAACAAAGCTAGAACCAGCCCTGCGCCTCACATGGATCATTCATTGCTCCAATTGTTCTGCTAGATTCCATTCAGCCTGGCAGCTCAGGGGGTGTGCTTTTTCTGATGCAGCTCTCTCCATGCCACAGCTTGTTACAGAACATATGGCGTGTGGCAGTTGAAGATATAAACTGAGCATGTGTGACCAGTTCAGTGAGATGGACAAAAACAATGGAAAAGAACAAACAGCAGGTGGCGCTATATATGGCCTGATCTGCAGTGATGTCCCCTATGCTACATAGCGTTCACTGACTGCTATGTAGTGAATAAAGAAAGCAGCAAGAATTGCTGCTTCTATTACAGGGATCAGCAATCCTCGACACTCCAGCTGTTCTAATTCATTCACTTCCATGGGAGTTACAATAACAGCTGAGCAAGTGTGCATGCTGGGAATTGTATTTTCAAAGAAGCTGGAGGTTGCTGATCCCTGCTCTATTGGATCCGGCGATCCCGTGACCGCTGAGTGTCTCCTGGCTTTAGCAGAGCTACTGGGTCTTAGCAGACCCAGATCAGCTCTGCCAGTGAAAAAAAGTGAAGCCACATGGCGCTGTTTTTCCAATGGATGTCGCAGTTCCAGTGGAAAAAGTGCCAAAGATAAAAAAAAAAAACCAAGACCAAGTGTAAATGTCCTCCAAAAGACTTTATGGCCTCTTAGGAGACAATGTACTAAAAATATATACCCTCTGATAGAGAGTCAACACAGAATGAAGATGGTGGCAGATCACATGTTCAATGAGGAGAACGGGACCCGTGGTCTTGTGATCGGTGGGGTCTCAACGGTTGGAGGTCCCCACCTAATCAGATACTTATCCCACCCCCTATCCTGTGGAGAAGTTTGTATTGTGAGAAACCCCTTTAAAGTCACTAAGGGATTAATATATGTAAAAACCAACAGTAGGCGTCATAAGGTTCAATAATAAGAATGTGCAATAGTCTTCAATCTATTTACCTTGGTTTGTCCTCTTCAATATAGCTTATATATTCATCCTGTAGAGAAAATAATATATATATTAATGAGGGAGAGTCAAATAGAGAACGATATCAGTGACCTAAGAGACTACACAGTGTTAGGAGTGCTCTCACCTCTGATAGTTCAGTCTTGGAAGGAAGAGAGCACTGTACGACGTTGTCCGCAATACTGCACGGATACTGGGTCAGAAAGCTGAACATTGCTTTGGCAGCGCTGGCACTATGCAAGTGAAGTATTGCCTGCGAAACAGACAAGAACCCAAATACATAAGATGCATCAATCCAATTATAGACAGAAGAGCCCAAGAGCGTTAGGTAAGTGTGAGGTAAAGATAATACGTGCAGTACCACAGAGGACCACCAGGAGGCACTGTGGTACATTTATCAGCACTCACCTTCTTCTTATTACTGAAATACACATGGTGCTCAACCCTCCCAAAACGACGCCCTACACGAATGATCTCAAAGTCCTCCACATCTTTTTCAGGGAGGTCGGTGAGATGGACAAACTTTTCATAAATTGTAGGTGTAATCTGTAGAGGGAACAACAGGTCACAGATTAATGAGAAGCAGATGGCGCAGGAAAAAAAATACCCAGAGCAGCTCCGGAGGGCACGTTTTCTGGTATAAAGGGGTTATCCAAATATTGATAATGATGACCCATCCTCCTAACATTACGACATTGGGACCAATCAGCTGCTTCGGCTGTATTGGGTATTGCAGTTCAGTCTCACTGACAAGGTCATGTGACTGATGTATGGTGATGTCACATGGCGTAGGAAGAGGCCACTTCACGAGCGCAGCTGATCGGCAGAGATCCCGGGTGTCAGAACCAGATAAACCCTTTAAAGGGGTCGTCTCACTTCTGCAAATAGCATTTATCATGTGGAGAAAGTTAATACTAATGTAATGTGATCGTCCATATTGTTTCCTTTGCTGGCTGGATTCATTTTTCCATCACATTATATACTGCTCGTTTCCATGGTTACAGACCACCCTGCAATCCAGCAGTGGTGGCCGTACTTGTACACTACAGAAGGTGCAGGCCTCTCAAGTGGTGGGGACCATGGAGCACACACAGGCACAGCAGCTCCCATCCACCACGTATCTGCGCTGCAGAAGAGGTTGTAACCCCTGGTAATGAGCAGTGTATAGTGTGATGGAAAAAGGAATCCAGCCAGCAAAGGAAGCAATATACCCCTCCTGTACGGGGTGATTCTACCGCGTACGCTTTCCTCTCCATTTACAGCCAGTCTGAGCTGATCCCCCTGGATTTCGGCTGTGTACATCCTTCTCCCCCTCCCTGCTGCTAGCTGTAAAACACAGGAAAGCAGAGGTAGCAGAACAACCAGCTAGGTGAAGGAGATGAACACACTCTGCATAAGAAAAACGGTAGAACATTTTTAAAGAAGAACTCCAGCAAAAAATTTTAATCTCTGACCTGTTAGAAAGGTACATGCTATAATCTGTAGTGAATGTCATCTTCTTATCAGTGACTGTTTCTGTGAGTAATAACCTCTCTTCTTATTGTAGCTGGGTCATGTGACCAACTCCCTGACCTCCAACTGACCCAGGACAGAAAGCCAGTCACTTCTCTATTCATTCCTATGAGACTGAAAGTGAGGCTCCCATAGGAATGTATAGAAAATTAGATTTCCTGTCCACACATAAGTCTATGTGTGAGTTGGTGGGTCTAATTGCTGGTCACATGACACAGATAAGAAACTTCAGGATGATATAACTCAAAAATTCAGCTACTGGTAAGAAAATGACATTCACTACACATTACATCATGTACATTTCTAGCAGGACATGGAATAAAAATTTTTGCAGGCGTTCTTCTTTAAAGGGTTTGGAAGTGTCATAATTTTGAAGACCTATATATAGGATAGGTCATTAATATCAGATCGGTGGGGGGGGGGTCTAGATTGCAGGGCGATGTAGTGTAATTACAGCTGTTTGTCCTATTCCCTTACACTGCCAATAAATTCTAGATGGCGATCGGCATTGGAGCCAGAAGTCAAACCCCCACCAATCTGATATCAGTGACCTATCTTGACTATTGGTCATGAATATCACAACACTGCTGAACCCTTTCCAGCTCACTGCCATCACAGTAGGTCATAGTGCAGGCCCAGGAGCTTTGCCCAGACAATTGGCACCTAACTCTCACTGCCTCTGATCCCAACTATTTAACCCCTCGATGCCACAGTCAATAGAGACCGCAGCATCTTAGTAGCTAGACTGAGGGAGAGAGCACCCTCTGTTCACAGCTGCGGTTTGTAGAGTACCACTAATACATCCTGCCTTCTGAAAGACTATGCACTGTAATACGGAGGCATTACAGTGTATAGTACAAGTGATCAAAAGTTTGCAGGTTCAGGTCCGCTAAGGGGGCTAAAATAAAAATAAAGCTGAATTGAAAACAAAAAACCTTTTCCTAATTACTTGCTTTTTTGGTCAACTCTTCTCTTCCAAAAACTGTATAAAAATGACAAAAAGTAACATGTACTGGAAAATGGCATCAATAAAAACTTTATGCGCAAAAAAACGAGACCTTACACGACCTTACTCTGCCAGTTACAGGTAGTTGAACAGCTAGTGATGGTCTATCCTGAGGACATGTCACTTATCAGGAGGTGGACAACCCCTTAACATAATAGTGGCACTCATTATAGTGGCTGTAAAACATAGTCGGCTCGAGTCCACCGAGATGCGGCTTCCAATTAAAAAAAAAAAAAAAAAGTGCAATTATCAGTTACCTTGTAAGAAGATTGTTCTATGAGATCAGCAAAAATCAAGTCCTGGTGGGAACGAAAGAATGAAAGAAATTAGACAATGATCAGAGAACTAAGCATCAAAGTCGACCTCTGCAACCATTTTTAGCGGTAGCAGTTTTTTACAGTCTGCAAATTATGGATAAAAAAAAAAAAAAAAAACCCCAAAAACATGGATACCAGCCGTGTGTGTTCGGCATTTTGCAGATCAGTATGTCTAGCCCTCTGTTAGAACGGCCTGTTCTCGCCCCACTGAAATCCAAAACTAATTTTAATGGGCGACAACTGAATGGCTGGCATTTCATTGGTTTTACATAAACTGTCTGCTCACCTCATTTTTTAGGTCCTTGTACCTCTGAGCGACGCATATGCTCAGTAGATTTCCACTCAGGTAAGTTGGGAAAACGCCATAAAACTTAATCATGGAATCCACAGAACTCCTACTGGTCAGCTCCAAGTACGCCTGCGTGTACAGACAGAAAAAAAATACGTTTTATCACAAAACCACATGTGGTAAACGGATTCCTGCGTGGGGGAAAAAAAAAACTATCCTTTTACAGTAGCAGCAAAGTGGGTGAGGTTCTGAAGAAAAAATGGGTGTAGTCGCACACCACAGATTAGTTCCAGAAACTTCTATGGCTGAAAACAAGTTCCATTCATCTGAATAAGGACATTTCTGCAACACATCGGCCATGTGCGACCATACCCAATAAAATGACTGAAGTGACTAAAACTGAGAACTGCACAGGAGAGAAGCGGCCTCACAGCATGGCCGGAAGACTCCATGTTGCTTGCAGTCCCGCTCTATTGGCTGGGAGATAAGATTTACCTTCCTGTGGTTGGCAACTAAGAGAACGTCATTCACACCGCCAAACGGTTTGGCCAAGTTGGTAATCTCGTCCACTGTGTACTGGGCTTCGGGCAGGTTAGATATC
Source organism: Rhinella marina (assembly GCA_900303285.1). NCBI lineage: Eukaryota > Metazoa > Chordata > Amphibia > Anura > Bufonidae > Rhinella > Rhinella marina. The sequence continues at coordinate 423,417 of ONZH01003181.1, forward strand.
AGTATAACACATTTCTCGTTTTGCTGTAAAACAAGGTGTTGACGGGTTACCTCCACATCACACATACCTTCGTATAAGAAGAGCAGCCAGCAGAACCAACCTACCTTCAGTGGTGGGTCGTCCAGCATGTAGCTCTTGATAAAACCAGGAGGAACCTCTGAAATAAGAGAAAATGCCAAAGCTTTACATTCACCAAGTGTCGTGTACACCAAGGAGAGAGCCGCTACCACCCCGCGCCACCCTCAGGAAGTCTAGACCAAAGCTGTTCTAAAAGGACTTATCCTATCAGCACAACAAACCAAGACCTAAAAAAAGAAATAAAAGATGGCGCTGAAGGAGCCCTAGGATAAGGCGGGGACCATGTTTACACTTCATATTGGGTCAGGACATCAGGAACTACAAAGCTCCATGCACTGTGTAGTGAACGGGGGCAGTGCTGCAGTAACCAACTCCGTGCACCACCCGAGAGCTGATCACTGGGGGGGGGGGGAAGGGCGTCAGACCAGGAGATATCAACGGTAACATCATGGACAATACCCTCTATCACAGGTTAAAACACCTAATGTATCATTTATTTTTATATATGAAAGGTGAAAGCGGCTGCTCTCTCGCTCCCCCATGCTTTATACTGCAAAACTGCAACAGCGACCTTTGTCAAATTCAAAGAATAATTTCTACAGGCCGAGCACTGAATAAAGACGTTATCCAGGATGAGAATACTGATGATCTATTCTCAGAATGGGTCAATATCAAATTGGAGGGGGTCCGACTGTCGGCATCCCCACTGATATTAACCCTTAGAATACCAGGTTTTTTCCTTTTCGCATCTTTATTTTTCTTCCCTATCTTCCTTGAGCCAGAACTTTTTTTATTCCAGCTTTAAGGACTTTGGGACTCAGCGTATTGGAATCAGTTACCAAAGGATGCCAGGAAGAAGCCCGGAAGCACGAGCTTCCGGGTTTTTCACCCTTTAGATGTCGTGATCTCACTTGATCACAGCCTCTAAAGGCTTTAATTACTGTGATCGGCATTATTGGCAGTCGCTGTAATTAGCCGTCTGTCTCTGCTGTTTGAAACAGCAGATACCTGCCGGCCATGATGCCCGCTGCACGTGCGTGCGGGCACCATGTTTGCCCATCACTCCAGTGCCGTACATGTACGACGGGGGTAGCGAAGGGGTTAAAAGAGGCTGCAGCACTTATGCAAGCGCTGTGGCCTCATCACTGTTTACATTGGGATATTAATAGGTTGAGGGGTCAATGCAACCCCCCAACCCCTTGCTGTTGTCTGTTTTCATTAATGGGTCGCCGCCTTTCTTTGGTTAAAAAATAAAGAAAATTATGTAAAAAATCTTTTGAAAAACACACCTTTCTTCCATTGAAAAACTGCTTTTTAATGGCAAAATTTTAAATACCGCCTACATATTTGTTACCATCACATCCGTATTGACCCGAACTAAGAAATTACCACGTAATTTATCCATAACTGAATGCTGTGACAAATATCTATTTAACATAAAAACGTAATTTCCTGATGATCCATTCCCTGAAGCAACCACAGAGTGCTGAAAAGGAAAAGTGCATACGGCCAAGGAACGCGCACGGGTCATTACCTAGATCATGTTTGGACGGCTCCTGAGACTTCTTGTCTTCGCCTTCTTTCTCAGGTGCAGCTGTAAAGACACAAGTTTCTCATTTCTCTCTCTATATAAGCAGAGCTATGTGTGGGATTTATCCGAGGACGGCGGAATCAAATGAAAATGTAAGTGTGGTGGAAGAGGCAAGGTGACAAATCTACACTTCATATACATAAAGCGCAAAAACAATAGCTGGATCACATCACACGATGCACCCACTAGTAGAAAGAAACGCAGCAAAGACTGGACCTGATCTGTCAGCAAAAGTAGGAACTCCTCCCAAAAGAGGGAAAAAGAACAAGTGTTCTCAAAAGGAGATTGCTCTTCATGAGATGAGAAGTGATCTGTCAGGATAATGAGAGGTGTCCCTGGTGAGGTGGCTGTGTGTGCGGCTCTCCCCATATAACGGGATTACAAATGATATCGGCAGCGCCATGATGAGTGACTAGTACCTGTCTCCGCTGGAGCTTTAGCAGGTTGTTCTTCCAGGCTGGAGGGGAAGCACAGAGAAGTGTTATGGAATACAAGCCATTAGACATGAGCCCGATGCCAGTATGCTGGGTACTAATAGGACACTTACGTTTTGGCCTTCTCAGCACTCACAGGTTTCTGTAAAGACAAGTGGGGCAGAAATATTTAGTGTTGATGTACATGCTCCAATAATTATGCACGGTGTTGTTAGAGAGGATGTCCTCCCCTCCTGAGACGTCTGCTTCAGGTACTCTTTGCTCCCCCATGCAATAGCAATTCTGGAGCATCTTCCCTCACAACTCGATTTTACCATTACTCTGTCATTCCTGCTAGAAGTTTATGAATAGCAGTACAGAGAGGCTTTACCAGCTGCGCAGTCTGAAAATGGCAGCACTAAGAGGAGGGAGCGCTCTTCTTGATGTGAGCACGCCCCCTGCTGGCTGTAAAATGCCCTCCGAGCCTGTAGTCTCCAAATTAATCCCTTCCTGCCCTGAATGTGTCAGGAATTGGTTAATTAAATTATTTAAAGATATTTTTTTATAAATAAAACAAAAAAAAAAATAAGTGAAATAAAAATGTTATAGGGACAGTATAGCAGACACACATTCATTTCAATTTTCCCTTAAATATTTTTTTGTATACTTATCTGTCATCTAATAGTAAAAAGGAAAGGTCTAAGGTGACCTGAATAAAAAAATACATGTAGGCTGGCTCAGTTAGATAGGCCTACTGCTAAAACTGAAAAATTGGCCTGGTAAGGAAGGGGTGGTAAACCCTCAGGTAATGAAGAGCCTAAGAAATGTGGTTCAAGGAATGTAATAAACGTGAACTGCACCCGAATTCTGATTAGTAAATCTCTCCCCCCCCACTGAGTTAATGGGGGTGGAGGTTTGGCTCTGAAGGACCAATTCCACTGACATTCCTTTTCACGTCCTCGCTGAGCAGTGACAGAGGAGGACCCTCCACAGTCATCCAGGTGTCATGAGACTCAGGTGGACACCTCCCCTGCTCGGTATAAGAAGGTACCACACCAGGTAGTGTCATCTGACTATACATTTACAAAGCACAATCTGGTTCATTATGTGAAGACTCACTTTGGTCAGGCCGGGCAGTGACAGGGTGACGCGCTTGTTGTTGATCATGATGGGCGTCGTCTCACTGTATTTGACCACCGCTGCGGCTGCTTCTCTAAAGTTGGTTTCTATGAAGGCCTATAAAACAATCAGGTGGATAAGACAAATGTCTGAGTAGGTCACCCAGATCAGGTACGTGGCCTAGTCTGGCCATTCAACATTACTCGGCTGACCGAACTGTAAATTACTAAACATTTCCACATGCTTATGCTGTTGTGTCCAGGCACGGAGGAGAAGAGACGTGTGATGGTCCCGTAACACAGCTAGGTGTCCTAGAAAGGCAGCGGCGGGGTTTTCAGCAGCTCCCTTTGCTTGGGCGACATACCTCGTTTTTCGAACGAACGATGAGGATATCGCAGACTCTTCCGAAGGGCTGGACAATCTTCAAGATGTCTTGATCTGTGTAGCCGCTATCCGGCAGGTCGGTGACATGAACAATTTTGCGAGTGTTGTTTCTACTTGTAAACTGCAAGAGATAACGCCAAATTCAGGAGAAAAGAAAAAAAAAAAAAAATAAATAATCAAACAGCCGTCACAAGCCTCCAATAAAGAGGAGTTACACAAAAGTAACGTGCAACAGTACGTACACAGGGGCACATTTACTACGACCGGCGCTTAATATCCACCGACGTTATGACGAGGTGCCAGCTTATATATAACTTCTCCGGATCCACCGCTGCTTCTAAATTTAAGCCAGCTTCCGAACTGTCTGACAATTAGACCCTTTTCTAAGCCTATGCCTACCTTTTTTTTTTTTTAGACCTGACGTGAGAGGGAAAAGTCACATGTTGTGCCGAAATCTGCGCCAGAGATGCACCCAATATAGGCATATTTCTGTTTAATAAACGACCCCCTAAATTTCCTACATTATAGGGATGAAAATTAAAGTGACTTTGTAATGTTTGTTACCGCGCATCCTTATAAGCCGTGTTCACATGACAACTACTTTCTCACATGAATGTAGTTGAAGTCCCCATAGACTTTAATAAAAAAAAAAAAATATATATTTTACAATGGGAGGTGTATAAGGGCCCACTCACACGACTGTGTGAACGGGGCCGCATCTATTCTGCCCCATTCATTTCAATTGCTGACATTTGATCTCGCCGAGCCGCGGCTCCATGAAAAAAAAATACAAAACTTGTTCTATAATTCTCCGCAATAGCGGACAAGAATAGGCATTTTGTACGGGGTGCCGGCCATGAGTGTTCCACAAATTGTTGCAGATCCGCAACACCACAGCCGTCCGAATGGCCCCTTAAACTGAATAAGCATCAAGTAGGATACCGGTGAGGTAAATGTACAGCCGGGCAGGTGGATGTTCCTACGGGGCGGATACGTCAAGTCTGCAGCACTGAGAGCAAAGTAGTGGAGATCAGCGAGCGTCGGCACACAGAGCACTGTTCTGCAGCCTCTCCCTTGGCCAGGTCCATTCAAGGCAACAGGTCTGAGCACAGAAGCTATACGTGGCCACACCGCTCCCCGATACGGCTGATCTGCGGGCTTCTAGGACTCCAACCCTATCTTGAGGATAGGTCATTAATATCAATTCCTGGAAAACCCCTTTAGGCCCCTTTCACATGAGCGAGTATTCCGCGCGGGTGCAGTGCGTGATGTGAATTTTAATGGCTCTGTGTACATGAGTGTTTTTTTTTTTCACGCATCAGTTCTGCGCTGCATGAAAAACGTAGCATGTTCTATATTCTGTGTTTTTCATGCAGCACCGGCCCCATAGAAGTGAATGGGGCTTCAGTGAAAAATGAGTTGTATCCTGAAGCAAGTGCGGATACGATGCGCGTTTCACTGATGGTTGCTAAGAGATGTTGTTTGTAAACCGTCAGTTTTTTTATCACGTACAAAAATGCACATTGCACCCGCGCGGAAAAAACTGAACGCAGAACTTGCTTGTGAAAAGAGTTTCCCTGAATGCATCCTGGGCCAATCCGTCACGCTCGTGTGAAAGGGGACTTACTGCTTTTTTCACCACTTTTGCTGCAGCAGGCTTTCCCACTGTATTTTCCGCCCCATGTAGGCATACCCTAATAGTTCAACGTACATTAACCCTTTCCTGACACGGCGATTTTCCGTTTTTTTTTTCATTGCCATATTCTAATCTCCATAACTTATTTACTGTGGGGGTTTAATTTTTGTGGGACGACCTGTATCTTTTGATAATACCATTTTTGGGTGTGTATGACTTTTTGATCACATTTACTGTATTTTTCGCCAAAAAAAAAAAAAAAAAAACGGCCCATAAGACGCACCTAGGTTTTAGAGGAGGACAATAAGAAAAAAATATATATATTTTTTTCATTAGACCTCTGGTCAGACCACCAATCAGACCCTCAATGTTAGGGTCCATTCACATGTCCTGGAAATGTGTCTGCATCCGTTCCACAAAATTCATTTTCAATGGGGCTGCACTTCTGGTCCGCGGCCCAGCAAAAAAATAGAACATGTCCTATTCTTGTCCTGAGCCACTGACAAGAACAGGCATTTCTATTATAGAGCCAACCATGTGCGGTCCGCAAAACACTTACGGACGTCTGAATGAAGCCTTAATCAGACCTTAGCTAACAGCCCCAATCAGACCTCAGCTCAGACCCCAATGTGACTAATCAGCCCCCCAGCAGCCTCCCATCAGCCCCCCCAGCAGCCTCCCATCAGCCCCCCCAGCAGCCTCCCATCAGCCCCCCCAGCAGCCTCCCATCAGCCCCCACAGCAGCCTCCCATCAGCCCCCACAGCAGCCTCCCATCAGCCCCCACAGCAGCCTCCCATCAGCCCCCACAGCAGCCTCCCATCAGCCCCCACAGCAGCCTCCCATCAGCCCCCACAGAAGCCTCCCATCAGCCCCCACAGCAGCCTCCCATCAGCCTCCACAGCAGCCTCCCATCAGCCCCCACAGCAGCCTCCCATCAGCCCCCACAGCAGCCTCCCATCAGCCCCCACAGCAGCCTCCCATCAGCCCCCACAGCAGCCTCCCATCAGCCCCCACAGCAGCCTCCCATCAGCCCCCACAGCAGCCTCCTATCAGCCCCCACAGCAGCCTCCCATCAGCCCCCCAGCAGCCTCCTATCAGCCCCCACAGCAGCCTCCCATCAGCCCCCACAGCAGCCTCCTATCAGCCCCCACAGCAGCCTCCTATCAGCCCCCACAGCAGCCTCCCATCAGCCCCCACAGCAGCCTCCTATCAGCCCCCACAGCAGCCTCCCATCAGCCCCCACAGCAGCCTCCTATCAGCCCCCACAGCAGCCTCCTATCAGCCCCACAGCAGCCTCCCATCAGCCCCCACAGCAGCCTCCTATCAGCCCCCACAGCAGCCTCCTATCAGCCCCCACAGCAGCCTCATATCAGCCCCATGTCATCAGCCTCATGCCAGCCCCCATGCCTCAGATCTAATAAAATAAAAAAATCCACTGACCTCTCCTGCTCCTGGACACCGCCGCTCCTCTCCACCTGCGCTGTGACCCGGCGCGCACAGCGTGAGGTCACAGAGCACCCTCAGGCTGTGCGCAGCACAGCACAGCCGAACGGAGGACCAGGAAGCGTCCATTAGCATTCACCCCATAAGATGCACTTTTGGGGGGGGGGAAATGTGTCTTATGGGGCGGAAAATACGGTAATTACATTTTTTTGGCCATGAAAAAACAGCGAATCAGCCATTTTTATCCCTGTTACAACATTCAACGCATGGGTTAACTTTTTTTTTTTTTTTTTTAAATATGTTAGGGTCTTAGCCCTCTCAGACACCGTGGTCATATTTGAGCACAGCATCTGAGGGGTTAAACGTCTGTTGTCGGCATTAACGCTGATTGCGGACATTAGATGTGGGTGCCTGCTTTATGAAACACTCGCTCTACTCCGGAGTGGGCGCCATCTTGAAAAAGGGGTTAAGTCAGAAAACTGGTAGCTCCCGAGTACTCACTGTGCGCTCTGGCGTGGTCAAGCAATAGCACTAATAAAGGGGATTTACTGACGACCCACCACAATCCTGAGAAAAGCTGACAGGTCTTCTTACACTGCCTACCCTGACATAACAGGATGCATATCATCTACCCTACTGAACATAAACACGTGCCCCAACAGTGTAATTTCCATAACAGTAAAGAGGGCACCATACAACTAAAGGATGTGACTTCACAACGACCACAGACCTTATTCGAGAGGCTATGTGCCTCTTCTGTCGGTGAGCTGGGGGGATGCTCCTCAGCTGGTGGTTTGCTTGGCTGTGGCTTCTTTCCGGTGGAAACGCTTGGCGTGGTCTTTTTGGCTGCTGTGCTCACCACAGGCTTGCTGCTGGAGCTGCCAGAGCTGGGCTTTCGTGCGGCATTAATGCTGCTGGGCTTATTATTGGAGCTATTGCTGTTACTTCCGGGCTTCTTGGAGGAGCTGCTGGAACTGGACGTACTGCCGGCCTTAGAAGCAGAGCTGCCAGGTTTCTTAGGAGGAGCACTACTGACAGGCTTCTTACTTCTGACATTAGAAGTGGAAGGCTTCTTGCCACTACCTGATGTTTTTAGAGATTTAGACTTATCACCAGCTTTTGGTTTGATGGCCTCTATGAAACTTTTCACTGCTGCATCCACAGCCCTTTTATCTGCAAGAGAATACAAGCGGGTATTACAGGGACAATACTACCCAACTGTAATACTGAGAAGTAGTGTACACAAAATATGGTCTCACCTGGAGAACCACTACGAGAGGAACGCCTGTATCTCCTGGGAGAGCGTGGCCGTGGACTACGTGACCTCCTTGGGCTATGCCGAGATCTACGTGGAGTCCGGCTCCGAGACCTTCTCCCAGAGGACCTTGGGCTGCGTGAGCGAGAATTGTGCCTTGACCCGGACCTTCTAGATCTCCGGGGGCTGACACTTTTAGACTCCGATTTATGAGAGGTTGGTTCATCTTTTTTGTTTTCATTTCTAGAGTAATAAAACACAATTTATCAGATATCAGACAACGCCCATGTTTCACCCCTTGATTTGATATGCACCTCCAATGTTCTTACCTTCCAGAAGATAGCACTTGTGGGTTCCAGTCTGGATACCTGTTTATAGTGTAGAAATAAAAGTGTTGAATGACTACAACCTCTATCAGTCGTATTTTGATGGCATATCATCATCTCCACCTGAACAGGTGCTATGCACAGAAAACGCCAAAAAAGTGTCTTGAAACCTTCACTTTCTTGAACTCTCAGGGTTACCATGATATGGGCAGCACGGTGGCTCAGTGGTTAGCACTGGTGCTTTGCAGCACTGGGGGGGTTCGAATCCACCCAAGGACAATATCTGCATGGAGTTTCTATGTTCTCCCCGTGTGGGTTTCCTCCAGGTTCTCCGGTTTCCTCCAAAGACATACTGATAGGGAACTTAGATTATGAGCCCCCATTGGGGACAGCAAGGCACTGATGTCTGTAAAGCGCTGTGGAATACAGCAGCGCTCTTTAAGTGCATAAAATAAATCCCTCAGGGATGGACTGGATTGTATGCATCCAATAGACAAAGGGTGTTAGCTGCCTATTCGAAGACTGAAGGCAGATTTAGACAGGAATGAACATTCCTGCCAACGCTCGTTCCCTACCAGCTGGCGTTCTAAATCTGCAGCCAATGACCCGAGTGAAACGCTTGTTCATCGGGTGAAAGGCACACGTTATAATTTCTGGTTAGCAGATCGTGCTGTCTAAACAGGTATCTGCTGCCCAGGAGCCATGATTCTGTGTGACTGTGTGCCCGCTCATCCTCATACTGTGGAGGAGATTGCTGCATGGAAACAAGCAGTGGCCAACAGTCTGCTCATTGGCACCGAGTAAATGCACCTTTACGTTTGAGAGTCAAATCTTACAAGGCACAAGTCATGTATTCAGATCGTTAGCCTCTTTTGGCAAAACGCAAGCAATACTCAAAAGGTTTCATCTTACTTTTGACGTAGATTCCGACAGCTTTCAATGTGGGACAAGTTATTCTGGTGTTTAATCCAGTCCTAAACAAGAGGGGAGAAGAGAACAGTTACGATGGGTCTATTGCGTGCACTCTTGGTGATAAACAGTAGGGTTGTCTTGTCCTAAAAGTGATGTGTTTGAGACAAAAAATTTCTGTCATCCTTTAATTGTTTTCACCGCAAAGAAAGTGTGGCCACGTCCCCGGCAGTAAACATGCCTCTAAACTGCAACACTTCTCCGCTTTTGTAGGATGATGCAAGGAGGGGTCTTTCTAACCATTAAACATCCATAAATGAAAGGGCTACAGTCATTTATACACAGTCGAGTCACTTCATTATGACCAAGTTCTATGCTTCACATCGGCAGAGAAGGAAGTCACGTGTGGTGAGCTGGATTGGTGGGTATATAATATGTGTGATAAAGGGAACAAAAGGGATGATTATTGGCTTTTGGGCCAAGGGTAGCGGTATTTCTGAACCTGCGCAGTGTGAACTGTTCTCGTGTTGTTGTGGTGAAAGTGTATTGTCACATTGAACATTGGCTACGGGGGTGGACGGACACTCTATAGTGGAGCAGCTCACCTCCAAAACCAGGAGGCTACCAGACGCGTGTCTAAACAGCTTCAAACACTTCTGTGTATGGGGCTCCAAAGAACAATGACGGTCAATGCACCTCTGCTTACGAAACTGCATCAGCAGAAAAAGCTTCAACTATCATGACAGTATAGGAATTGGACCTCCGCTGATTGGCAAAGGGTAGTCTTCTCTGATGAGTCACGTTTTCTGCTTCATGGAACGGATGGACGTTGGAGTGTCAGGTGAGAAACACCAGGGAGCACCCTGCAGGCATTACTGGATGACAACAATCTGGTGGAGGCAGCTTTATGGTTTGGGGATTTTCGTAGGATTTTCCGGCCCACTCATCCATGTGGAAGGCACTCTCAACCGATCTGGGTCTGAATCCATCCTTGCAGATCACGTACACCCCTACATGCAGATTGTCTTCCCTGCGGCAGATGGATCTTCCAGCAAGAAAATGCGATGTCACACTGCTAGAAATGTTCAACATTGGTTGGAGGAGCATCACCAAGACTTCCGAGTGCTACTCTGGCCCCCTAATTCCCTACCTGACTCGAATCCAACTGAGCATCTGTGGGACCACCTCGATGGTCCTGTTCACTGTATGAATCCCCTTCCCCCCAAAGAAGCTGTGGGATGCACTGCTGTCAACATGGCTCCAGATATCTGTAACAACCTACTAGGATCTTACTGAGTCACTCCCCACCCGCCTAGCTGCTGTCTGTGCTGCACTTACTCTGGATATTAGCTGGTGGTCATAATAATGTGACTTGACTGTGTAACTCTCTACAACCCCATTAAACAAAAAAAAAAAAATTATATAATACAAGAACTGTTATCAGACAAAATACTGGGGGAAATTGATCATAGACCAGCGTTTTATACCGGTCTACAATCTCACCTGCACTGTCAGAACATGAATCAAATTTGACGAAGTGCAGGCCTAGTCATAAAGAAGTCTGTGCTCCTGAAGTGAACCTACACCAGCTTGGTGCTGGCGCAGATAATAATAAAGTTTACTTTTAAGCCACCTCCCTCACCAAGCCCCTTCTGGGGAAAGTGGTGAGTGTGGTGTGGAAACACAATGCTGTCAAAAAAAAAAAAAAAAAGGAAAACCACAATGTTTGCTATTTTTCATGCCAGAAAACTGGCAATAAATGTGTATATCCAATTAAAAACGATGACATATGAAATTAAAAAAATCGTCTCATTCTGAAAACACTGGTGAAAAAATAAAACCAATATCCCTCAATGGTTTACAGGCCTAAAAACTGCTATACAGAAACCCACATTGAGGGCTTACAGTGTTGTTGGCACTGATATTTCCCAAATGTACCTTTTAGAATACACAGACCCCCAAATCCTGGCACAATAGTTTGTCACTATAAAAGTATGGCAATAATAGTACTCTGAATCTCAGGCGAGCTACTTCTCCCAGTCTTCGTAACTTCTTCCAAACTCTGATGGACCTCATCAGGCCACGGTATAAAAGGTGTCGGCAGAACTTCATTTTTGAAGGTTCTTCATTGCTTTTTCGTTCTTGAACGGCAGAGGCTGGTGTCGGCATTAATCCAATAGTCTTCATTCAAGCATTCCTCACCTACTTCACACTGTATTAAATCTACATTCCACAACGAGCCAGTTTGTGTACTTCAAAGGGTTGAACATTTTATATATAAAATACTGGACCTTCACAACCGTCTACAACGCCTGAATGGCATAATGAAAATACTGAAGAAGTATGCCCCGTTTAGGTAGGACTATGATGAAGTGTGTATGGTGAAGATGGGCAGTTAATGGTCAACACACAGAAAACCACTGGATTTTATAGGATTGATAACTCTCAGTGGCCATGACATGCATACAGTAAATGTTATATACATACGAACACGAACACTCACCTTCAGGTGTCTACACTCTACGTTACACAGAGAACAGATATGAGGAAAGATCCGAGGAGAAGCAGCATAGTAATCGTTCATCATTGAAGGAGTTGGCATCTTCATTTTCTGAACTTCTTCTTTAGGCGAGACTGGCACCCACTTGTTTTTTCCAGCTGCGGGCGTTTCAGTAGGTTGCTGGTAGGTGACTTGGCTTACGCTTGTTACGGCCGGGGCTGCTGGCGTCAATTCAGTTTGAACCGGAGTGACATTAGGTTTGGTAGTGACATCAGGTTGAATAGAAAGCACAGGATTCTCATCAGTGACGGACACCGAGACATTGACAGGAGCCTTAGCCCCTTTACCAACTAAAGTCTTATTGTTGGATCTGTCAGGCTTTGAAGATGACCAAACATGTTTGCGGCTTCCAGATATCGTGGGGATTTTGTTATCCATTCCTGTGTCAGGAGTCATCTCAGGATTTGTATGGGCGACTGTCACAGTCTCTTTGGGAACTGGTGGCGGTTTTTGCTCATTTCTTGGCGAGTTGTAACTTTGTGCAGGTTTGACGGGGTTGTTAAACTGGTACTTGCTTGAATGTCCATAATCTATAACTTTACTTGGTACAGGCTCACTTCCAGGTCTTCTTCCAGCAGCCTGATCAGGCCCAGATGTTGTTCGATTCATTTTACGCAATCTGATGTCTCTTAAGATACTCGGCATGTTTGACGGCGTCAGCTGATCGTCAGGATAGCGGCTAAGCTCTTCTAGGTCTTCATTTGATAAGCCAAAGCTTTCTAAAATACTTGATGCACTTTCATTGGTGTAGCGACTCTGAGGATTTGAAGCTTCACGTGAAGAACCACTCGGGACGGATTTCATTCCCATGTCTTGACCTACACTTCCAAACACATTCACGTTCTCTTCCCACCGCTTTTTCTTCATGAGATGGGCAGGTTCCTGTAAAGGAGCTTTAGAATTCCCAACCATGCGATCTGAGGGATGTGTCAAGACCATGTTCAAAATGGAAGGAATTTCTTGACTCTGGGCTGGCATTCTTGGTTGTCCTTGGTGCACAGGGACATTTGGGCTTGCAAACCGTTGGGGCAAAGCTTGTGGAGCCATGTGTCTATCAGAAGACATCTGCATAGGCGATCTGATCGGCATCCCCTTCATTCCCATTGGGTCTGCATTTCCACCAACAAAGGACCCAGGAGTGTCCATGGGCCTCATGCCAAATGCTTGACTCTTCATTTCTGGGAGAAAACCCATTCCACCTCCCTGGTTCATGTTTGGATGGTTCATTGGATTTAGATTCATGTTGGGCTGGTTCATGTTGTTCATGTTAGGCTGGTTCATATTGTTCATGCCGGGCTGGTTCATGCCAGAAAGACCAATGTTTGGATGATTCATTCCAGAATGGCCCATAAGTTGGTGGTTCATGCCAGGATGGTTCATACCAGAAAGATTCATATTTGGTTGGTTCATGGGAGTCATACCCATACCAGGCATATTCATTCCAGACACATTCATGCCCGACATATTTATTCCAGGATGGCTCATACCAGGTTGATTCATTGGACTATGGCCCATCGGCATCTGCCCAGGAAAGCCTCCACGGTTAAACATGGTGTGAGCAGTACTTAATTTCAACAAAGCCTGGTTTAACAAAGCATATATTTGGGAAGTACTGTTCGAAGACACAGAAGTCAAATGATGAAGAGCCAACTGAGTCTTAATCTGGGCAAGCTGAAACTGGCTCAAGAGGACTGGACTAGAAACTCCAAAGTTCAAGGTATTCACAACTGGAGCGCAATTTTCCAAGAACAACACAAAGCTGAAATTTAAAACACAGATATTAGATTTTTCATCTTTTCAATCTTCAAACAGTGGGCACAACCAGAGATGGAAATACTGTAAAAAAAAAATAAATAAAAGCCCATAGACAAAGCTGGCTCAGTTTCTCAAGTCAGGAAACCTTAAGCTAAATTAGACTGTAGATGATAAACCAGCAAATAGTGTGTTCATGTGAAAATATGATAAACCTAAAACTTTATTGTAGCATTCTGCTGATTAGTACATAGGAAAACACAATCCATATGATTGATTTCTAAAATACATTTAAAAGATCCCTTTATCTGGTCTACAACCCAATAACATATAGAGCAGCTTTCTACGGAGTTGGATATGACAAAACCGGCCACGCTCGGCACTTCAGTTCCCAGGACTGACCACAACAAGCAGCCTATACACAGTAGGTATCTCATCTAAAGGATGGTGGAATGCTATGGACAACCGTCAAAGGCTCAGTTTTCAAGGACTGACATCATCCACACGCCAACACCGGTAATATAATTGGTAATTGTTTTCACTACAAAATGCAATTTTCCCCAATGATCAGCCAGGGCTGACTGGCCCACATAAATGGGGGCTGAGGCTGTCCATTAACTGCATACAGATTTCAATTAGAACCCTGCCCCCGTTCATTTACTAGATTAAGGGACAATAATTAATGAACACACATACATATACTTCTCCAATCAGTCAGCAAATATTGTTCCCAGCTTAAAAATTAATGACCAGGGACGCTAAATATTCGTAGAAATAAGAATTTGTAGTGAAACCAAAATGAGGAAATATTTTCTACTATTAAATTCTAGATTTCAACGATTAATTTACTTGTACTTTACACTTTATGTAGTGAAAGGAGTGTCCTTTACTAAGCCAAAGTCTAACCAGGTGCTGGCCATGCTGGTGTAATACGGAGAACACCACCACCACCGGCCAGTCGGAGTGCCGTCTGGTTACCAGGACCAGTACTGGCACACAGACTATTACAGGTGTGGCACCTGAGCTGCTGAATTTTCAAATTCTGTCTGGAATATAAGAGAAAAAAAAAAAAAACACAGGCCCTACAAATGGTGACGATCCAGGCGTCTCTCACGGATTTAATCATCAGTAGTGAGCTGTGAGATAACTAACGCTGTGCACACATCAGGGAGCCGAGGATCTTTTCATTTTCGGTCGTGTAACCCCTGGAGTTCAGTCTCTGCCACCATCCTCCCGGCCCCACAGGGCTGTCTAACGTACACACCCTGCTATTTCTAGTGAGAGGTAACTGTACCGACTAGAAAGCATCTCCCATACCTGCCCTCTGACCATAGATGGTCAGGTGTAGGGTATACAGTAAAATCCCTTTAATAAGGCATTAAATGGGCCAAGTTATACAAGCAGACCTTGGACGGATATTGTATATTTGTCTTCATGAAAGCTCTCTACCCATAGAGTTTTATATCATTTTCTGACAACCTATAAATTCTGGTAACAGAACATGTTTTAGGTCCAATTAGGCTAAAGTAAAGGAATTGTACTGCATTTAACAGCTTAAACACAAAATGATGGTCATAATACAGACGCCTCGTCACAAATACTAGAAATACCTCTGCAGAGACGTCACGCCCCGCTATAAGGACTGCTAATGATCAGCACTCGCAGCCTGTCTACAGCTCGCAAAATAGTAAGATAAATAGACTTGCTTTACAAGTTTTCATACAAAACATTGCCTTCAGGCTACAATCCTTGTTTGCTTCACAGACGTCAGGATTTTGCAAAAATCTTGAAAGGCAATATTAGTAAGAGCATTAGAGACCAGGAATAAGCACCCATGTAATGGATCCTGTGTCTACAATGTGTTAGAGCATCTCCTGGAAGTGACAAACAAGAAGCTAGACTCCGGACCACATCGAGAATGGCGAGTACTGCAGTAATAAACCATCTAGAAAAGTGGAGCTCAGAACTATTCATCCTGTGTCCAGTGATCACAAGATTTCATCAACATCGGGAGGAGGGATCCATGTAGTCTTCAGCTGAACGTCAGCAAGGTTAGCGGGATACAAACAAGGCAGGGAACTTCACTACGGCAGAACTAACCGCCACGAGGTTCTTGCTGGTCTCTATAACAAAGCACTGGAGGCCGTTACCTGAGACAGCACAAGCTGAGGGAAGCCTGCACGTGTCTAATAAAGACTGAAAAACCCATTACACAATAGGAAAGTAGCCGGTCTTCACTCATTCAAAGGGCCTATTCACATGGTCCGAAGCAAGGCGAATTAAAAACGACTTATTACAACCGTTCGTCCCCAATTCACGTCACTATCAGATCAGCAGGGGTCCGACAAGTAGCCGATCAGCTGCCTGAAGAGGAGGCTGCGCTCGTGCAAGTGCTGCTTGTTCCCCAAAATTACCTGGCAGTAGTGCAGTCTCATTACAACTGCTCCTTACCATTCACTGCATGCTGTACTTTATCTTCCATCAAAACTAACTGATGTCCGACAACACTGACAGAAACTGATCACAACCGGTGCTCCAGATAAGACTGATCAGTTATTGTTCTCTGACTACTTTGGACAATGGAAAGCTAAACGCAGAAGTGAATGAACCAAAGTGTCACTCACTTCAAAGCCTATCTACACCTTTGGGGGCTTTTTTTTATATTATTGCATTTAATACCAACTAAAAATTATTTTTTTAAATTGGTATTTATTAAAAATATGGAATCCTTTTATGTGCAAGTAGCTGGGATGCTGTAGTAGCAGCCTAAGGATTTTCTATCTTTTCCGTCAGTTAGGGAGCTGGCAGGTTCCTTATCTTTGCCCTTATAAACACTCATTATAGTTCAATCCTTATCTTACGGATAAGAATGTGGCTTAAATAAGTGTTTACCACCCCTCAGTAGTTTAGAAATAAGGTTTATTAGATGACCGCAAAGTGAAAAGACCAGTTACACAGCTTTAAAAACAGTTAATGCTTTGTGACAGAATGACTAAATATTTTTAATAATGGCCAATTGAAAATATGATTTTCAGCCAAAAATGAGTAACATGCAATCAAACAAAAACTGCCTCCAAAAGGTGTACATGGCCTTTAAAGGGGTTCTCCAGGAATTAGTTAAAATGACTGCCAGCAACTAGCCCTAGAATATGAGCAGGACTGATTGTCACCACTTGCAGAGCTGCCTACACTGGAAAAAGAGGCAAAGCCTCACTATAGTCTTGCACATTGGTGAGTGTTCCTGTCAGGCTGCTCAGCCATGATGGCATATCGAAGGATCACATCATTACCATCTACTGAAGAACACTGTGCGTGTGTAGTGAGGCCTATTCCCCTCACACCCCACCCAAACAGCTCTACAAGTGAAAGCAAACAGTCCTGCTCAAATTCTAAGCCAGGCTGCTGGCGTCCACCTTAAATCGTTCCATAAAAAAAAAATTATATATATCAGTTACAGATCATGGGGTTTGACCCATGGAGGTCCAAGTCCTGAGACGCCTACCAATCACTAGAAAGACATGCTCTAAGGTCTACTGCATACAGGAAATGGATGGGAGTCTCCAATGACTGTCTCTAGTCCCAAGGACAAGAAGCTGTCCAGTGCAAGTGCTGCTACCTTTATTCTACTAAAAGTCAAATGCTTTGATATGTCACTATGGAGTGGAAAATATTACAGGTGATAGTTACTAGATTTCTGACTGGAGTCGGGAAGGAATCCCCCCCTAACATGAGGAAAATTGGTTCCTACCTCACGGGCTTTCTTTTTTGTCTTCCTCTGGATCAACTTGTGGGTTAACAGCCTTACCTGGATGAGAATTGTCTGACTATGGCAGGTGTGTAAGAACAAGAGATGCAGTCACTCAGAAGGAAGGGACGCGAGTTGAGTGACATGGAGAGTAGAAAGCTGCCACATTCCAAATAATGATTGCAATCCTGTTACATGGGTCTGGACTTCCATGGTAAAGCAATGTGAACGTCAGACTTTAAAAGGGATTTTCCAAGATTTTCATACCGATGCCTATCCTCATTTGAGGCCATCAGTAGGAGATTGGCAAGGGTCTAACACCCAGCCCCTCCACCAATCAGATGTTTGAGGAAGCTGCAGCACTCAGTGAAGTTCTGGTGAACAGGGCAGCCTCCTTACAGTCTACTGAAGATGGCGCTGTCTATTGAATAGCAGCTGTGCTTGGTATTGCAGCTCAGCCCCGTTCACCTAGCCATATAACTGATGAATATGTCACATGGCCTAGGAAGTGGCCAGATACAGCCGATAGTTGGGGGTGCTAGGAGTCAGACCCTCATGACCAGATTTTGATAATGTACCCAGAGGATAGGCCATCGACATCAAAATCCCACAGAACCCCTTTAATATAAGAATTGATGTTATAGCTAACCATACAGCTTTCAACAACAAAATACCAGTCTTTTTGAAAGTCGTGTTTGGTCCTGCGCCCTTTTCTACCATCTCAGTAGGCATGTCTATCCTTCGCAGCCTACAGATTTATTCTTTTGACTTTGTGATCCGTCTTTTATGGCATACGTGCAGTTGATCTTCACTTTTCAAGCTTCTCAGAACATTTAGGTTTTCCATTTCTAAGGTAATTCCAGCTTACTAAACTGATAGCAAACCATTCACAAGCCAGCTCCTACTCCTAAAAGTATCTTGGTATAATAAGGATGCTTACAACCGCAGCCTTTATTGAGCTTACGAGCCACAGACATCACCTTGGAGGTACAGACGTTAGGAAGAACAGCTTGTAGAAGGTGATCTCCGTGTGTACTGTGCTCGACTACAGCTGCTTTTCTTCTCATTTTTACAGACCGTTGTGGCAAAAATGTAGTGTGTAAATATGATCACAAACTGAGGCCTTGTGCCCAGATCTGTATACCTACCAATCTGTATCACGTGTTTCCATATGGTATCTCGAAGGTATTGTCTCAGCTCAGTAATCCATGTGAAGCATGCCATGGTTGTAAAATCACGAGTACTCAGAGGGTACACAGATTAAAATGGGTCAGGATCAACAGTTTGAGAAAAACACACATTCAAGAGTAACTCATGGTGGCCAAACACGAGACACTTTGGGAGAGTTCCTGTGAAGCACCCATGAGCCAAGGTGCAGTTTTACTGGTCCGTCACTTGCCACATGGTTTGCGACTGAAATTATGTGCAGAACAGTAACAGTCAATCTGAAAACCTGCAATGTTTTCTGGTAAATCTGCACAGGAGCCTGGTTTTCAGCTGCTACATGTGAACTCATCATTTTGGTGCCAGTTAAACCAACCCAGTTGCCAATATTAAGAACACACTAAGAAGTCCATCTAATATGACTGGCATTATTATACACTTGTCAACATTGAAATTGCAACATCAAGAAGGACAATTTGTCAAATTAATGATGTCACAGGATCGGTGGACATGTTGAAAAAAAAAAAAAAAAAAAGGGAAACAATAGTCAACATCTTGAATTAGTATCAAGTGCCACACTCATTGACACCCACTTACTCACCTTGGCAGCCATCAGTGAGGTCATTAATGGTTGTCTGAGGAACGTTCTGCCAAGCTGAATGCACCTGGGCACACAAATCATCAAGATCCACTGCTGCCAGCTCCCTCTGCTATCGCCCACCAATGATGCCCCAGATGTGCTCAATGGGAAGCAAGCCCAAATAAGCTGTAAGCCACAGTAGTACAATCAGGCCACACAGGCTGCTCACAGTAGCACGAGCAGCATGCGGCCTGGCTTTGTCCTATTCAAAAACGGCTCCTGGGACACTTTAGAGAAACGGCCAAACTGAACAGAGTTGTTAGTGTACCTGAAATGAAGACTAGAGGGGTCCAGCTACCATACATTATGCCACCCCACATCATAATACTGGGAGTAGGTCAATGTGACATTCCTTAGTGAAGACCCTTTTATAGCATTGCCCACGTGGTCTCCAGCCCAAACTCAAAATATCACTGCATCCGAGACAAAAGCCGGACTGGTCGCTGAAGAGTACAGACCTCCATTGCAGTCTTGCTATACACCATGATGGCCTTTGACAGCGGTGGCGTGAGGTCAAAGGAACATCTGCAGCTGGACATCAGGCTGGTAGCCCAGTGTTACACTGACACCTTCTTCTGGTTTGTGTAGACCCCAATTGCCGCACTAGGCTTGGGATGTGACAATTTCACTAGCGGTACAAGACGGATAACTATGCCTCACTCTTCTCAAAAGACGATCCATCCGGGCAGAGGTTCTACTCTGTGCACCTTCTGCTGACCTTCCAGTTAGTCGTTCTCACAATCACCTGGACACACAATACTGAATGGTGCTGACATCTTGGCCTAGGCGTGTAGTGATCTGCTGGAGTGATAAACCAAGGCCCCTAAGGTCAGGGATAACTGGCAGCTCGACAAACAGGAGGCATCACACAATCATCCCACACGACTTCATTTGATTTTTGAGGTTTCATGTGGCGATCTGTTTTCAGTTTGGCTTTTACTTCCCTCCCACATGCCACAGTTTGGAGCTAGGTGCTGAAAAAGTGATCATCTGCAGATCTTACGGACACCTACTACTTCCTCAATTTGCATAACCTTACAGCTTTGTCCTTCTTGGTGTTGCAATTTCACTGTTGAAGAGCGTAGAGAACTAAGCGTGGGGAGGGGGGTTGGGAATCTTGCAATACTATAAGAAGACCATGAAATGATCATCTGTGAGCCTTGACTGGTCACCAAGTTTTCACATTTTGCATGAATCAATAATCCAAGGAACTATAAAACTTTGTAATCTCTCTTATCACAGAGAAATGTCTAATTCTGGGGTTATCAGCGGAAGGTTTTGGAGCCGGTTCAGTACTTTCTGGGCGCAGTAGAAGGCAGCTAGCCTCCACCTACCAGATCTAGAACGGCAACCTAAACATTCAGCAAGCACAGGGAAAAAAACGCCAGATACAAGTCATTTGCCAGAAAAAAGTATTATCCTCACGTACTCACTGTACTATTGATTAATGCAAAGTTTGTTGAAAGGTTAGTTACGCTTTACTCCGAAATGTCACAAGAGAAATCTAAGTATTGAATGGAAAGAAAATGTCTCCAATAAATTACGTATTCACATTACATGCATGATATTACACACATCCACAATATTCGCGCACAATTCAGGTAACACGGAGTATCTAGAACAGTCTGTTGAGTATGCTGCCTTGTGTGGCTTCTCTCTCGGCTGGCAGCTGCTAATCTATTTGCTCACTTCGTCAATGCACTTTGGGTTACATAAGCCGGCAGCAGAGTAATCACTTCTCTGGATTCCTGCACGTTGGACAGGAGCAGCCACCCCGAGGTAACCGGCCTGGTTCACAGCACGTAAATACTCCGAGAAGGGTTTTCAGAATTCAACAAAACACTTATGAAATATTCTGTTTGGTCCTGAATTTGCAGTTGACAAAGTGACCGAAGTAACAACCAGACGACGCCAGACTATCCAATCATACATGTTAGACGGAGCGGCTGTCATTTCAGTTTTCATATAATTGTTCGATATGTGAGATCACATGTAATGCCTGACTGATTAGTGCTCATCCTCGCCACGTTCCCTCGTCAGCAGGGATGAAGGAGAAATGTTCACAATAACGAGCAAACCGCAAAAATATTTGTATCGTTCTTGTGTGTAAGGCTGCAGGTTAATAAGCAGGCGATTGTCAGGAGGGAAGTGCTCCTTCCCTGCCATCGCCTGCTCGTTAGTGGAGGAGACAGCGGCTATTACATGCAGCAATCTCCTCCACAGTATGGAGACAAGCAATGCTAACGCCATCGCTCATCCCCATAGAGAACCACTGTTTGCCGGCAGCAGATCGCTGATTACACGTCATGGTCTGCCGCTAGCAAACACTGACTTTTAAACCTGTTGAAAGACTTAGATTACTCAAGGAACAAACGTTTCCTTGTTCATGGGGTAATCAGCGGCAGTATTACACTGCCAGATTATAGCTAACGACCGTTCATATGAACGATTGTTAAAAATGATCTTAGCGATTGCCACTGTAATAGGGCCCTAAAGCTGGTATTCGACCAGCAGATGTGGCTGACGATTACATGCAGTGACCAATAACATCGCACAATGATTTTTAAAGGGGTTGTCCAGGTTCAGAGCTCAGAGCTGAACCCGGACATACCCTTATATTCACCCAGTCAGCCCGCCTGATGTTAGCATCAGAGCATCTTATGCTGAACCGTGCAGGGCAAGGGCTCCTCTGTTTACATTACAGACTACCAGGCAGAAGCTTCCGCTCGGCAGTGTGTTTGGCGACATCACGGGCTATAATGGGCCGGCTTTAGCGCTGCCCTAGCCATTTTACTGGCTAGGGCAGCGCTAAAGACCGCCCATCAGTGCCGGTGACGTCACCGGGCTCATTACTGGGCGGAAGCCTCCGCCCGGCAGAGCCCGGTTCGTCACCGGAACTGGGCTAAACGCCTTTGCCCTGCGATAATTAGCGCAGGGCAAAAGAGGGCATAGGATGCTCAAATGCTAACATCAGGCGGGCTGCCTGGGTGAAATTAAGGGTACGGACAACCCCTTTAAGCACGTTTATAGCATCTGCTCATTCATCGGCAGCACTTTTAGGGCAGTATTACACTGGCAGATCATTGCTAAATGAGTGTTACTATGAATACTTGTTAGCAATGATCTGCCCGACTATCTGCAGGTGTAAAACAGCCTTAGGCCTCAAGCACGCGACCACTGCCCGGCCGTGCCGAATTGAGGCCCATAAACAGTGGGTCATTAATATGCAGGCTTGGCCGTGTGCTCACCACATCATGGACCCGTTCACTAGAACATGTTCTATTTTTTTGCAGTGTGGATGGATCATGGACCCATTTAAACTGAATGGATCTGGATCAGTCTGTGGCGGCCGCGTGGTGGTGCACGCAATTTGCAGTCCCCAATACATGGAACGTCTGGGCAACGACTGTGTGAATGACGCCTTAACCAAACATCTTTCCAACACAAATTACTCGCTAAATCATTGAAAAATATCTGCCCGTCTAACAGGACCCTTTCTATGTATAAAAGAAAAATCACAATTAAAATAGGACCCACATTTTATGTCACTTGTGTTTGATATGAACAAAACTACTTAAAGAATGGACAACTCTTTATGTCACTACAGTGATGGGCACTGCTCTCATTTTCCCGGTCTACAGCCGTATACGGAACGTCACCACTGCAGCCACACAATGGGTTCAGAGGATTAGCAGGTGCCGAGAGCCAGGCTCCCACCAATACAATGCTGAGGGCCTAGCCCAAGGACAGGTTATCCACATAGTGATATGAAACATGGGGGAGTTGTTTCATATTATATGAATGGTCAATGAGCTTTCAGAAAACTTTAGATGTGTCGGAGATGTATCAAAGGTTTTGATTGGTGGAAGTCCGAGTGCTGACACCACCACCGATGGATGGAACAAGGAGACAGAAGTGACCGCATATTGTGCTCTCTCTTCACAGTCTATGGGCTCATCTGTCTTCTGTCACCTGCAGCGAGGAGGGAGCGCAATACACAAGCTCTTCTCTCCCCTTATTCTAGCAATCGATGGGGTCTCAGCGTTTAGACCCTCGCTGACTAAAGGTGTTCATGTGAAAGAAGTGGAGATCTCATTGCACCAAATGTTTCACTTGCAATAGGCTTGTGAACAGGTTTACTCTGGTGGCCCACAGCTATCCACGCCCTTGGACTCCCTCTGAAGTGTACCTGTCACCAACTCTGGGGGCGTGATTTGCATCACCTTATGATATTTACCCTTGTGCACTTCAGTTCCAGGATCATTTCTATTATCCCTTTATACCATTTATCAGCTGACTTGAAGAGTTGACTCTTGAATAATCTGCACACGACGCGGATTATGTACAGAAAAACCTCGGCGTCACACAGTCCCGGCCAGACAACAATCTTCTTAGGCGCGGAGATCGCCCTGCTGTGATGATTAAGAACTCTGCGGCGTGTCAATGGTCGATTCCGCACCTTCTGGAGAGCGGCTTTCTCTACGGACTTCAATGGGTCTTATACAGTAACCTGTGCTAAATAGTGCAGATTTATGTGCGATTTTGGTGTGGATTTCACACAGATTTTCTGCACATGCAGCCACCGTAGAGGTATATTCAGACAATGCGGTCATGCCTCGGCAGAGAACCATGTGGTGCAAAAAAAACAAAAAACTTATTGTAAGCTCCTTAACAAAAACACAACTGTCTGAACATACCCTAAAGGCCGCAACACCAGAAAAGTCTGTGACCTATGAGAATCAGCACAAAAGGTGACAAGATCAGCCAGAGTGCTACTTAAAGGTATTATCCAGGACTCTTATATTGATGACTTACCTCTTCAGGATAGGTCATCAATATCTTAGCAGCAGCGGTTGGGTTCCCAGCACCCCCACTATAAGCTAATAGAAGAGACCACGGTGCTCTTGTGAGAGCAGGGGCCTCCTCACAGCGCCGTACAGAGCCATTGCTTCTGGGCAGCAGATCCCTGTTCACACAGTACAATCAGCTGCCCAGGAACAATGACTTAAAAGGGTTTTCCAAGACTTTATAATTAATGACTGATCCTCAGGATCTGACACCTGGGACCCCCGCCAATCACCTGGAGTGCTGCGGCCTTCTCCCTGCTTACTAAGCACAGCGCCGTACATTGTATAGTGGCCGTGCTTGGTATCGCGCTCAGCCCCATTCACTTCTATGAGCCTGAGCTGCTCCTAGGCTACGTGACCAATGAATAGGACGTCTAGGGAAAGCTGCGAGAAGGCCGCAGCGATACTGTGAGCACCAGTGCCTTCTCAAACAGCTGATTAGAGGGGGTCCCGGGTGTCGGAGCCCCACCGATCAGATACTGATGACCTATCCTTTAACGTGATGCACAAATGACACACCGCACTATTACTGCTCGTTCCCAGTACGACAATAGTGTGGTGTAAACCCGCCATATGTCTGTGTCTCTCCACAGGTTCTGTTTGGGAAGGGGGGGGGGGGAGACACTTGATCAGCCATCGTGTAAGTTACCGGAGAGACGGTGGTTACCTAGAAGTATAGATCTGCCACATACGCCCCCTGCGACCGGCGGGGATGTCACATTATGCAGCGCGGTCTACACTGCACAGGCAGCCATGACGGCGGTCACAGCAGAGGACAACACACGTTTATTCTGCAGCCAGTAACCACAGGATCAACAGTCACCTGCTCGGCTGCACCAGCAAAACCAAGCACAAAAATTGTGCAAAAAAATGAATAAAATGATGGTGTAAAATAGAGTCCAACATGACAAGGAAGGGTTAATCCTTCAGTCACTGCAGGTGAGAACCAGAGAGGCCGCCCAAAAGCATGATGGGAATTATTAACCCCACGCGTCCTCGGCTGCAGGCGGAAGAAGGTCAGGAGCGATTGCGACACAGGTCGGCGGCCCCTCACCACAGCGGATGCCGCCATCTTGTCCCTTTACACACGCAGTATGTTCGCCCTCGGCACCGCAGCAGTGCCTCCGCTTACCTGCGGTCCTTATCCCTTGCTCCTCCTCTACTGCACGCCGCCGTCCAGGGCAGGGCTTCTCCACAGGGCACCGTGCGGCCTTTCTCACCGAAAAAACACGGAGACTTCTCCTCAGCGCTCCAACGCCGTCCCTTCGCCTCCCGTGACGTGCGCGCGGCCGGGGCTCAGCCGTCGTGACGTAATCGCGCGCACGCGTCCCTCGCCACCTCCTCCTCCTCAGAAGTTTGTGGCGCCAGTTGTTACCTCAGGCAGTTTGGGCGGGAAACTGCGGCTGAGGTACCTGCGGAGCAGAGGTGAACCATGGCTGAGGGCTGATAGGTGTGTGTATGTGCCTGATATAGTGGTATTATTATCTACAATGTATTTTTATTACTTTTTGCTCCTGTTTAGCGATAAAGGTAAATTAAATAGATGATTAAGCTGAGTTCACATTATGGGGGAGATTTATCAAACTGGTGTGAAGTAGAACTGGCTTAGTTACTGATAGAAACCAGATTCTAACTTTAATTTTACAAAGGAGCTGTGAAAGATGAATGGTGGAATCTGATTCGTTCTATTAAGGATGCGCAAATTGACTTGGGATTAAATATTTGAAGTTGATTCTCAAAAACCTTTGTTCTAATACTGTACGGGGCTGGATCTCCATACAATATTAGAAGGTATTGCTTACGATGAGCCGAAATTATTAACGAAGTCTCATGAGACTTTGCGTAATAACTTTAGAAATTGATTTTTACTGTAAAAACCCATTTCCTGAACTAGGGTTTGGTTCCACTTGGAACCGAACCCAAGTTCTGGTAATAACTTCGGGTCATTGGAGCCAATACATTCTAATATTGTAAGGAGCTCCTGCTCCGTACAGTGTTAGAACAAGATTTTTTGCGAATCGATTTTGGATATTTGATATGAAGTCAATTTGCTCATCCCTAGTTCCTATGGGCAACTGAGCCAGTTGTACTTTACACCAGCTTTGATAAATCCGTATGAGCCCCCATGGTTACCTCATCCAGCAAGTATATACAGAGGCCTCCGTCCATCCCACTGAGGACGGTGGGGGGCTATCTAGAGATATGCCGCCACTGCCTCAGTTGCCCACAGGTATATTGTTTTCTATTAGAGTGCGCTGTACAATGCTATTTATCCATACAGTGCCATATGACAGAAATATCAGGTGTGAACAAAACTTTAGGTATCAGGGTTAGGCCCCATTCACGTAACCGTGTTTTTATTCCATGACTGATCTGCATTTTTTTTGTGGTTAGGATGTGGATGAATGGGTCAGCAAAAAATGCGGACAGCACACCGTAAGCCAATTCCGTAGACCTGCAAAAAAGATAGAACATGTCCTATTCTTGTCCATTTTGCGAACAAGGACAGACGTTGTTACAATAGATCTAAAAACAAAACCTTGCAACATGGACGTCATCTGTATTTTTTTGCCGCCTGCAAAATACATACGGTCGTGTGAATGTACCCTTAGGGAGATCAGGGCTGAAAGAGCCTAAAGGGGTTGTTTGACGCAGGGCTGTGGAGTCGGTAAGCCAAAGCCCCGACTCCAACTCTAACTAAAACATACTTGAGTGGGCCCCCCACTTATTGGCTTCCCAAACGCACGTTTCTAACTTCACAGGCACATACTACTAGTTGTGGTTATAATACTATATTAGCAAGATGACTATATAAACTGCTAGATCATCTATGCTGTTAAGTACAGTACAATAGACTTTCTACATACCCTACTCTAAATACTCTACCACATAATGCAGTAAAATATAGGAGTAAAAAAGGGGACTCCTATGTTAAAGGAAATCTGTCCCTAGCTTTTACATCACTAAACTAACAGTCCCTTGCCCCCATCAGACTTCAGATCGGCTTAATGTGCCCCCATCAGACCTCAGATCAGCGTATTGTGCCCCCATCAGACCTCAGATCAGCGTATTGTACCCCCATCAGACCTCAGATCAGCATCTTGTGCCCCATCAGACCTCAGATCAGCAGAATGTGCCCCCATCATACCTCAGATCAGCAGAATGTGCCCCCATCAGACCTCAGATCAGCAGAATGTGCCCCCATCAGACCTCAGATCAGCAGAATGTGCCCCCATCAGACCTCAGATCAGCAGAATGTGCCCCCATCAGACCTCAGATCAGCAGAATGTACCCCCATCAGACCTCAGATCAATAGAATGTTCCCCCATCAGACCTCAGATCATCAGAATGTTCCCCCATCAGACCTCAGATCATCAGAATGTTCCCCCATCAGACCTCAGATCATCAGAATGTGCCCCCATCAGACCTCAGATCAGCAGAATGTGCCCCCATCAGACCTCAGATCAGCAGAATGTGCCCCCATCAGACTCCATAATGGAAGCGCTCACTTGTATTCGCCTGATTGTACTAAGGCCATCCCTGCTGGCCCCCCCAGAGGTATTGGGCCCAGAGCATCGCCTCCCCTGCCCCCCCTCTCCCCCCAGTAGCTGCGCCTCTGGGCCTGATGTATGAAAACTGTCTAGGTCTAAGACTTTTTTTGTTGCCCATAGCAACCAATCAGAGCTCCCCTTTCATTTCTCCAGAGCACTAAATGAAAGGGGAGCTCTGATTGGTTGCTATGGGCAACAAAGAAACCTCTACACCTAGACAGTTTTCATACATAAGGCTCTAGGTGTTTTACATCAGCAGCAGATAGAAGCCATGAGAGCAGCTAACCTCTCCAAACATGAGCTCAGAGGAAACATAAAGCATATAGAGAGAACATGCACTGGACATAAAGGGCAGTACACAGTCATCTCAACTAAAAGCCTAAATCCTTAGATCAGGAACAGACATTTATAGGACATTTCATCATTTTCACAAATTCTTATAAAAATATATTTAGCATTGAACTAAATGTACTAATTCATTATATATTTTAGGAGTCGGTCCATTTTATACCAACTCCGATTCCACCAAAATGGTGGCCGACTCCACGACTCCGACTCCACAGCCCTGGTTTGACGTCAGGAATTGGCTTTCATCGTGTAGACAGAGTTAGAGGGATTCTCCGGGCTTTTAATATTGATAGGTCATCAGTATCACAACGGCGGGGGTCTGGCACCCCCCTCCCCCCTGATCATCTGTATGAGGAGACCGCGTGCGCACAAGCTGTCTCTCTTCCTGTCCACTGCTGTATGTCTATGGCAAAGCAAGATGGCGCGAATGTACAGCGAGCCTTTCTCCTCATACAGCTGGTCGGTGGGGATGCAGGGTGTCCTGAGGATAGGTCATCAATATTAAAAACCCAGAGAACCCCTTTAACTTCCTGTACATGATAAATGTCACTTGCCAAAGTGAGACAACCCTATAAACCAGTCCTTTTTCAAGTAACTTGCCTTTCTCCAAAGCTTTCTTAACCCCTTCGCGACCAGCGCCGTACATGTACGGCGCTGGGGCGATGCGGGCACATGGCGCCCGCTCGCGGGTGCGGCGGGCGTCATGGCCGGCAAGTCTCTGCTGTTTCTAACAGCAGAGACTTGCCGCTACTTACCGCCATCGGCGGCGTCTTCCGGGGTGACTAGATGCCGTGATCACACGTGATCACGGCATCTAGTTGCGTCTAAACCCGGAAGCGTTCGCTTCCGGGTGGTGTACAGACACCCCGTGTGGCCAATCGGGGTGTCTGTACACCATATGAAAACTGTAATCCTCGCTGGTGAGGATTACAGTTTTCAAAGTGCAATTCTTATTCTGGCCACTAGATGGCAGGCCAGGATAAGAAATGAGCAATTCATGGATTTCTGTAAAACCCAGAATTGCTCATAAAGAAAAAAAAAAAAAAGCCACAATTTATAAGCCCTGTAGTGTTATAAGATGATATTATCTGTAGTGTTATAAGATGTATACTGTGAAAAACAAACCAGGGAGAGAAATTGATTCATCCAAGGTGCATGTGTCAATTTTCTCAATGAGATCTAATCAACATTAAATTAGGACCCCGGCAATCATAGAGAAAGGGGTTTTGCCCCAACAAAACTTGGCAACCAACGCGGGGCTCGACTAAAGGACACTTAATTGATCTCCCGACAACGTGGATAATCCGGGACGGACAGATATAAAAGACAGCGCTGCAAGGTAAGAGACTTTATCTTACAATATATCTGTGCCTCCCTGACCGGTTGTCTGGCTTGTAAAAGTCCTTTTACAGTCGAGTCCATATTGAGAAAGAACCTTGAAAGTTGAAAATACCTATGATTGTTGGGTTTAGTTTCTGATCAGTAGTAACTTTGGGAATGTTTTTGGTCTGGTTTTAGGAGTCACGGTATATGTCTTGCTTGTTCTTTACTGGGTTTGGAAAATTGTAGAACATTATAGAAAGGGAAATCTCAGGAGCAAAGTACGCTATGCGATTATAGCGGGGAGCTTTGTTCGGACTGAGGATGATAAATCTCAGAAACAAGCACACTCGAAGTGGGGAAGCTGTTTGAATTGAGGAGAATTAGACGTCTGAATTTTGTTACTTTCTATAGTTGTTCTGGTATGGTTGAAGAGCAATGGGGAATGATTTCAGTATACCGGAAGGTTATAAGACAGCCAAAACATTGGTGAAGGAAAGAGGAGGAAAAGAGGGTTTGAAGAATGTGGATAGGGTGTTGGAGCAAGCAGGGATGAAGTACAGGAATCTTAACCCAATGAATACTAGTACGGTGGCACCATAATTTATGGAGGAAGCTCCGAGGAAGCTAGTCTGGGACAGATTCAGGAAGACTCATTGTGGTTGGATAAAGGATCATGGATGTGAAGATGTGGTTGATACATGTTTAAAGGTAGCTCGTGAGATTGAAACTTAGGGGTGCAGAGGAAAAGTTGTGAAAGGCAGATTGTTGTATACTCAGAAACAGCAATGTGAGAAGTCTGGAGAAACGCCACCTTCATACCCCCTGGCCAATGCAGCCACCAGAGAGCCCAGGAGTGGACCAGAGGGATGGATATGTAATGTCTGTGGAAACCAGAACCCAGACTGGACTGACACTTGTAAGGTTTGTGGGGCATTTATCCTGTATTGACTAAGACTAGAATCCTACCTGCTCAGACACCCAAACCAGACACCATAGACCCGTCCGCCCCTATGGCTCCCGAAGCCCCAGGACCGTTAGGACAGTGTGGTTATGTTGCTGTGACAGAATATCACCCTTGGAGTCCTAAAGGCCAATTAGGACTGCTGACTAGACTCTCAGACCCCCTGATGAGACCAATGCCCACTGCCAGGATGTTACAGCAGATTCAGGCGACATACAGAGCCACCTGGGCTGACCTGAAGGACTTGATGTTGCTGAAACTGGGGGAATCACAGTATCAAGTTGTTGACCCTTTCCTGACTGAACATAGGAGGAGGGCTGTTGACAATTTGTCTCTAGATGACTGGGAGAAGACTTTACCATCAGGAACAGAGTTTGTCCGTGTTTTCAAGGAACGGGAAAAGGGAAAAGAGGATGAGAGTTCCAGAAATCTAAAAGACATAGTTCAGGGACCTCAAGAGACAGTAGAGACATATGCAGCTGGACTGTGGACCATTTGGACTGGCATGGGTTGGGATCAAACTGGACCAATGAGTGAAAAAAAAATTGTTGACATCAGCATTTATGGAAGTCTTGAGACCTGCTCTATGAGCCAAGCTAAAAGCTTGTAAACCTGAGTGGCGATTCACTCCACTGCCACAATTGATTGCTGGTGCAAAACGTATAGAACTGGACATGAAAAAGAATTCAGAGGCTTCAGTCAAATATGTCAATCAGGGACAGCAACAAACAACCCATAGAAATCTCAGATGCTATAACTGTGGGAAACCTGGCCACATAAAACGAGATTTCTATACTCTGTGCCGGTAACGGGAAACAGCCAAAGTCACTGATAATGGAGATCAACAGACCTCCACTGCCATTTCCATCCCCTGCTAGGAAATAGGCAACCCCGTGCTGGTACTGCTTGCAAAAACTGAAGAAAAGGGCCCTCAACTTCATGTACCCGTATCCATAGGCAACAGAAAGGCAGTACCATTCCTGGTTGACACGGGGGCAGCCAAAACAGTAGTAGACCAGAGTTTCTTGTGGCCACATCAGTTAACCCCTTGGCTTGTACCGGCTGTGGGATTTACAAGGGAAACTGTTTTTGTCCATGAATCTGAGCCAGTAAAACTAAAGATAAAAGACAGTATGGTTGTCACCCAATTGTTAAAGAATACCTGCCAGAACCTCTTTTAGGGACTGATGTTTTACAAGCACTGAGAGCCCACATACACTTTGATCCCCATGGCACTACCCGTGTAGAAGTATTGTGTCCCCTAATAGCGACACTGGCCCTGCCTGAGACTGAGCCGTCAGAATTAACCCTTGTAGACCAGGCTGTTCTTTAGGTGGTACCAGAGGATTTGTGGGCAAAATCTAACAGACATTGGAAGACTCCCTGTGTCTCCGGCTATAGTGTATCTTAAGCCAGGATGTCAGCCCCCTCAAGTGAAGCAGTACCCCCTCAGTCATGCCCAGGAGATAGCAGTGGCCAGTCAAATTGATGCTTTTCTCCAAGCTGGTGTCAGACAGTTTAGTGGGGTTGATTCTGGTGACAGAAACCCTTTTAAGTTTCCTCCATCAGAACGGGTGAAAAGGCCTCAAAGCAGAAGCTGCAGTTTTATAAAAACAAGGTTGTATTTTTAGGACAATGTCTCTCTCACGGAGCCCGTCACTTAACCCCAGAGAGGAAGGAGGCCGTGGAGAAAATACAAGTGCCCAAAGGAGCACAAAGCCTGCGGGTGTTTTTGGGGCTGGTGTCATACTGTCGCCCCTGGATCAGGCATGCCTCCATGTTAATGCAGCTTCTATATGATTGTCATCTGACCCATTTCACCTGATAGAATAGGCAGTGAATAATTCTCATACATTGAAGCTAAGCATAACCTCAGCCCTGGCCCTGGGTATTCCAAAATATGATGAGGAATTTCAGTTGTTTTCCCAGTTCGCCCAGGACAGCACCAAGAGAGAGAGAGGATCCGCCTCCAGAGACAGGAAACCTGCACAAAATAAAAAGGCGGAGACTCTCCTCCACCTCAGTGTGGTTTCCTGTCTCTGGAGAGGAAGCCTGCCTATGTGGGTATCGATGGCTGGCTGGGGCGGCTGTAGAAGAGACAGCTTTACCTGCTGGTATCAGGTAGTCCGGGGCGTCGAGCGGTGCACTGCGTGGAGCCGCAGTAAGTTATTCCGGAGGGGGTGTCCCGGAAGGAAGGAGTCGGTGCGGCAGGATGCCGATGGTTTACCCGCGCGGCCGGGCCTGAGCGGCCGCTGTGAGCGCATGTCGTAGGGCGGGGCGTCCATGGAACGCAGCGCTGAGCGCGCAGCGGTGACGTCAGACGCCCGGGGGGTCACGTGGCCGGAAGAACCAGGATAAAGGAAGCAGAGTCTTCCCCATGGCGTCCAGGGAGTGTGCCGTTAGCTGAATTGGAGGATCAGTCGGCAGAAAGTAAGCTGGCATACTGGTTCTGGCCTGGAGAGCTGCTATGGAGGAGGAAAAGGCAGCTGAGGAAGTGACCAATCCTACTCCTAACCCGGTACCCTTGGGGAGGGGTGAGTTTTTTTGTACCGGAGAATGTTATGATTATATATTTATTTGGCTTCTGTATGTATTTTTAGGGGAAGCCTAGAAAAGTAATATCGAAAAGGAAAAATATTGAATGTGCTTTGTGCAAAGCCACTTTGTCCAGACAGTGGGACAAAAAACTGTGCCAGCCTTGTATTGACAAAACGGTGGCAGAAGAATCCCCATCCTTTTACAAGTGTCTACAGACCCTGGTTAGATCTGAGGTATCTTCTTCTCTGTCCCAGAATCGTGCTTTATCAAAATCTAGTAGACCCTCGGGAGGTACTCCGCTGGTGGTATCCCCCTCCTCTGAGTCTGATTTAGAGGAGGAGGGTATTATCAATTCAGATATCTCCTCTCTTTCCTCCTCTGATGATGAGAAAAAAGGGGGCCGTCCTTGTTTTCCTGCTGAGGACATAGACAAATTGTTGAAAGCTATTCGGAGCACGATGGGCATTGAAGATAGTAAGGAGCCTAAGTCTATTCAGGACATCATGTTCGGGGGGTTAGACTCCCGTAAACAAAAAACCTTCCCTGTACATAAAAACGTTGAAAAATTAATCAATGGGGTATGGAAAAAACCGGACAGAAGAATATTTCTATCCAAGGCCCTTAAAAGAAAATATCCCTTTGAAGAGGAGGCCTCTAGTTCCTGGAATAAAGCTCCAAAGATTGACGTAGCTATTTCCAAGGTATCCAGAAATGTAACCCTTCCGTTTGAAGACACAGGGGTCCTCAGAGACCCTTTAGATAAGAAGGCGGAATCCTTTTTAAAAGGGGCATGGGAGGCGTCAACTTCATCGTTTCGACCCAGTATTGCTGCCACCTGTATGGCCCGTTCTTTAATAATATGGCTTTCTGAACTAGAGGCTCAGTTGCGTAGTAAAGTAGCCAGAGAAGAAATGCTGGCTTTCCTCCCAACTATCAGAAAGGCGGCGGATTTCCTTGCTGATACTTCGGCCGACTCTGTAAGATTAGCGGCTAGATCAGCCGCCTTATCAAATTCAGCCCGTAGAGCTCTGTGGTTGAAAAATTGGAGAGGAGACTTACCTTCCAAACATAAACTTTGTGGAGTCCCTTGTGAAGGAGAATTCTTATTTGGCCAGGCTCTGGACGAACTTCTTGAAAAAGCCGCAGATAATAAAAAGAAGTTTCCAGGCTTTGGTCCCTCCTCCGTTTCCTTCTCACATAGACAAAACCGGTCCTTTCGTCCTTTCAAAGAGAAGAAAGAAACCCAGAGAAGGGATAGAACTAATAATTTCAGATCCCAGAAGAAAGGGAAAGGTTTCTTCTTCAGGCAGTCAGGAACTGATCATAAAAAACCTGACCCCCAATGACGCCAGAAGCCAGGTAGGAGGAAGATTAAGAAATTTTTTCCCTGCCTGGTCTCGAATTTCAGAAAGTGCTTGGGTATTAGGTATTGTGAGAGAAGGCCTAAAATTAGATTTTCGTTTTCTCCCTCCAAAAAGGTTCATGATCACAAAGGTCCAGACGTCGGGACAGGGGTTGTCTGCCATGGAGGAAGAAGTTTTAAAGCTATTGAGCAAGGGGGTCCTGGCCCGGGTCCCAGAAAACGAAAAAGGGGAAGGTTTTTACTCCCATCTGTTTCTGGTGAAGAAGCCGGACGGCTCTTATCGGACCATTATAAATTTAAAGTCTCTAAATCTGTACCTCAACGTAAGAAGGTTCAAAATGGAAACAATAAAATCAGTGGTAAACTTGCTCTTTCCCCTTTGTTTTATGTCAGTTCTAGACCTAAGGGATGCGTACCTTCACATCCCTATATTCCCTCCACATCAAAAATTCCTAAGGGTAGCAGTTCCGGTAAGAGGAGAGTTGTTACACCTTCAATTTACAGCGATGCCCTTCGGGTTATCTATGGCACCGAGAGTATTCACAAAACTTGTTGCGGAAGTAAGTGCACACATAAGAGAGAAGAATATAATTTTCATCCCATACTTAGACGATTTTCTTATTGTCACAGAATCAAAAATAGAAGGCAGACAGGCAGTTCAGGAAGTATCCCAGATATTGACAGAGCTAGGATGGATTATAAATGTGTAAAAATCCAGACCCTCCCCGTCTCAGTCACAGATTTTTCTGGGGCTCCTTCTGGATTCTGTAAACCAGAGGACTTTTTTGACCGTAGAAAAAATCCAGAATATTTTCCGGTTGATTTCCAATCTCAGGAGCTCCAGAAAGGTAACTCTGAGACAGGGGATGTCCATTCTCGGGTCTCTGTCGGCCTGTATCCCGGCAGT
This sequence comes from Rhinella marina, assembly GCA_900303285.1. NCBI lineage: Eukaryota > Metazoa > Chordata > Amphibia > Anura > Bufonidae > Rhinella > Rhinella marina. Next base: position 458,271 of record ONZH01003181.1, read on the forward strand.
CCCTTGGGCTCAGTTTCGTGCCAGGTCCCTCCAATGGGAGATCTTGTCCTTTTGGAAGGGAGGGAGAATTCCGTTAGAGAAATATCTAACAATCTCAGATCAGACCCTGAAGGAGCTTTCTTGGTGGCTGAAGAAGAAAAACCTAGATCAGGGGCTACGATGGAAAATAGAGGATATCATCTGCCTCACCACAGATGCAAGTCCTACAGGTTGGGGTGCCCATGTCCAGGATGTTCTGCTCCAGGGCCTTTGGGAAGATCAGGAGAGGGAGAGCTCCTCCAACCTAAAAGAATTGGCGGCAGTACGAAAAGCGGTTTTGGGAACTCTTCATCTGCTGAAGAAGAGAGATGTAAAAATTTTTTCAGACAACAGGACTACGGTTTCCTATCTAAACAGACAGGGCGGCACAAGATGCTGGAGTCTGATGCAGGAATCCCGGAAAATTTTTTCTATCGCGGAAAAACATCTACTCTCAATTACAGCGGTACATATCAGAGGGGAGGAGAACCTTCAGGCGGATTTTCTCAGCAGACATCATTTGTCCCAGGCAGAATGGAGTTTGAACCAGAAGATATTCAGGAAGGTTGTAGCTCTCTGGGGTCTCCCAACAATAGACCTTTTCGCCACTCTGAACAACAAGAAACTGCCAAAATTTTTTTCTCTGGATCCCAGGGGATCTCCAAAGGCAATAGACGCTTTTTCCCAGAAATGGGACTTTTCTCTAGCATATGCCTTTCCCCCTCTGCCACTAGTACCGAGGGTCCTAAAGAAGATCAGAGTAGAAGGGGCAAGAGTCATCCTGATTGCACCTTTCTGGCCGAGGAGGGCCTGGTTCTCATGGCTCAGAAGGATGTCTGTGTCAGACCCCTGGGTCCTTCCAGAGGATCAGGATCTTCTCAGTCAGGGTCCAGTGTTCCACCCGTCAGTCAGAAGCCTCCATCTGACGGCGTGGAATTTGAAAGGAGCTTACTAAGGAAGGAGGGTTTCTCAGAGAAACTGGTGTCTACACTTCTGCAGAGTAAAAAGAAGTCCACTATTAGAATTTATTATAGAATTTGGTCTAAATTCCTAGAATATTCCGGTATCAGGTTCGGGGACTTTCCAGTTGAAGCTCCTGTTACCCTGATTCTGGAATTCCTTCAGAAAGGGCTTGACTTAGGCCTAGCTCCAAGCACCCTAAAAGTTCATGTCTCTGCTTTATCGGCACTGTTTAATCAGGATCTAGCGAGCTCCAGGTGGGTTGCTAGATTCTTTAGGGCCATTAGTAGATCCTCTATGTTACGGTCCAACAGATTACCTCCTTGGGACCTTAACCTGGTATTAACAGCCTTAACTAAGCCCCCTTTTGAACCTTTGGAATCTATTCCAATTAAAATCCTGACTCTTAAAATTTGTCTGTTAGTGGCTCTTACCTCTGCTAGACGAATCAGCGAGCTGCAGGCAATGTCCATTAACCCCCCATTTACCAACATTCTAGACGATAGAATAATCATTTCGCCAGATCCAGCTTTTCTACCTAAGGTAGTTTCCAAATTTCATAGGTCCCAGAAGGTAGTGTTGCCAGCTTTCTTTCAGGACCCAAAGAATGAGCAAGAAAGAAATCTGCATTGCCTGGATGTCAGAAGAGCGGTGTTGCAATACTTGGACAGTACTAGATCCTGGAGGAAGGACTCTTCCCTCTTTATTCTTTTTCAAGGGAAAGGTAAAGGCAAGGCGGCTTCAAAGTCCTCCATCGCTAGATGGATTACTTCAGCTATCTCTTTGGCATATTCTTCTTCCGGTGCCTCTGTCCCTAATAACCTTAAAGCACATTCTACTCGTGCTATTTCCACTTCCTGGGCGGAGAGGCGCAGTGTTTCCATCCAGGATATTTGCAAAGCTGCGACATGGTCCTCTCCGTCTACCTTTTACAAACACTATAGACTTGACCTTTCCTCTCCTGAGGAACTTTTCTTTGGTGAACAGGTGCTTTCGGTGGCACTCCCACCCTAAAAATTTTCTCTGATAATTCACTCTCTTGGTGCTGTCCTGGGCGAACTGGGAAAAATGAAGATTACTTACGGTAATTGGATTTTCCAGAGCCCAGGACAGCACCCCTTATATCCCACCCTTGGTTTTGGTGTTCACATGCATATTTAAAAAAAAAAAAAAAAAGAGAATAATGTTCAATTGTATGGTGAAGGATTTATTTTGGTTCTTTCTCTTGATACTTGGATACTCACACTGAGGTGGAGGAGAGTCTCCGCCTTTTTATTTTGTGCAGGTTTCCTGTCTCTGGAGGCGGATCCTCTCTCTCTCTTGGTGCTGTCCTGGGCTCTGGAAAATCCAATTACCGTAAGTAATCTTCATTTTTGCTCAGAAAAGCAGGGTCACAGCACAGCTGTGCTGACTCAGAAACATGGTGACTGCCAGTGGCGTACTTTTCAGCCAGATTAGATCCTGTTGCCAGAGGCGCCCCCTCCTGTGTCAGGGCGGCAGTGCAGGCAATGATAGAAAAAGCCTCTGACATTGTGTTAGTCTACCCGGTGACTGTACAAACATCTCATGACATTCAGGGCATCCTAAGCATATTTCTATGGCCAGGCCAGTGTGCACTTCTCATGCCGATAACATTTCTTTCAAAAGGTGTGCTACTCTGTTACCAATCACAGATTCAGAAATGGGGAAGGGGGCAGAGAAGGTACAGGCAGCCTCCTAAATGACATGATGGAACATGATCCCCATGACTGTGTACAATTGATGAACAAGAAACGTCAGGATTTAATCATGTACATGAAAACCCCCTTGATAACCCTGATTTTGAGTATTTTGTAGATGGAAGCAGGTTGATGGGAGAGGATGGCTGGTTCCACACTGGATATGCAGTGGTCACACAGCATGAGGTAGGGACAGCTGAACCACTGCCACCTCACATGTCGGCACAAGAGTTGGAGCTGAAGGCAATCACTGAGGCCAAGTGGAAGAAGGTGAACATCTACACAGACTCCAGGTATGCTTTTGGTATTGCACATGACTATGGACCCATATGGCGGGCTAGAGACCTTCTAACATTAGCAGGCCAGCCAATTAACAATAAAGACTCTGTACTAGAACTTATGGACTCTCTGTTGTTACCAGAGGAGGTTGCTATTATTAAGGTAAAGGCTCATACAAGATGTACCAAAAGCAAAAGGCAATGATCGAGATGACAAGGCAGCCAAACAAGCTGCACTCCAGCCACTAAATGCTGACGCCACCCTGGTGAGAGCCTTGAGACCTGAGGACATTTCAGTAAGTACATTTCAGAGAATGCTCCAACAAGCCCCTCCTGAGGAAAAAGAACAAGGGGCCAAACCTGATGAACATGGGATTTGGAGAAACAAGGACAACATTTGTCTACCATGCCCTCTATACCCAGCTATGGCTCAGGAGGCCCATGGGCCCACTCATTTATCAAAAGGTGCCATGGTAAGTGTGGTTAATGCAGGGTGGATTGCTCCAGGATTTTCTACAGTAGTCGCTCGGTTTGTACAAGGATGTATGGTCTGTGCACTAAACAATCCCGGTCAAGTGGTGAAGACTCCAAGCAAGCACACCCCCAGGCCACTTTACCCGTTCCAGAGACTGCAGATAGACTATATACAACTGCCTAAGGTAGGAGTATATGAGTTTGTGCTTGTGTGTGTTGATCTCTTTTCAGGGTGGCCAGAAGCCTTCCCAGTAGCAAAGGCAAATGCAAAGAACACAGCAAAGAAGCTGGTCAGTGAACAGGTGTGCAGGTATGGTGTCCCTGAAGTTATTGAATCAGACAGGAGTTCCCACTTCACAGGAGAAGTAATGAGGGAAGTGATGCAAGCTTTAGGGGGTCACCCAAGCTTTCCATATAGCATACCATCCCCAAAGCAGCGGCCGCGTTGAGCGCCTGAATGGCACGCTCAAATTGAAAATCCAGAAAGCAATGCAGGAAACTCAGCGGCCCTGGCCAGAGTGTTTGCCCTCAGCCGTATACTCAGTCAGGACCACCCCAAACAGAGAGACAGGATTATCTCCATTTGAGGTTCTGTTCGGAAGCGCCCCCAGATTAGGGTTGTATTTTCTACAACAGTTGTAAATGAACAATGATAGGCTAACAAGCTACATGTGGCCCTCACAAAGAGGCTTCAGAACACCCATAAACAAGTGTTTGCTTCCCTTCCAGATCCAGTAGAAGGAACACACAGTCTGCAACCAGGAGACTGGGTGGTGATAAACAGACATGTAAGGAAAGGCCTGGATCCCAGATTTGATGGTCCTTTCCAAGTCCTGTTGACTACTCATACAGCAGTAAAGGCTGAGGGCTGGATACACGCTTCTAACTGCAAGAAAGTTACGACTCCCAAGGATGAGGTTCCTCCTGCTGATGGTCACCCTAATCCTGGGAACAACGGCCCTGTACCAACAACTGAAGGATGATTGGGACAATGCACTAACATTACCAGGTGCTGTTTAGACACTGAGAAAAAATTAAGGACTGTTGGATCTGTACTCACAGTCCTGTGAGATCAAGAACTGTGCCTTATCTGGCAATCCCTCTGACTTTTAAAGAACTTATTCATGATGAGGAGACACTTTCTCATTTCTAAATCCCACTAACCGGTTCAAATCGTTTGGTGGGAATTTTACAAACAATAATACAAGTAGTGTTGATTATAATTGTGGTATACGCTGTGATTAAGCTTATGTTTATGTGCATCAACAGGTTCTGCACCAAAAGGAGAAACTACCAGGATTATTGAGAAGTCTTGGGAACTGCATTGATACCTGGGAGGGAATCTGGCCTCCAGCTGGCGGTTGGGCCTATCCCAACTGAAGTACCTCTGGGTTAGGATGTCGGTTCCAAGATATCTCAAAATGGGGGAATTGTGAGGGATGAGAATCCATTTTGTAAAACTATGTCCTCCATCTTGTGCATATGTGGAAAATTACTGAGCCAGGTGGGAGGATGTGAGGAGTTTTCTGTGTATAAGATAGTTGCAAGGCCGAAATAAGCAGCTCACTTTTCTCATCCCCCTTATCAGAGTTTGATGTCCAGGAGAGTTATGTTTTGGTTTCTCAGTTTCAGGATGTACTATTGAAGAATGTCAGCTCTGAGATAAGAAACTTTTTAATTAGTAGAACCTTGTTAGTATAGAGTGGAAGTATTACCTTTTATGAATAACCAATCAAATAATTAGTTTTGATTTCCACCCCCTTGGTGGTGGCCAGATTTGTCTATGATTATCTGTAGTGTTATAAGATGTATACGTATGAAAAATAAACCAGAGAGAGAATTTGATTCATCCAAGGTGCATGTGTCAATTTTCTCAATGAGATCTCATCAACATTAAATTAGGACCCCGGCAATCGTAGAGAAGGGGGTTTTGCCCCAACACAGCTCATCCCCCTGAACACACCATCCCCACTGTCAGACATGGTGGTGGCAGCATCATGGTTTGGGCCTGCTTTTCATCAGCAGGGACAGGGAAGATGGTTAAAATTGATGGGAAGTTGGATGGAGCCAAATACAGGACCATTCTGGATGAAAACCTGTTGGAGTCTGCAAAAGACCTGAGACTAGGACGGAGATTTATCTTCCAACAAGACAATGATCCCAAACATAAAGCAAAATCTACAATGGAATGGTTCAAAAATAAAGGTCTCCAGGTTTTAGAATGGCCAAGTCAAAGTCCAGACCTGAATCCAATTGAGAATATGTGGAAAGAGCTGAAAACTGCTGTTCACAAACGCTCTCCATCCAACCTCAAAGAGCTCCAGCTGTTTTGCAAGGAAGAATGGGCAAGAATTTCAGTCTCTAGATGTGCAAAACTGATAGAGACATACCCCAAGAGACCGCAGCTGTAATCGCAGCAAAAGGTGGCGCAACAAAGTATTAATGCAAGGGGGCCGAATAATTTTGCACGCCCCACTTTTCAGTTTTATTATTACAAAAAAAGTTGAAATGATCCAATAAATTTCGTTCCACTTCACAATTGTGACCCACTTGTTGTTGATTCTTCACCAAAAATGTAAAATGTTATATCTTTTTGTTTGAAGCCTGAAATGTAGCAAAAGGTTGAAAAGTTCCAGGGGGCCGAATACTTTCCCAAGGAACTGTAAAAGTATCATAAAAATTAAAAGGTGTTTCCAGGATTTTTTAAACTGATGACCTATCCTCTGCATATATCATCAGTATCTGATCTGTGAGGGGTCCTGCCAATAAGCTAGTAGAGAGGGCACCGGCTCTGGCAGTAACACCACAGCCTCCTGCAGCTCACTAAGCACAGCCCTGGCTGCTCTCCAGTGCCTTTTTCAACATCCTGTTTGACGCGAATAACATGGCTGCTGCAGCCCCGTACATTGTATCCCAGCTACCATCCACTTCAATGGGGCTGAGCTGCACTTAGGACATGTGACTGATGAACGTGACTTCACATGGGCTAGGCTAAGCTGTGAGAAGGAAATAGCGCTACTGCCAGCCCCGGTGTCTTCTCAAACAGTTCATCTTTGAGGGACCCCCACCAATGATAGGATAGGTCTTCAGTTAAAATATCCCAGAATATTCCGACAGCTGGCATTTCCATCTGATCTGCTTAACGGAGATGTAAATGTAGCCTTACTCAAGTGAGATGAGGCTAAGTTCCCACACCAGGTGGCTGGGAAACAGGGGAGCAGTCTGGTGCTTTCACTGCAGTGCATGGGGGCTACAAAAACAGGCAAACGGCATAACTTCATCCCCCGAAATGGGAGCTACTGAAACAGTGAGTGCCTGACCGCATTGCTGGTTCCTAGCCACCGAATGGTCAGGAAATAGTCTCATCACGCCCAGAGGTCGCACTACATTTTTTCCAGAAGAGTAAAAATACTCCTCTTACCATTTTTAAGGAGTATTTTTAGCCGAGGAGTACGAAAATTACAGTTATTCATATATATAATACATAGGCCTATATAACATGAAGGAGAACCATTACTAGTCTCCTCTATAAGGCTACTTTCACACTTCGTTTTGGAATTCCGGTATTGAGTTCCGTCATAGGGGCTCAATACCGGAATAAAACGCTTCAGTTTTGTCCCCATTCATTGTCAATGGGGACAAAACTGAACTGAAGACAACAGAATGCTCCTAAAAGCATTCCGTTCCGTCTTCAGACCGGAGAGGAAACCACAACATGCTGCGGTTTGCTCTCCGTACTGGGTATCCGCACCAAGACGGATCCAGAATGACCCCCAATGGAAGTCAATGGGGACGGATCCGTTTGGTGTGACACACTCAGTAAACGGATCCATCCTCCACTGACTTTCAATGGAGTTCATGACGGATCCGTCCACAGCACACCACACATGACGGACACATACACATACATACTTACATGCTCCCAGCAGCTCCGCACATCGCAGGAGGAGGAGGAGGACTGCGCGCACATAGGAAGATTCTCCCTCCAGCAGAGGGCGCTGTGGGGAATCTTCCTATGTGCGCGCCGTCCTCCTCCTCCTGTGCTGTGCGGAGCTGCTGGGAGCATGTCTGTCTGTGTGTATGTCTGTGTGTATGTGACACGTGTGGGGCCGGAGCACTGCTTCGGCTCCTCAGGTGTACCTGCGGCAGCACGGATCCCCCGGCACCCTTCACGTGCTGGATCCGTGCTGCCGCTAATGTGAAAGTGGCCTATTGTCTTCCATGCAGAAATAGCAAATTTTGACCATTTTAAATTTCTCTCTCAGAAGACTGAATTCCTACTGTGAGGGAAAGCATAAAGGCGTCCATTTTATATCTATGTATAATTTGCACTTAGGTCTCTTTCACACTAGCAGCAGCACGGATCCGGCATGTGAAGGATGCCACCGGATCCGTGCTGCAGCAGGGACATGTGTGGGGCCGGAACCGCGCTCGGGCCCCACACATGTCACACAGTACAGACACACACACAGACATATACACATACATATACACATACATACTTACATGCTCCCGGCAGGTCTCCACAGTGCAGGAGTTGCAGGACGGCGCACACATAGGACGATTCCCCACATTGCCCTCTGCTGGGCGCCGGGTGGAATCGTCCTATGTGCGCGCCGTCCTGCACTGTGGTGACCTGCTGGGAGCATGTAAGTGTGTATGTGTATTTGTATGTGTATATGTCTGTTTATGTGTATGTCTGTATGTGTGCAGGTGACGGATCCGTTCACCATTGTGTCACTCCAAACGGATCCGTCCCCATTGACTTTCATTGGTGCGGATACCTGGACCGGAGAGCTCCAATGAAGATGGAACGGAATGCCTTTAGGAGCATTCCGTTGTCTTCAGTTCAGTTTTGTCCCCATTGACAATGAACGGGGACAAAACTGAAGCGTTTTATTCCGGTATTTATCCCTATGATGGAACTCAAAACTGGAATTATAAAACGGTAGTGTGAAAGTAGCCTTAGATTGGAGGGGGATTTAGCCTTGGAAGGCAGAAGCATACAGTCCATGCTAACCATTCATTTTCTTATCTGAAACTAAACATGGTAACTTAAAGGGGTTATGCCACGAATAATGTAAAAAATGAAAATCAGACATCATATAGTACATGACAATATATTTTTAACAAAGCTAGAACCAGCCCTGTACCTCACATGGATCCAGAGATCTCCCCATTCATGGCTCTGCTAGATTTATATCAAGCTGACAGCTCAGGAGGAGTATCTTTTCTGCTGCAGCTCAGGAGGCGTGTCCATGCTCTCCCTATCACAACCCAGGAGACAGTTAAAAGCTGAAACTGAGCATGTGCGGCCTGCTCAGTGAATAGGTCAAAGAAATAAGAAATGAAGTGGTCCTATACAGATACATTTTATTGAATAACTCAGTAGCTATACAAAATTTTTAATGACATGCAATTACAAAAGTATTCAGATCCAGGAGCTGGTTTGAAAACTGTAGATTATTTTTCGTGGGACAACCCCTTTAAAGCTTGTCTGCACAAGGACGCCTCTATTGTTTTAGTCTGGGTATAAATACGTGATTACAGGCAACACAACTGTTGTGTCTCTGTTTTGACCACGAGCGGGCTCACTGAACTCCAGAACTATTAGGACACTGCATCACATCAGAAGGTCGGTTTGCGACAACACTACCTTTCTTTAAGTGCCAAATCTGTCACGTAGGGATCGGAGCAGTAGATTGTGCAAACCTCAATGCAGTAAGAATTGAACAGGGATGTCTAGTCGTTGTGGCAGGGAGCAGTGGGTGGCTTGGTGACGGGGTGGCATAGTGGCAGTGGGTGTGGTCTGGGACGAATGCACAGTTGTACGCAGGGCCTTAGCTACAGGGGGTGCAGGGGTAGCAGTTGCTGTCAGGCCCAGGAGCCTGAAGGGGCCCAAAGACCCTTGTGCTGCATAAGAAGACACTGGAATTATTGAAAGTACATGCTGGGAGGGCTCTGTCATAGATTTTGCACTGGGGCCCAGAAACTTCAAGTTTGTCCTCGAGTTTTAGGTCAAGAATTTGGCATGGGGGATGCTGTTTCAATCTTTGTCTCAGGCAGCAGGAAGGGTATGTGCTCCCCTTGCCACAAAGCACTGAGGGAAGGGGGGCCCAAACTGAAGTCTTACACCAGGGCCCATGAGCCTTTAGCTACGCCTCTGGTTATAGGACAGTCTTATACACAATATATTGGACTATTGCACAGTATAGTGTACCGTATAGTCATTTCTTTGATCTCTGGACAGTGCCCTCAATACAGGAAAATAGACCTCTGGTCCAGGGTACTTACATAGAAAAACTAATAGCCAAGAAGCTAAACAAAACCCTGTTTCTGACCCTTATGTTAAATTATAACTTTCATTTGATTGCTCTAATACCTAAACACCTAAAGGAAAAAAAGACATGTAAAAACCTGCTGTTTCTCTAGCATACCTTATATTGATAGTAGTGTTAATAGAGTCTCAAGGGTCTATAAAAGTAGGTACTACAGGCACTGTGGCTACATTATGGGCACTGTGAGTCTGTCATAGGCACTGACTGCTGTTATGCGGACACTGTATGGGAGTACTTGCTGATATTATAGGGCCATTTTGTATTCCTTGTGGTTTTATTATGGGGTACTGGGCAGGCGCGAGGGTGGCGCGCACTCTCCATTTTAACTGAAAAGGAAGCTGCTCCTGCGTGTTCAGCGTGGAGAAGGGGGGGGGGGTGACAGGAGGGGCCAATGGCACAGCAGCCTTCTCCCTAATAACAAAGCTCTGTAAAGTGCGGAGCTCTATTATTGGATTGCTGTGCTGCCTCTGCCGGTTCACAGCGCTCAGTGCGCTCGCGAATGGCAGTGAAATGATCGTCCGTATTCATACGCATTAGACGTTTTTTAGGGAGTAAAACTGCCTGTACAGGCGTCATTGCGACTTCTGAACACGCCTAAGGCTGCTTTCACATTAGCGGCAGTCTTTTCTGGCAGGCTGTTCCGGCTGGTGAACATCCTACCGGATCCATTCTGCCACTAGTGCACGCGTGCAGGCGGAAGGACACTCTGGCCCCATTCACTATAATGGAGGCTGGCCGGAGTTCCGGCCGCAGCATGGCAAACATGCCGAGATGTGTCCGGAATAAAACTATGACATGTCATTCTAGTGAATGGGGCCTCCGGCAACAATTGTGCACTAACGGCAGCATGGATCCGGCAGGCTGTTCACGCCAGAACCGCCTGCCAGAGAAGGCTGCCACTAATGTGAAAGTAGCCTAAGTGATGGCGAAAAGTGACAACCCCATAGCAACCAATAATGGAACTGTATTTCATGGGTCTCAAAGGAGAGTATGGGGTAGGCTCACTGAGGCTACCTCGAACATGGTGGGTGCTGGCTGTGTTACATGGCTGACACCTGCCTGCAGTGGCTGGGATCAGAGATAATTCCGATGCCGCTGTCAATAGCAACAGTGGAGTCTCAGCAAGTAAAACAGCTGTCTTCTCCCCTTCCCAAGACGTGTCCAGTGTTTATTATGGCAGTTGGGGTCCTGGTGAAGGCCCCCAGGCTTGCCTTCTAGGTGCTCACATACTACACTGGACATATAGAAAGAAACAAATCTTATGAAATTACTGAAATTATGAGTTACTGACATGTGGATAAGTATTTTATTATATAATATTTGGGTTATTGTGGAATGAAATCTGTATTACATGTGAACATCATTAATAAAATATTTTAAATCAAATTGTTTCTTATTTGTAACTAAGTATTTTTTTTTTTAAGTATTATCCACAGGGTAGGCCATCAGTATCTGATCGATAAGAGCCCATCTCCCGACACCCCCATGCGTCAGCTGTTTGTAGAGGCTGCTGTAAGCACAGGAGCCTCTTCCTAGACCAGTGATGTCACCTTCATCGGTCACATGGCCTATTGGCAGCTCAATCCCATTCAAGTGAATTCCGAGAGAGAGAGTTTACATTAGCCCACCCACCCTGTCCTCTCAGTGTTTCCTGTCCCTACAGGGGTCAGGTCAGAGAGATGCCTCTCATGAAGGGAGGTGAAGACTTTTTTATTTTACTCCAGAATAGGTCTATCGAGGGTTGGCAACACTCCTTAGATCTTACCAGACATTGAATCATCCTGGATCCCTCTGTCCTCCTGCGGCCTATACTAACACTGGGCAGGTGGAATAAAGGAGGTGCTCCCTGCTCAGCTGCAGCCTCCACTTCTTCTTAAAAGCTTCCACGCTCTCTTTCGCTCCGTGGGAAACCAGCCTGAAGAAGCTTCCCCCATGTGGTTACTGAATGGGAAGTACGTGGGTCGCACGTACACTCGGCATGTACTGCAGCACTCAAAGGGGGTGGACATGTGGCCGGATGTCATTGCGTCACATGAGGAGGTGGAGTTCGGCCCTGTGCACACCGGAAGTGTGCCAAGAAAGACCAAGAAAGAGACGTCAGACGCCGGGCTAGGTTTTAAAAGTGTGGGCAGGCAGCAAAGGGACCGAGACTTTGGTCCAACATGTCGGCAGCAGATCCAGGACGCATGGATAACCCCTCCCCTCCACGGTGGCTCCTATCGTGAGATCCCCGGTGGGGAGAAAGTTATGTAACGTACTTTATGTATACAGGCTCTCTTGGTTCCTTTAAAATAGGGAAGTAAAGAGACTAAGATTAAACTTTAAGTCTCTGAAATGTGCTACTTGCACAAAAAGGCTCCCTGAGAACTACAAGAAAAAGATCTGTAAAGAATGTATTCAGGATCAATTAAAAGAAGAGCAACCATCTATTCTATCAGAAGTCAAAAATATGATACAGGAAGAAATTAAATCTTCATTCGCCCCAGTTCCTCTCCAGTACCTACTAAGAAACCCAGATTTTCTGTCCCGTCGTCTTCTGATCTTGAAGAATTAAACGACGATGCCTCCTCCTCCTCCAAATCTTTTGTAGAAGACGATCGTCTATCTGAGGGGGAATTAATTAAAGAAGAGAGAAAATGTTATTTTTCTATGGAGGAGATGGATGAACTTTTAAGGGCGATCAGATCAACTGTGGGCATTGCAGATTTACAAAAACCTAGAAGTGTTCTTGGGAGGCTTCCACTTTTGGTGTTAAAACAAACATTGCAGCTACATCATTCGCAAGATCCATGTATCTATGGCTAAATGAGCTTGAAGAACATTTAAAAAATAAAACGCCAAGGGAGGAATTAATAAACTCCATTCCCCTCCTAAAATCAGCTACAGCTTTTTTGGTGGATGTCTCCGCCGAGTCAGTAAGATTCGCCGCAAGAGACGGAGCCTTATCTAATTCTGCTAGACGCACCCTGTGGATGAGGTCCTGGTCAGGTGATAAAACATCAAAATCCAAATTATGCTCCATAGCCTTTTTGGGCAAATACGTATTCGACCTAATGACCAGAAGGGGTTCCAGAAGAAAGACACCATGAAGTGTCCCTTTTGTCAGTTTAACCCCCAGTATAGATCTTCCCCTACTGGGGAAAAAAGGGTGTCTTATAAAGCGAAAAATATGTCAAGGTTTGCTATAAAAGACGCAGCACTTCCGTTTGGAATATCTTCCGCTCCAAGAATTTTTTCGAAACTGGTGGTAGAAATGATGGCATTCTTCAGGGGAAAAGAGATAACAATTATACCCATCTAGCTGACTTTCTTGTAATTGGAAGAACAGAAGCAGAAAGGCTCAGAAAGACAGATTTTTTTCATAAAAAATTTGGAAAATCTAGGATTGATAGTAAACGTGAAGAAATCCTTTCTACAGCCAGCAACAAGAAGGAAGTTCCTGGGCATTCTCCTGGATTCAAAGGTGTAAGCTTCATTTTTGCCAGAGGAAAAGATATCGGACCTGAAAAGAAAGATGATAAAATTCCAGTCTCGTCAATTTTGTTCGGTAAGGGAAGCAATGAGTGTTCTAGGTATCATGACTTCATGTATAACCTCGGTAGCATGGAGCCAGGCGCACACAAGAGTAATTCAATCTTGGATTCTAAAAAAAACCGGGACAGGAATCTGTCATCCATGGACAAGAAAATCCTCATTCTCAGATCTGTGAAGCTGGACTTGAACTGGTGGAAAAAGGAAAAGAACCTTCAGCAAGGAATCCCTTGGCACAGAAGCCCAGAAGTTATAATAGGGACGGATGCCAGCAAGTCAAGTTGGGGTGCAAAAGTAGGAAATCTGTTTTTTTAGGGTCTATGGCCAGAAGATGAAATGATTTCCGTCTCCTCAAATTTCAGAGAGATAAAAGCAGTCTGGGAGATGTTAAATGAGGTTTAACATCTAGTAAAAAAAAAAAAAAGTTATGTGAGAATACTGTCAGACAATACTACGACAGTAGCCTAACTAAAGCACCAAGGGCAGGCAAGGTCTCCAACATTGGAAACCCTGAGAGCAAAAATATTCCTTTGGGCAGAAAGCAACATCCTATGGGTAACAGCAGTACATCTCAAGGGGTCCTTAAACCAAGAGGCAGATTTTTTAAGCAGAAAGATCTTGGATCCAGGGGAGTGGTCCTTAAACCCATCAGTATTAAAAAAAAATAACAGCCAGATGGGGAACTCCAAAGATCGACCTATTTTGCTCAAGGGAGAATGCAAAATGTCAAAAACTCTGTTCCCTAAACCCCAGAGAAAATCCTTGGGTGGTAGATGCTTTTTCCCTAGTATGGAAGTGGGACCTGGCATATTCCTTTCCTGTGATAACCCGGACAATTCATAAGATACTCCGAGATCTCGTGACAATGAGTGTAATAACTCCTTACTGGCCCAAGAGGAGTTGGTACCTGATTTTGAAGCAGATTGTGATCAAAGATCCTTGGATATGACCTCATCAGGAGGATATTCTCACATAGGGACCAGTTTATCATCCAAACCCAAAGATTTCCAAGCTAGCAGCTTGGATCCTGAGAGCAACATCCTCGGACAACACGGTCTCTCTGACAGAATAATCAGTACCCTAAAGGCCAGTAGAAAAAAAAGTCACCTCCGCTATTTATTTTACAATATGGAAAAAGTTCCTCAGCTGGTTAGAGGATCCAGCTTCAAATAGATTGAAACCTATAATTCAGAAGATTCTAGATTTTCTTCAGCAGGGTCTAGATCTAGGTCTTAGACCCAGCACCTTAAGGGTTCAGATCTCTGTGTTAAGTAGTTTTTATGATACTAAATTAGCCGACCATCACTGGAGTAAAAGATTTATGACAGCTGCCACAGGGTTAAGACTTTCCATAAGACTTTGTGTTCCTCAGTGGGACCTTAACATTGTCCTCAATAATCTATCAAAGCCTCCTTTTGAACCCATCTGAGTTCTTTAAAGCATCTATCATTTAAAACAGCCTTCCTCATAGCCATTACCGCCGCAAGACAGATAGGTGAGATTCAGGCCCTATCATCCAGGGAACTTTACTTATCTATATCTGATGACAGGGGTTTTTACCAAAGGTAGTATCCACTTTCCACAGCAATCAGAAAAAATTTTAACCTCCTTCTGTAACAATCCGAAAAATCCTAAAGAAGAATAGTTTCATTCCTTGGATATTAGAAGAGCTTTTATACATTACCTAGAGGCCGCAAAGTCCTTCCGTAAAAATGCTAATCTTTTAATCCAGTTTGCAGGCAGCAATAAGGGCCTCTATAGGTAGATGG
The DNA here is from genome assembly GCA_900303285.1 of Rhinella marina. Classification (NCBI taxonomy): domain Eukaryota; kingdom Metazoa; phylum Chordata; class Amphibia; order Anura; family Bufonidae; genus Rhinella; species Rhinella marina. Next base: position 473,357 of record ONZH01003181.1, read on the forward strand.
ATTAGATCCACTATTTCTGTTTGTACAGTGGCCTCGTCTTGGGATGAAAAGGCTGGAGTTTCTCTGGACCAAATTTGTAAGGCAGCTACCTCATCTAGAGGCTAGAAGTATCAGCTTCTGCCAACTTGATGTTTCTCAGACGAGTATTAGAAGCAGTTGCCCCTCTGTAGGATAAATTTACCTGTTAGTTCTCCTTGTGGTCATCATGGTGGATGAAATGGAAAACCGGAATTAACTTACCAGTAGTTCTGTTCCCTTGAATCCACCATGACGGCCCATTCTAACCCTTTCCCCCAAAAAAAGGGGATATATATACAGGGTGGGCCATTTATATGGACACACCTAAATAAAATGGGAATGGTTGGTGATTATTAACTTCCTGTTTTTGGAACATTAGTATATGGGAGGGGGGAAACGTTTTAAGATGGGTGGTGACCATGGCGGCCATTTTGAAGTCCGACATCTTGGATCCAACTTTAGTTTTTTCAATGGGAAGAGGGTGATGTGACAAACTTATTGAGAATTTCACAACAAAAACAATGGGGTGCTTGGTTTTAACGTAACTTTATTTTTTCATGAGTTATTTACAAGTTTATGACCACTTATAAAATGTGTTCAAAGTGCTGCCCATTGTGTTGGATTGTCAATGCAACCCTCTTCTCCCACTCTTCACACACTGATAGCAACACCGCAGAAGAAATGCTAGCACAGGCTTCCAGTATCCGTAGTTTCAGGTGCTGCACATCTCGTATCTTCACAGCATAGACAATTGCCTTCAGATGACCCCAAAGATAAAAGTCTAAGGGGGTCAGATCGGGAGACCTAGGCGCACCTAGGTGTGGAAGGTGATAACAGAGGATATGTGTCCTTTCCAAATGGATGCTGGAGGACAGCTCTTGCATTTCTCTACTGTCTCCAGAAGGTGGACTAAAGAGCTGTCGCCTCTCCTTACATATCTATCAAGTAATTACTTTCATCACTCAGGTAATAACAATGCTGGAGCATCTACCTTATAACTCTGTGTTGTGCCATTCCTATTATTCCTACTTGAAGTGTGTGAACGAATTGTCAGCAGTCTGCAGTGAAGGTCCAGATGGGCATTACCTGTTGGGGGGTGTCCCTGCACTAACAGTGGTAACACTGATTGGATGGTGTTAAACTGTACAAGGACACACCCCCAACTGCTAACACCCAGATGGACCTTTATTGCAGACGGCTGGCAATTCATTCACAAGTAGGAATAATAGAGGAATGGCACAACAGAGAGTTATATGAATAGATCGTCCAGAATTATAAGGGGAATGCAAGTAGTTACAGACCTGTCAGGAGAGGGAAAAGGCTTTTGTGTGCTTAGGCTACTTGCACATATGTGGCACAGCCTTCCGTCAGGTTGTTCCGCCATATGATGCTGGGAATCGGCCAGACAAAAACAGCTGTGTGCAGTATTTTCTGTCTGTCCGGTTCTTGGCGTGTTTGAAACTAGCCTCAGGGGTTCGGCATGTTTTATGAATCGGCATTTTCCTGTAGATTCCAGTCTATGGTTTTCACATCATTTTTGTTTGCTTGCTTTTTTTCGTACGGCCACGATAGGATTCCCAATTTTAGGCTCGTGGCCAAATGAGACACCTGGACCAGTGAGCACCCTGTCTGCATGGGACATGTCCTATCTTTTGCAGCACAGACCCAGAAGCACCAGGAAGCCCTTCTGTGGACTACCAGAGCTGTGCAGCCTTGCCACAAAAGAAAGGACATGTCCTGTCTTTGTCCGAAACATGTGGATCGGTGGGTGACCATGGCCAGTGCTCGTGGTTTGCGGATCTGCTGTTTGCGGTCTGCAAAACGGACATGGCCGTCACACGGTTGTGTAAATGGGGCCTAATTGAAATTCTATGAGTACGAAGGGCATTTCTTGTACAAGTCCTTACTGAGTCTTCTGCTGACAAGGCGGTGTGCAGAAGCCACGGAAGACTGACATTCCCTCCGACCTGGCACAGAGTTGTAATACGTCCGAGTACTTACTACACTCTCTAGACTGCACTTATTTGTGGTGTTTGCTCTGAATTCTGGAGTCCTACACAGAAGCAGAAGTCAAATTATGGTTATGAGACTGTGGATTCTGCATTACCTTCAAGTTTGTGGTTCTTTATTTGAAACTTGTTTCTTCCAATACCTGTTTTTGTAGTTTGGCATCTGTTTGCCTAATCATTGAAGGCTTTGCATACTGAGAGATAGATATAGATAAGTATATTATAGAGGAAGGAACATGGGCGTGACTGTATGTAAGGGAACTAGAAGATACATGTCAGTTACAGTGTCCGCTGACGAGCTATATGAACAAGAAAGACATACAAGACCACACTGCTGCTACAGTAGTGAATGCACAGACTTTCAACCATTTTTTATTTTGAAAACCTACTGATCATTTATACATGTTCGTACAGATCGGGGCTGTGATATCCACAGTAATAATCTGAATTGCACATTTCACTTATAGGGCGCCTTGATGTACCTTTTGGATAGGGTTCTCCAGGTACAGATATTGATGGCCTGTCTTTACCTAGCACCCCACCGCTCAGCTGAAGTCTCCATACATTATGTAGTTTCCAGCACTGGCGTACTGAACCTTGGCTCCCATTGACTTGAAAGGGAGCCGAGCTGCAGTCCCATTCATGGCCACAGTCTGCCTCCAACTGCGCACACTGGTTTTCTGATGCCGCTGCAGCCTGAAACAGCTGATCAGTGAGGTTGCTGGGTGTTGGAACCCCACTTACCTGATAGCGATGACCTATCCTGAAGATAGATCATCAATATCTGTAACCAGGAGAAGCCTTTTACCCGTATGCTACCAGCGCTGTACATCTTTCAAACGGCAGAGACCTACGGCTAATTACCACAACTGGCAACAATGCTGATCGTAGTAATTAAAGGCATTAGATGCCATGATCAAGTGAGATCGCTGCATCTAAATGCGCAAAACCCCGGACTTCATGCCTTTGCGCTTCCAACAGATGCTCCTTGTGGCCTAGCCGGGCATTGGCAGTTGGGCTGAACACTGTAAGCCTCGTGGATGAGGCTTACAGTGTCCATGCTGCAATTCTTATTTTGGCCACCAGATGAGAAAGGATAAGAAATCAATTTCAAATGAAAATGTCATTTTAAAAATCCCTGATAGAACAAAATAAAAAAATTAAAAAAACATTATATATAAGCTCATATTTGAGATTTAAAATCATCACAATAAAAAATGTTAAATATATAAAAAATAAAAAAATAAGTTTAAATGACCCCCCTTTCCGTACAATAAAAAAATACCTAAATAACAATAAATGTAAATATCATGGGCAGCACAGCGGCCAAAAACGCCCATACTTTTAAAAAATTCCAATACAGCCAATTGCGTGACCGAAAAAGGGTCAAAAAGGCCGATTTGCTATTTTTTCATTGTTTCTCCTACCCAAACAAATGTAATAAAATGTGATCAAAAAGTCACGCACACTCCAAAATGGTATCAATAAAAACCACGGATTGTCCTGCAAAAAAGGAGCCCCTATACAGCTCAGTGGATATAACTAAAAAATGGTTGTGGGGGTCAGAATATGACTGTAAGAAAAAATAAGTTTATTTTTGCACTATTATAAAAACCTATACATGTGTGGTATCGTTCTACTCGTACTAACACAGAGAATGGAGGGCATGGGTCAGTTTTGGCGCAAATAAAATGTCGTGGGAACAAAACCCTTAAAACGGTAGAGTAGAATTGCGTTTTTTTTTTCCTCAATTCCACCCCATTTGGATTTTTTTTACCGCTTCCCAATACATTTTATGCCATAAGTAATGGCGGCATTTGAAAGTACAACTTGTCCTGCAAAAAATAAGCCCTCATACAGCTATGTGAACGAAAATATAAAAAAGTTATGTCTCACGGAAAATAGGGAAGAAAAAAGAAACCGCAAAAACGAAAAACCTCCGGTAGTGAAAAGTTTAAAGGGTGCAGTCTGAGTCTTGAGTTAAGTCCACATCCACAAATAGCGGACACATGGCCGATGCCTGTGCTATTAGTAATAAACAGCATGGGGCGTACAGGTTTGTGTGCATGAGCCATAATGCTGATGGAAATAAGGCATAGCACATGAAGAAGTTGAGTACACCAACAAAGGATACAGAAGACCAAATTAGCCATGGTTGTCGCAAAGAAATAAGATGTCCAAAAACATAGTAGAGGGCGGCACAAACTGTAATCCAAGTCGGATTAGCCAAGAAGGTGCCCAGAAACATCAGAATTTACACAAGGCAAGGTCATCAGCCACTTTGACTGGCAGAGACTGGAGGCTTCAGCTGGTTTTAAATAGTTTCTCTGATTGGTCAGGACGGATGCGCCCACATAAACCGCCAAAGAACAGATTGGCAGCGGGGACCTGCACCGTGGGGTATGGACATCTGAGTTCTTGATTATAGACAAACTGCTGACAGAAGGAAAAATATCACAGGAGATGGAGCTTGGTAAGCAATTTATGATTTGTCTGTAGAAGAGAAAAGAACAATGCCACGTAGAGCAAATACCCCAGAGCAATTTGCGGTCCACAACGCATGGGCACTGACTGTGGGGCCTCTGCATTCGAATCGCAGACCCATTCACTTGAATGGGGTCCGCAATCCGCATCCAACGGTCTGCACCGCAAAAAAAGTAGTACATGCGCTGCTTTTTTGTGGTGCGGAGGCACGGCCAGAAATACCACGGGTCGGCACCGGTTGTGTGCATGAGCCCTAAGGCGAAGGGTTTCGATGCAGGGAGATCATCGTTGTCAGCCCATAAAGCCCACTGCCATATTCTCTCATTAAGTACTATATCTCCGGCCGTCTTGTCTTACTAGACTCTGAGTGCCGATTCTTACACAGACTGCTAGACTATGGAGCTGCAGCCGGTCCCCATACTCATTATTAGGGCTCATGCACATGGCGGTGCTGGCCCGTGGCCGTATTGTGGCCTGCAATACACGGGCACCGGCTGTGTGCAGCCCGCATCACGGATCGTGGACCCATTCACTTCAACAGAAAAAACAGATGACGTTCCGTATGGTATCTGAGTTTCCCTTTTTTTGTAGATCCATTATAACAATGCCTATCCTTGTCAGCAAAATGGACAAGAATAGGACATGTTCTATCTTTTTTGCGGAATGGAAATACGGAAACTGAATGCATACGGAGTACCTTCCGTTTTTTTTGTGGACCCATTGAAATGAATGGTCTCGCATATGGTCCGCAAAAAAAAAAACGGAACGGACACAAAATACGGTCGTGTGAATGAAGCCTAATTCTTATAGTTATTTTTCACTAATAATCCACATGGCCGTTACTCCTCTGCCTCTTTTTGTTTTATTCTGCATTTATGACTTATTTGCCATAATGACAGACTGTCCTATGTGATATCAGTGGGTGTAAAAACATGAATATATTTGTACCTCTTCATCACAGATTTATCTTAATGATGTCAGGTTACACCCATATTATTACCATCTACAAAATACTATAAATCATAACAGCATAACAAAATGTAATGTGCAGACTTGAAGAATTGCCCTCAGTACAGCAATAAATAATCTCTGGAGTCGTTTCACAACCGGCCAGCACACAGGGAATGCTGCTCTACCACTGGGGCTGCCTCCCAGGCACAGCACATTTGTATATCCTGCTGGAGGTGTGGGAGCAACTTACTAGGCAAGATTTCACTATAATCAGTGGCGTAACTACAACTAACTGGGCCCCACAGCAAATTTTTGAATGGGGCCCCCCCAGAAACTTCCTCGCAATCCCGAACTCACATGCAACCCTCACTCTTGTGGCTAGTCAAGATTGAGCCCTCCCAGACAAGGCCTGACAGCCGCTCCATCCGCTTTCTATAGTGTCACTGTATATAATGTCATTGTATAATACTGTTGAGGTGGCCCTGACAATAAAATCTTTTAGTCTCCCTCCTGAGGGGGCCCCTTGTGGGTCTGGGCCCCAAAGCAGCTGCTTCCCCTGCTTCCCCTATTGCTACGCCCCTGACTATAATAAACTTAAACTAAGGATCGCAAGCCCGAGCCTAGCACTGACTGACAGCTGGGGTCCTGCCACAACAGCCAGGATCTGAGAAAAGCAATCCCAGGGTGCAGATGTGTTGTGTGGTAGCTGGGGACCTAAGAAAAGCCCCCAGCCATGTTATGATTGACCAAACCGTTCCACAGCATAATAGACAGTCTGTCACTGCTAGACTACAGTGCATTGGTATATTGGGTATACCAATGCATCAAAAAAAGTAATCTTGCCCTTACAGCCTCCCAAAAAGTTTAATCAGGCTACTTTCACACTTGCGTTTTCAGGATCCGTTAGTGAGATCTGCCCAGGCTCTCACAAACGGATCCATCATGATAATACAACCGTCTACATCCGTTATGAACGGATCCGTTTGTATTATCTTTTACATAGCAGAAAAAAAACGGATCCGTCCCAATTGACTTACATTGTCCGTTTGCATCAGTTTCTTCATGCGGACACCAAAACGCAGCAAGCAGCGTTTTAGTGTCCGCCTCAAAAACGGAATGGAGACTGAACTGAAGCAAAACTGATGCATTCTGAACGGATCCTTCTCCAGTCAGAATGCATTAGGACAAAACTGATCAGTTCTGGACCGTTTGTGAGAGCCTGTGACGGATCTCACAAACGGATCCTGCAAACGCAAGTGTGAAAGTAACCTAAGTTAGATGTGTCCTAAAATTGTGCACAATTCATTTTTCTAAAAATTAATCCCTCCTACAGCTGAAAAGTTATATATATTTTATATAACCCAAAATAATTCCATTGTAAAATATCAAATATATCACAGAAAAAAAAAGAAAAAGAAAATATATGTTATGGCTCTAAGAATATAGTGATGTAAAAACGAACAAATTCCTGTGAGCCCTGATTCTAAATAGGCTTGGTACTTAAAGAGGTTTTCAGGTTAAAAAAAAGCATGGCCCTGAAACAGAAGATTCACACTGACCTGCTCCACACCCTCCGTGCAGCCCCCGCTACCTCCATCTTGTGGCCACATCAGTGCTGGAGTGGAGTAAGCGACCATGCCCATAGCCATATGGATGTAGACAGCAGGAGGACCAGTGTGGGGTGGACTAGGTAAGTATCAATACTATGAGCACTTCATAAAAAAATACTAATTTTTACCGGGAACCCCTTTAACCACCTAACTGTTGTGTCCGAGTCCAGCTTGGGCAGTGTGAAAAGTAGCTAACTGGAGGGGGGAGGGCTGTTTTAACAAAATTTGGTCTTAACAAAAGCTGATAGTCTAGGCTTTCATACAAGACCAAAATGACAGCTAAAGTCTAAGAAACAGAGGAGAAATCACTGTTAGAAATCAAGTCGGGAATAATCGCGAGTGAAACCTATTTTTACTTTCATTTTCAGCTGCATTCACAGCATCGCAATTTCTATCAGTGATATCTTTCTCTATCCTGAACAAATTGCTGTCATTTTATTGGTATTGTCCGAAAGCTTTGGATGTCTGCTTTCAAACAAGACCAGTTGCATGTTTCTAGCTGCTACCATTCAGGAAGTAGCAGCATCTAAAGCAGCCCTCCCCCCTCCAGTTAGCTACTTTTCCCACTGCTGGAGCTCCATTCTGGCAAAACAGTTAGGGGGTTAAGAGGTTAATAAATGTGGTACAAAGCAGGTAGAACACTTTTTTTTGGCCATTTTGATTAGTAACTTTCTCCCAGTTTGTATCTGTGCAGGTCGGAGTCAGTGGTGTAACACGGCCGGCACCCACTGGGCGTAGAAGGGCTGAGCTCCTGAGCACGCCCCATACTCTCCTCATGACCTATCCCACTGACAGATAAGCTGCTTTTATGAAGACTTTAAACTTACAAAATGTCTTGACTAATGCAATTTATGAGGGATTATCTCAGTTCAAATGTCATCGATGTACAAGGCAGAGCGTACTCTGGATTCATTGCAACAATTAATGAACCAACTAAAGTTCTGTTAATTCCTGCTTAGGATCCTGTTCCATCAGTAGGAGTAGATGTAAGACAGGTGAAGGTTCTTGGCAAGCTCCAATGGCGGAGTGCCAGAAAGCCTCAAGTGAAACCCTATCTGCATCAATGGAGGCAAGGAATGGCTTAACGTCCATATGTGAGCATATGCTTATTTCCCTTACAGAAGGGATGATTTATGGGGGGCGGCTATCTGCCAGTGTTTCTCAGATGTAGCATAGTGGATTCTGGGAATACAGGAGTAGGTAGCCTCACACAATTGCTCGATGAATGGGTAAAGGCCCCTTTACACTGCTCACCTGAGCGGACCATTGTGGGTAAGGAAGCATTCCTTCCTGGCAGATGCCTGCTCAAAAGCGCAGTACATTCAGCAATCTCCTCCACAGTATGCGGAGGAGCGATCACTAATGCCGTCACTCATCACCATCGGGTAATTGGCGGCACCTTTACACAGGCAAATCATCGTTAACGTGTGTCTGTACGAGCACTTATTCCGATGTTTGGGCTGTGTATAGGGGCATTAAGTGGCTGCTAATACTAGGCAGGATAACCCATCGGATACTAGTGACCTAGCCATAGACCATCAGTTTAAAAGTCTGGGAAACCCCTTTGGGCCTGGGCTACACGGCCCATTTTAACTATGGAGTGACAGGTGCAGACCACAAGATTGAATTCAACTGAATGCGTTCATTTGGACTGAAGCTGTAGTTAAAGAGGACCTCTCCCCGCTCCTGACATGTCTGGTTTAATAGCTTCATGCATTCCCCATGTAATAATAATTCTGGAACATCTATTCTTATGTCTGTATGTTGTACCATTTACTATTATTTCTACTAGAAGTTATGACTGAATTACTAGCAGTCTGCAGTAAGGGTACAGAGGGGAGGTAACCAGTTGGGGGGGCGTGTACCTGCACAGACTGAAAAAGGCAGCACTGATTGGATAGAGTGAGTCTGTGCAGGGACACACCCTGACTGGTTACCTCCCCTCTGTGCCCTTACTGCAGACTGCTGGTAATTAATTCATAACTTCTAGTAGAAATAATAAAGGAATGGCACAACATACAGACATAAGAATAGATGCTCCAGAATTGTCATTACATGGGGAATGCATGAAGCTATTAAGACATGTCAGGAGCGGGGAGAGGTCCTCTTTAAATAGTTAAAATCAGTCGCATAACAAAAAGGTTCAAGTGTAGACCAAAATCCATGTTGTGTCTGCACCGTGTGAGCTTGAGCTAACATGTGCACTCGGCTTTTTTCCCCACTTATCCATGGCAACACATTTTAACATTTTCAAGGCAACTTTTAATTAGTATACGGACTCGCACGTGGATGATAGCGATCTGCGCTCACAATTTACTGCTACATGCAGGTTGCACCTGGATTTCACCTTATTCCAGGTGGCCCGGGAAGTAGCGGTAAAATACAAATGCTCACTGTGCCCATGTAATAGCACTTACCCCTAGTAACCCCTCATTATAAGATTATTATTATAAAGAGATGGCAGCAGGAGGAGCGGATTGATTTACAGTTTTATAGGAAAAGATTCACATCATCGTTATGTGATCCGTCAGAAGAACAGAAAAATAATCTGATCCGTTATTGTTAGCTTTAGTTTGCTCTAAAAGTAACTGATCCGTCTTATTTTGAGCCTCAGTTATGATCAGTTTGTGTCGTGTCCGTCAGAGAGCTGTTATTTTAGAAAGGTAAAGAAGTCCTGCCGTGAGGACTTTATCTCCCCTCTAAAATAGTGGATGCAAATTGATCACGAGCGCTCAACATAACAGATCCGTGTTACTGTGCGACTGTGCACACTGCAGTACAAATACTCATCTCTGAGGAGTACTTTCAGCCAAGGAGGGGCATAAAGTAAGACGCTAGCTGGCTGTTTTTTTCTGGCCATAACTTTTTTGTTTATTGGTTGGTGCCATTTTGACCACATATAGCTGTATAATATTTAAGTTGAGAATGTTATATATTTAGTTCTTTATTTTTGCATTAATGGCAGCCAAGCTAATCCTAGAGGGGTCCAGGGAGGGGGTTCACCCAGCTTCCACTCTTCCTGCCACTGTTCCTACCTTTGTCCCTTTCTCAGCCTGAGATCTGCACCCCACCTCAATCAGCCTCCTATCAGACCCTTAGCCTACATCAGCCCCTCATCACACCTCCCAACCTCAGATCAGACCCCCATCAGACCCTCCCTAGCCTAAGATCAGCCCCCAGCCTCAGATCAGACACCCAATAGGCCCCCCAGCCTCAGATCAGACCCCCAATAGGCCCCCAGCCTCATATAGGACCCTCAATAGGCCCCAGCCTCATATCAGACTCCTAATAGGCCCTCAGCCTTAAATTAGACCCCTATCAGCCCCCCAGCCTCAGATCAGACCCCCAATAGGCCCCAGCCTCAGATCAGACCCCCAGTAGGCCCCCAGCCTCAGATCAGACCCCCAATATGCCCCCAGCCTCACATTAGACCCCTACCAGCCCCGCCAGCCTCAAATCAGACGCCCAATAGGCCCCCCAGCCTCAGATCAGACCCCCAATAGGCCCCCAGCCTCAGATCAGACCCCCAATAGGCCCCCAGCCTCAGATCAGACCCCCAATAGGCCCCCAGCCTCAGATCAGACCCCTAATAGGCCCCCAGCCTCAAATTAGACCCCTATCAGCCCCCCAGCGTCAGATCAGACCCCCTATAGGCCCCTCAGATCAGACCCCCAATAGGTTTCCCAGTCTTAAATTAGACCCCTATCAGCCCCCCAGCCACAGATCAGCCCCCATCAGACCTTTCCCACCTCAGATGAGCACCGATCAGACTTTTAAACAGGACTGTGGAGTCGGTAAGCCAAAGCCCCGACTCCTCAATTTTCCCTAACTCCGACTCCCTCATACATGAAGCATGTTTAAGTGATAACTTTAAACAAACTTTGCATAAATCAATAGAGCAGATATGTCATGACAAAAAGAGTTTGTAATATATGTTTTACTAGATATCTTTACTCTGAACCCTCAGTACCAGGCTTCTCTGGGTACAGCTCACTAAGGGCCTGATGTATGAAAACTGTCTAGGTCTAAGACTTTATTTGTTGCCCATAGCAACCAATCAGAGCTCCCCTTTCATTTCTCCAGAGCACTATATGAAATGTAAGGGGAGCTCTGATTGGTTTATATGGGCAACAACGAAACATCTACACCTAGGCAGTTTTCATACATAAGGCCCGAGGTGTTTTACATCAGAGGAAAAGCAAACTAAAACATAAAGCAGAGAGAACATGGACAAGTGATTTATGCACAGTTTATTGAAAGTTTAGATATACTAAGAAGTACTTGTCTTAAAGGGGTTTTCTCAGCACATTGATTCACTGGCTGACAGGCAGTTTGCATTCACTCTGTCTCCTCAGGCTGCGGGTGGGGGGGGTCTCCAGCAGTTATTAGCATATATTAACTTACTCTGACAGAGCAGGAGGTTGTGATCTCTAACACAATTACAGGTAAAGCTTCTCAGTCCTCACACTTGTACCTTTTGCTTACTGCAGGTAATCACTCAGCTCAGTCCCATCATTCTGTGGGGTGAGGTCACTCCTGCTCTCAGCCAATCAGATAACAGTCTTTCTGGTCTGCAGGTTACCATAGAAACCTGTGTACAGTGAGAGAACTGCTGAACTGTCTATAGTTCATGACTGACCACTGTATTTAGAAAATGTCTTCTTTTAACTGTCCCTTTATGATGAAACTAATCTTTGTAACTAGTGAGAAAACCCCTTTAATCCTGTTTTCTCTAGTAGATCTGAGATGAGTGCAGCCATTTCTTTCCAGTGTCCTTTTCCTCTGATCTGTAGCAGAGGAGTTTCACTTCTGAGCATCTACATGAAGGGCAACACACAGTTATCTCATCTGAAAGCAGGAATAGAACAGACATTTATAGGACATTTCATAATTTTTCCAAATTCTTATGAAAATATATTCAGCACATTCTGCATTGAACTAAATGTACCAGTTTATTATATATTTTAGGAGCCGGAGTCGGTCCATTTTATACCAAAATGGACTCCGACTTCACAGCCCTGCTTTTAAAATAAATAATAAAATAAACTTAGCTCTCCAGCTCCGGACGGCGCTGCCTCTTGTGGCAGGTTCACTTACCCTCCCTAGTCTTCTCTAGTCATAGTGCGTGTCTACGTACACTACATCCTGATGATGTATGTGTCAGGACACAGCACGGGGGGTGAAGACCAGGGAAGGTGAAAACAGCCAGTGCAGCGCTGTTTTCACCTTCTCATGCTCCCGCATGCTAATGACCGCTTCCATAATGGAAGTGGACATTAGTATTTTCTGGCAGGGGGCCACATGAAATGGTCCCGCGGGCCTCATGAGGCATTATGCGGCCCGCGGGCCAGAGGTTCCCCACCCCTGCATTAGACCATGGCCCAGATTTACTAATCCTAATAACGTTATACGTTTAGGCCGGCTGTCCAGACCTGCACCACATTTATCACGGGCTCAGGCTGGATGATAAATCCGGTGCAGGGAAAGGCACTTTTCTCTCACCGGCGGTTGGCTTACTTTGTGACAGATTATTATGCCAGAATTTTAGAGCAATTTGAGACCAACATGGTGCATCCTGGCCCTGCCCTTTTCAGCCAAGCCCTGCCTCTTTTTGAGCATGTCGACAAAAAGGTATAGAAACCCTAAATGTGCCAAACTGAGCCGATTGGTGCCTCTTTTTAAGACTAAAAAGGTAAATCTGGGCCTATGTTTCTAAAGCGTCGCAGTGTTTTAGAGAAATCATAGCTGTAATAAGTGCTTGGCTTGGAGACAGGTAGCCGGTGGGCGGCTTCCTTGCAGGTTCTCTCCCTGTTTGTGTATTGAAGGAGACCTGTCCGTCAGGCTGAGCTAGTAGGGAAGACTCCCAGTGATGACTTCTTCTGTAGCAGTGTTTGAGGAGTTATCAATGATCTATCCTGAAGGTTGGAGCCAGTTACTGCCGCACGGCTGCCATTGAAGCAAATCGTAACCAGCTCCATGATGGATGGAGCTGTGTAATACCAGAGCTACCGCAGCCAATTGGCAGGGTGTCTGACCCCTACTGATCAGATAATGATGGCCTACAACAATAAAAAAAATTCCCCCTTAAAATGGTTAACAATTTTGAACTTGGGATGTGAATGTGTTACTGGTCTTTAAAGAAAGGTATGTATTTTCTTGAAGAGGTATTTTGCTGACTTATGATCAATAGGATAGGCTTCCATTGGACTGGCCTCCATGATGCTAATACCTATCGCAATGCTGGGAACACCAGCCTCTAGCCTTCCTGACAGATGCATGTATGTGGTATATGGGTATAACTGCTCGCTCATGATTGCCCTAAGTGTTAACTTACTGAACCGTTACAGACAGTTCTGCTTGTCATAAATTACCGTTGTTATCACCAGGGGGAGACAGAGATCCCAAAAATCAGTGCATTGTGGTGTTTCTGCTGATCGTACACGTAAGAGTGTTATAAACTTTTATAGTGAAGACTGGAAGATAAAGCAGTTAGAAGGGGAGTGTTCCTTCCCCACAGCTCGTTCAGTGGGGGTGAAGAGCTGCATCTACATGCAGTGATCACCTCCACGGTAGTTGATATGTGGAAATGTTGCACAATAATTTCTGTGTACGAGACCCCATCTGTCAGATATATGGGAGCATTTCTCAGTGTATGGGTATAGGTATGGAGTGCTATACATTGCCAGTAGACCTCCACTGAAAAAACTATATATCATATATAAAACGCTGGTCTGTACGCTGAATCATACTGGTTTCACGTGTGCTTATGGACATGCTTGGCTCGTGCCGCCTGGGTGCATACTCCAAATGTAGTTCACATACACAGAGCTTTACACCCTTATATAAAGTGGTGGGGGGGGGGACATTACTAAGACTGGATACTGCAATGTTACCGTGTTCCTCAGCTTGGCATACGTTTGTTCTGGAGCGGGTTACACGCTGCTTAAAAAGCATATTACCAATAAATATAGCAGAACATGAGACTTGTTGGATGTTTTGCCTGTATAATACATGACTGGTACTGGAGATACATAGTCCAGATAAGTATTTTTTATTTTTCTACCTGCCCCTGTTCCCCCGCTGTCAGCGCTCAGAGCTGCATTTAAATACATTGTCAGGACCGCCATGTACACGCACAGGAGTCCCCTCCATTAGTAAGTGACTTGTACTAACTTTCTCTACGTGATAAATGCCACTTACTGAAGTGAGACGACCCCTTTAACAAAACAGCTGCTGATGAATATTTTTGATTCTTCTGACTGCAGTATTACTGCATTACTCCATTTTATGCTTCATCCATGTCAGTTTCATTGCTCTGCTTCATTGGATCACAGCAGCTGATAAACCTACTGACTTACAATGGCAGCTGAGCTGAAGTACATCAGTGCCGACAAATATGCAATGTAAAAGGTCTAACATTGTAAAGTATCCAGCACTGAAGCTGTCAGTGGAGGTGATGGTTGTCACCTGAGGATAGGTCATCAATATCTTTTGCCTGAGCCACCCCTTTAAAGAGGACCTTTCATGGTTTATAATTACTGTAGATAAATACCTTTTGTTCCCGGCCGATGCTGCCACCCTGCCTAGTTTTTTAAAATAGCGCTCCTACTCCCCGCTGTGCCCCCTGTAGTTTTCGTGCTCAGTATGTAAATACTGAGCATCGGTACAGGGAGGAGGAGGCGCCGGCGTTTCTCAATGGGCGTCTCCTTCTCCCTGGATGTGCCGCGATCCAATCACAGCGGAGAGCGTCACAGCCAGGGAGAAGGTGAGGTTTTTTTTGCCTGGCTGTGACGCTCTCTGATGTGATTGGATCGCGGCACAGCCAGGGAGATGGAGACGCCCATTGAGAAACACCGGCGTCTCCTCCTCCCTGTACCGATGCTCAGTATTTACATACTGAGCGCGAAAACTACAGGGGGGCACAGCGGGGAGTAGGAGCGCTATTTTAAAAAAATAGGCAGGGTGGCAGCATCAGCGGGGAGTAGGAGCGCTATGTTAAAAAACTAGGCAGGGTGGCAGCATCAGCCGGGAACAAAAGGTATTTATCTACAGTAATTATAAACCATGAAAGTTCCTCTTTAAGCTGGCCATACATACAGTATTAGATTAATGACAACAGAGGTTGGAGGGATTAGGATCAAGCAGTTAGAGTTCAGCATGTCTGACCCTTGGGGTCCAATCAAACATCTGCATGAATAGGTCCGCATTGCGGGAAAGGCACAGACCCATTCATTTCAATGGGGCTGCAAAAGTTCAATGGCCCCGCAAAAAAGATAGAGCATGTCCTGTTCTTGTCCGCAGCCACAGACAAGAATAGGCATTTCTATCTTGGTGCCGGCAATGTGCGGTCCGCAAAATGCGGAACACACATGGCCGGTGTCCTTGCAGATGTGTGAATGGACCTTTATAAGTTGCTTCCAGATGTGCCTGACAGCGGCCTCGTTCCCATTCACAATACTTACATGTTGAGATGTGTGGGTATGGGACAGTCGGCAGAGATCTGTCGGCCAGTGAACGTTTGTCGCATAATGTGTGGCCAACTTTACAATGCACAATTTAGAAGCAGATTGGTCCATTATGTGACCTTGTGTAGTTTGCCGAATCTGGTTGCTCACAGCTCTCATGACAATTCAGACAGAACCTATAGTTGATCATCAGGGGTTATAACCATTGCTGAGACACAAACTATTGGATCATGTATTCCAGTACTACAGTCAGGATGCTCTTCTCATTGTTTGGAAGCAGATGTGGATCTACTGTGTCTAATGAACAGATTTGACTTGGGGCTTCCCTCTAAGGACTCTTTCCAGATCCCATGTACAGGGAATCCGCTGCAGGGGAACCACCAGGCTTATACTTCTTGGAGTTCTGTCTGTTCAGTAAACTGCTGACCAACAAGGGTCAAGAGACACCGGTGTGGAGCACTGAAGGATCAGGCAAAGCCGTAGTCGGGGCAGGCGGAGTTTGTGCAATATAAAGTCAAGAGGGCCAGTACGGTGATCAGGCAGATGTCTGCTCAGACAGTGAAGTGTTAAATCTGGAGACAGGCACACAAGGGAGCGAACAAGACAAATTGGAAACTCGACAACTTTACCCTATTGCTGTGACCTGCTCCCCACCAATGATTAGCTGGGGAAGACTACAGTGCATTGAGTCGGAGGAAGCATGCAGGCAGCAGAGGAGAAGCGGGTCTCGGCCTCCTTGGAGGGAACCAGAGCACTTCTACTACGGAGGCTGAGCAAGTATTAAAAGCTGTAATATTTCATAGTAAAGCACTCAGGAATACAAGATCACACATCCAGCCTGTCTCTCCTTCATCTAACAGTGCTGCCACATTCCTAGTTTAAGAAGATCTTTAGCAGCGGGTAAGATAAGCTTTTCTCACCCCGAGGCCACGCACAAGGAGAAGGTCACGCTGGCAGCCATGGTAAGGACATATTTCCAAGTTTGAAACTGTAACCTCACTTTACCGCAATAGTCGTGTGCTTTTTATGTGACCAGTGTCTACAGTTCATTGTCCAGGTTTACAGAAGCTGAGAAGCTTTTATGTTGTGTTCTGCCAGAGAACATTACAGCGGGATTTCCACTCCGACAATACAAGTAGTTCCAATTACTCTCGTGGGAGTCGTGGAGCAGTCTGTGTGTTTCCATCAGCTCACAGTGTCCAAGTAACACAATTCAGCACATTGCAGGTGTCTGGTCCTTCACACTTCGAGGTAACCATCATTACTGGCACAGGACTCTCACAGAAAGAAACATTCAGAAAAAGCCTGTAATCATGTAGTATATAATTCCTCATCCTCAGTGAGGCTCACAGTCTGCACCTCACACACTAGTGTCATAGCAAGAAACCCACACAGGGCCCAGGATAAAAACAATATGCTTCTTCTGCATGTTACCTTGGTTGGATTTGGACTTAGAAAACGTACAGAAGTTGTCAGTGAAGCTGACGGCACATAAAGAGAAACGTACAGAAGTTGTCAGTGAAGCTGACGGCACATAAAGAGAAACGTACAGAAGTTGTCAGTGAAGCTGACGGCACATAAAGAGAAACGTACAGAAGTTGTCAGTGAAGCTGACGGCACATAAAGAGAAACGTACAGAAGTTGTCAGTGAAGCTGACGGCACATAAAGATGAAGCAGCACTGTGCACACCCTAAATCTGGCCGTACGCATTAGATCTGCCGAACCCACTGCTTTTAGAGGGACTGGAGTCTGGCTGCTGCTTTCTCCTGTTTGCTTATTTAGAACACATGCATGCTTGGCCAAGCTGAGCGTACATGAGGGAGTTGGATAGTATAACTGTCTTTTGAGTGTTCTGCTGACGGCTATTAGAAGTGCATCGCCATCCGAACATACATGCAAGTATGTGATAATGTTTTAAGTACTGGGCCCATTTTTGGTTTTGCATTTTCATTTTTTCCCCATGTTCCCAAGCCATAACTTTTTTAATTTTCCTTTTATATAGCCATATGAGGGCTTATTTTTTGCGGGATAAGGCCTCATGCACATGGCCGTTGCTCAGCCGTTCTGTGCATTGGGGACCGCAATTTGCAGTCCCCAATGCACAGGCGACATCTGAGTGGATTCTGTGGACAGATCTAGACCCATTCAGCTTGAATGGGTCCATGATCTGTCCGCACCGTTTTTTTTTTTTTGCAGAGCAGAGGCATGGAGAGAAACCCCACTAAGGCACAGAACCCCAGGAGTGCTTCTGTGGTCTTTCTCTCCATGCCTCCGCACCACAAGAAAGTGAATGGGTCTGGATCCCTGATGTCCCGTTAACGGCCGTGTGAATGAGCCCTAATTTAGCATGTCTGTTATTGGAAAATGGGGAAAAAATTTCTTTGTGGGGGTTAAATAAAAAAAAATAAAATAAAAAAACAACACCACCACCACCTCCAAGGTTTTTGAGGGTTTAAAATCACAACCTTCACTGACATGACATGATGTCCTTATTCTGCAGCTCAGTACAAATACGGTGATACCAAACTTATATGTTTTTTTTTTTTGGTTCCCCATTTTCAGACAGCCATAACTTTTTTTATATTTCCGTCTACAGAACTGTACGAGGGCTTGATTTTTGTGGGAGACGAACTGTAGTTTTTATTTGTGCCGTTCTGTTCACTATTACTTTTTTTTTTTTTTTGGGGGGGGGTGACTAAGAAACAGTGAATCATGTGTTTTTAAAAAATTGTCACCGTTTCAGCGTTTATCACACAGGAAGTTTTTAAAATATTTTAGTAGTTCAGACATTTTCAGACGCTGCAATACCTGATATGTTTTTGTTTAATTGTTTATATATTTTTTATAAGTAAAATTGGGAAATGGGTCGATTTAAACTTTTTTTTTTACATTTATAACCTCTTTAGAGGTCTGGGATCTTTTGATCCATTGTCCCAGTCACGCTGATTCTATTAGGGTGAATGGGATTTTGGTATGCTCCCTGCTGAGCTGTTCCTCAAAGCTTCAGCAGGCCCCAGGCTGCCATGGTAATCGATAGGAGCTCCTCGATTTCACTTCGAGGTCTCCGCTCAGAATAAATGCATCCCTCTGCCTTACCTCAGAGATGCTGCGATCGCTGTTGATTGAGGCATCTGAGCGGTTCGGAGGGATGGCTGTTCCTCTTTATTGCAGCCTGGTGCCTGCTGTATTATACAGTTTGCACCCATCACTCACTGCAGCAGTCCTCTCTGTACATTACCTGTATTACCTGTATACAGGAGATTTACCTCACTTTCTTGGGCCCAAGCCTACAAAATAAACTGAGTATAGTATAGATAGTAACTGGATTTACTCTAAATTGAAACCTGACCATGCCGCAAAAACAGTCTATTTTGTATGTCCCAGCCCAGCAGACCCTTGATTTCTGCTCTCCGGGGAAACAAAGATTGAGCATGTTAGAGTCCAGCATGAACCAAATATTTTTTCCCCCTGCAGGAATAAAAGCTTGCGGTGGTGTCTACCAGAGACGTATACCATTTCCCTGCATTCTCCGCTGGCCCCAAAGCATGTTCTTGTTTATAGGATAGTTTGGGGCCTAGCTGATGTACGGCCTGCTTTTACAGCTGTACTTTACTATAGTCTGGTTATACACAAAGAGATGCCGCGCCATTTCTCTTCATAACATTTGTCACAAGTTCAGTGTTAATGTAAGGATCCCTGGTGGTCTAGGGCAATGAAAGGGTTAATGCTATTACTCCTGGCAGGCTGCAGTGCTTTAACTTCCTTCTACCTCCTGTCACCGACCATGGACGGAGTGCAGGGAGGAGGTAGGACCCTGCGGCTTGGAAAAATGTTTGATATGTCATAGAGACATATCAGATGTTTAGATCAGTGGGGGTCTGAGCGCGAGAACAAGAAGAGAGAAGCTCTCTAATAGCATGCTGTCTCTGCTCTCTGCAGAAGACGGGCTTAAGACAGGCCCATAGACTTCTATAAGAGAGAGGACAATATGCACACACTTCTTTCTCCTGGGCCTCTCACACCCCTAACAATCTAAACTTTTGATAACTCTGTATGACATAGCAAAAGTTTTACCAAAACTCAGTGACCCTTTAATTGTACGGCTGCACAGTTCTCTCTATGATCAGGAAAAGTGGTTCCAGAGCCCTTGGGAGAGGCCTAGTCGGCCCCCATAGCTACGACAGTGCAGATTACAGTTTACAGGTGTTGTCCACTATTAGCAGAACGTTTCAAATACGTTTCTGCTCCATTAGCTGAGTTTCCTTTCCAAGGGCTGGCCGCAGTCGCTGTTTATTTTCAGGAAAATTTTGCGTTCTGAATATTGGACTTTGCTTCTATTCTATTATTTTACAATTCTGTACACTGTCCTGGGTGGATTTTCTGTGACCTCAAAATCCATTTCTATACACAAAACGACTTTTTGTGCGGACTTGTTTTACTGGGTAGCACAGATGTCATAAAACTAGAGGCATGTGTGAGAATCTTTTGTTCTTTGACTCTTTTACAAAACCAGATTGTGTACAGTGGTATATTAATGAGTCTCATCCCGCTTGCACCCATACTGGTCATGTGATGACATTTCAGTTCCATTTCGGCAAACTATTCATGTAAAAGTCACAATTATTTTTCCGTAGCATGAAGGACATCATCACAAAACATCAAAGTGTGCTGTGCGAAAAAACTCAATCTCAAGTTGAATGTATAAATGGCAAAAATATTGTTTACTGCGTGATCTGGGGTTGCCATGGTAACATAAAATAGTTGATTTTTGCATGGTTCTGCACCAGCTACGAAGGCACCTCTTATACAGTCACGCAAAGGCCCAGTGGTCTGCAACATCTGAGGACAGAAGTACTTCTGATGGGTCTGAGGGTCACCTGTCCAAGATTTTACATTGGGGGTGGGGAGCTTCAAAGTGCATGGATTTGCTGCTATGATGTGAACTTCACTATAACTTCATCATCACATAATGAGAAGCAAAGACCATGTTTACATTTGTAAATAATGGCAGAAACTGTTTGGAAAGGGTGAGGCACTCATAAAATCTGTTTAAACGCCCTTACAACAAGAGCAGCACTCAACTTAGGTGTCTACTTTCGATCAGCTTGTTCACGTGGAGGCTAAAGTAGTCACTTGCAGAGCATAATGATGATGCATACTTCTCCGCAGTTTCTAGCTGTCCAGAATTTGCTGGGTTTTATGGGACAATCCAAGCAAGTTTAGGAGGTCATTTATTAAGAACGGAGTTTTAGATGCCATACTTAATAGCCTCTTTAGCTGGTGCTGGCCTCTATATTCAGGGGCGGACTGGGAACTTAAAGTGGCCCTGGAAAAAATACTAAAAGTGTTCGTGCTTTGTAGTCAAGTCCAAACTGATGGAAAGCAGGGCCAGCATTACCATATTGTTGCACATTATACCACCCCAGCAGAGCCAAATACCACAGTCAATCACAAAATAATCCCCAAAAACTTCCACTGACTGGCCATGAGGAGAGCTCAGGTGGCCCCTTGGGCATCGGCCCACCGGGAAATTTCCCTGTAAGGTCTAGGCCAATCCGCCTGTCTACATTACTTCGGCATATGCAGCGCAGTTCTAAGTGTAAGCCAGCTTCCTTGCATTTTCTATGCCTAAAACAGGTATAGAAAGTGATGAATGAGGAGATGGGGGCCCACCAAGGGCACAAATGCGCTTTTATTTCAATAAAAAAAATTAACTTTCTGGACCCAGAGAGCGGTGAGTGTAGCTGTGCTAGAGATTGCTTTAGTCACTGCTCCCTAGTCCTCTTCTCTGACATCACAGTGCAGCATGGGCACCTGGAGGAAGTGTGGACCAGGAACAGAGGAACAGTGGTGGTGCATTTAGGAGACGGAGGGATGGGAACGGGGTTGACAATGAATTTGCAGTTGGATCTGGTGGACCTGTATTAAGTTTGTGGACTGTCTAGAGGTTTGTATCACATGGGTCATGGAAATCTGTATTTATTCGTGGGTTTGTCTGATGGTTTGTAATTAATTTTGGGCTATGGTCTTGGGATCTGTATTAATTTAGGGGTTTGTCTGATGGTCTAGTTAAGTTTGGGGTCTCATTTGTGGTCTGCATTAAGAAGGTGTTGTCTAGCCATGTATAATTTATTTGTAAAAAACTGTTTAGAATGTCATAAAATAATAAAATTAGAGATATATGTCCTTGCTGGTATCTGTACTTCCAAGTCACTCTTCACATGTGACTGCTCCAGCCAGTGATTGGGAAGTGAGCGGTGGGGATCAGTAAGGTATCACTACTTAAATCTCCTGGATCCTAATGCAAAATCTGTAACAGGCCCACATCTACAATGTGTCATTTATTAATATTAGTGTCTTGTTATATAGTAGTACTCTGAAAAATAACAGCCTTCACCAAGGATACATTTGTTTTTTTCTTTTATTGGCGCGTTTTGTGTAAACGTTTTCGGCTTATATCAGCCTTCATCAGACACTGAAAATAGCAAATAATAAAGTATAATACAAGATTGAAGAATGACAAATACCCATCATGATTAATATGCACATCCGTATACATTCTATAATTGTAGTCTCAT